>JAQPPZ010017179.1:3385000-3985000 GCA_028583015.1 Wollemia nobilis | reverse complement strand
TACAAATTTCAAAGCCAAATCATTTTCCAAATTTGTAGGCCAATCAAATTTGTGTAACAATTTACAAGCATCTAGGATATTTACTAAATTAGGATCATTAAAAGTTTTTATCCTAGATTCAATTAGTAATTGTTGATGAATTTGGTTTAACAATTCAAGTGCATCAACTTCTTTTCCATTCATTGAAACAATGTTATTAAAGGTGTGATTAAAAATTATACCTTGTTTTTCATTTACCTTTAATGACATTTCATCATTCAAATTCAAAACATGGTCATGCAAATTTTCAACCCTCAAATGTTTTTGGTCAAAGTGTATGTCCCATGACTCATCTTGATGATCCTTCATTTGAGTTGCTTCCAATTGATCAATCTCTTTGTCATTTGGTTCTAATTCTTTGTTCACTATCCATGGTATCTCTTCATGTGAGGTGGAAGTTTCCATATCTTGCATATCAAGTGAGATATGAGTTTCATCTATAGAGATGTGAGAAAAGAATGCATCATCATATCTCCCCCAACCATTGTAAAAATCGTCATCCAAATCCATAGAATGAAATTCCATGATGTTTGTGACATGATCTCTTGATTCATTCATCAATTCTTTTTCTTCTTTGTCCTTGGTAATAGAATCATTATAATCTTCCAAAATTTGATGAGATTTGAAACCCTCTTCCAAAACATCCTCAAATTGTACAGGAGTTGTAATATCTTCCTTTGAGTAGGCGATTATGTTGTCCTGTATATCAATGGGCACACAAGTTTCATTAGTAGTTTTGGATTGAGTGTAGTCTTCCCACTTCTTCCAAGCATCATAATAATCATCTTTCAAAATCAAGTGGTGACGTTCAACTACTTCTTCAACATCTTCCAATTCATCAATGTGTTTCTCATCAAATTCATCTTCACCTTCCTTAGATGGTTCAATTATTTCCAAAAGTGGGTCGTTTCTTGAATTCAAATTTGTAAGGCTATCATCGTCCAAATTAGTAACCCATGATTCATTATCATAATTTGGAGGGTGAAGAATTTCTTGATCCTTAATTTTACACATCTCATCAATAGTATCTTCCAAGAACAAGTGGTGAAACTCTATCATGTCTTCAAATTCATTTATTGGTTTTCTCCCAATTTCACTTTCAACCACTTCATTCAATTCTATGGTAGGTTCTGTCCTATCACATATTTCAAACATTGTTGAATTTAGAACCCCTTCATCCGAATAATCGTGTATCTCTATGAATGAGATCATTTCTGCATAATCCTCACTAGTGGATGTTGGCTTATCAATTTGCACCTCCTCGTGGACTACATCTAAGGTGGTTGTAAGATTTGGATATTCAAATTCATCCCCTTGATCATTTACCTTAGATATCATTGGAGTGGAGGGTGCTATGTTTGATGGTTGGTGTAGGTTGGCATCAATATCTGAAGAACAATCTCTCATAGGAACATGTTGTGCCTTTTCTTCTTCAAGACCTTGTCGTTCTATCTCTTCTAAGATCTCATGGATTTTCTCTAGAGACAAACCACTCAGCTTTTTCCTCAATGAGTGAAGCAAGTGTGGGGTGTATGGCTCCTAGGTATACTTCCATGGCTTCCTCTTCTAATGTGTTAAAATTTTCCCACATTTGGGAGTGCAACTCACGAAATCTTCCATTAAATTGACTCAAGGATTCATTAGGCTCCTTACATATGGAGGTAAACTGATTTTTCAGGATTTCTAAGTCAACCTGATTACCAAAATGGTAGAGATAGGCTGCTTCTAGTTGTATCCAAGAAGTCCTAACCTCCATGGGTAGTTGGCTATACCAAAAGAATGGTTTATCATCCAAAATGTATGCAAATAACTTACAAGCCACCTCCTCATAGAAAATCTGGAATTGACATAATGTATTCTTGTAGACATGCAGTTTTTGCAAGTATCCTAGTGGCACCTCTTGATTAAAACACCGTAAAAAATCCAATAACATTTTAGGAATTTGATAGGGTACCACAGGTATAGATAAACCCTCATAATGATCCTCTATCATTGATACCATTCTCTCTCTTAGAGACACTATTTCAGCTCTCAGGGATACCATTTGCTCCTCAAGTGTTGCCATTAGTGAAACTTAAAATGTAATTTTAGAACCAAATATGTTGAATATTCAACCTGCAATGTAAAAAAAAAAATCAAGTTAGCATCAACTAAGAGATGTAAAAATCAAATGAAATAAATTGCATGAGACCAAAATTTTCAAAATTAAATCAAATCACATATTTCTGTATGAACAATCAGAAAAGTGTTAGAATAATATACAGCATACCTGAATTGCTTAAAATAGAACAAGTAAATAAATTCAGGCCGTCCTTTTTACAATCGGCTGAGTGTTAGAGGACTAAAGCATAAAAAATTTAAATTTAAATAACACTAAAATAAACCCGTTCGGCCCTCCTAGCACCAATCTGTTGAGTGGTGTTAGAGGAGGCCGAAGATGCTAATCAAATGGACTTGAAATATTTAGCAATGTAAAGCTCTTAAACAATTATAAACCCGTAGCATCTAAAATCATGATAAAATAAACCTTTTCATGCCCTCCTTCTCGCCATCTGAGTGGTGTTGGGCTAAAGATAACAATCGATAGGCATGAAATATACAAAATTTTAAATCTCACTAAAATAAACCCATCCGGCCCTCCTTCTAGCGCCAATCTGTTGAGTGGTATTTTCACCCGATTGTGAAAACACACTCTCCGATAGGATTTGGGTTCTAAATCCTCTGCTTGCAAAGAAATTAAACAAGTAACTTCTCCAAGGTTCCTGTTATGTTAGCATTTTGCATCTGTGTATTAATGATCTCAAATGAAGATATTCAATTAAAATGCTTGGAACACCTTAGTGGTTGCAAGTAACTGAAAACAAGGGGCACTATGGTTTATTTTACTGTGAAATTTTAATGATTGTTCATTGAACCCGAATAAAGCAAATGTGATTTGGTCCTTAAATAACCATGCTGTAACTTCAAAATGAAATTTAATGAAATGCCATAAAATGAAGGAATTATTTATGGATTTTGAAGTTTTTTAATTTTTTTATTTTATTTTAATGCTTGAAATATAAAATTGGAACTTCTGAAAAATAAATTGCAGCAAAAAGAAAATAAAATGCAAAAGAAAAAGAAATTAAAATTGCATTCAGTCTGATGCTATCCCGTCCTGGCAAAATCGAAGATAATGAGATTTCCATGCATGCAACCTAACTTATTGAACCTGCAAACACGCACAATCCAGGTAAGTTAAGTGCTGGTCTCTGGGGTTTCGACTGTAATTTTAGATTTAGACATTCGCATGAAGCAACCAAGAGAACTTGCATTAAACTTCACCTATAAGCCTAGAAATCTGAAAGGGGAAAATAAAACAATTAAATCTTGCATGCAGAAAATGACTCCTTTCTTGCCAACAAGATGCAAATTTCTGAACACTCTGCATTAAAAATAAATCATGTTACAATAGCAGACTCTCTGGTTTTCTCAAAACCAGAAAAAGGGAAGAAAAACACTCCCGAGCAGGCCCAGAATGGCTTATCGCCTTAGGCACTGCAACTCTGCCCGTAGCGGTTTCCGACCCTTGTACCAATCTGTGCTTCTATTTTTATACTTTTTGGCAATGTTATCTGTTTCGCCCTGTGACGCTTCGCTTCACATCCCAGATCGCTTCGTTTCACCTTCCCCGCCTTTTCGTTGTTTTGATTTTATGTTCGACATCGAGACGCTTGATATTCTCTGTGACCTGTAACGCTTCTGTAGCCCTTACACATGTATGCCACGTGTTTCGCACTTTTCTGCATGTTCTATAATGGCCCCCTGTAAATCGTGACCAAAAATAGCATGTCGCGATATCGCGACGTTTTTATGCATGCAGCTTTGCTCCTTTACTTTCACCGTGAAAACGCGACATGTCGCGATATCGCGACATTTTTATGTCAGCAGCCTTTCTTGCCTTCATGCGCGAAATGGCGACATGTCGCGATATCGCGACAACTTTTCATTCCGTACACTTTGCTATTTTTCTATCGCGAAATCGTGACGCTTTTCATCCGTACTTCTCGTCGCGAAATCGCGACACTTTTCTATTCGGACACTTGTTCGCGAAATCGCGACGTTTTCATTTGCGGCTTTCGAAATCGCGACGTTTTCTTTCGTACCTTGTGCTTCGTCGTGAAATCGCGACACTTTTCCTTCCGTACCGCTTCCGCTTGGAGCCGGACCTAGTCGCGATATCGCGACGTTTTTCCGCTTCATGTCCCCTTTGTCGCTTCTGTCGTGAAATCGCGACGCTTTTAGTGCCTTGCCCTGTTTGACTGGTTTGACCAGCGATTTTGTGACATGTCGCGATTTCGCGACAATTTTCCATTCTGTCTTTCTCTCTCCTCTCTAGACCGCGATGGAGCAACATGTCGCGATATCGCGACACTTTTGATCATTTTCGGCCGCGACAGCAACACGTCGCGAAATCGCGACAATTTTCATTTTTCGCTGGACATGTCGCGATATGCGAGTTTTTGCGGCGACATGTCGCGATATCGCGTCTTTTCATTTTTGGCGCGATGGAGCGACATGTCGCGATATCGCGACACTTTTCATTTTTCGGCAGCGATGGAGCGACATGTCGCGATATCGCGACACTTTTTCATCCTTGTGCAATTTTGCCTTTTTCTTGATTTTTAGCATCTGGGTCACTGAGATCTTCTTTGAAAGCATGCAAAAAAGGTGGGTCCCCAATTTTGGGGTGTGTTGTGGATCAGCCATAACAGGTACATGCCTCAAAAGTTTGGCGATATTATTTGTTTGGAAAATTATTTGAGTTAAAAATAGACCACCAAAGTATGAGGTATAAATTTACCCAACCTTAATTAAATGCTAGGAAGTTTCGTTGGATGGAATTCTTAGTGGAATATGACTTCGACATTGAATACATTAAGGGAAAAGAGAATAAGGTTATCGATGCTCTAAGTATAAGAGGACGTATTACCACAATGGCAAAGTTCTAGTGTGATATCTTGGATCAAATTAAAATTTGGTAAGGAAAAGGTGAACTATGTCAATCTTGTGTTGGTAAAATTGGGCAAAAACTTGACAATAATGCATAATATACTCTTAAGAATAATTTGCTATTTTTTAGGAATAGGCTCATTGTCCCTGAGTTGGGAGGATTGAGAGAAACAATGATTAAGGAAGCTCATAATACTCCTTATTCTACACACCCAAGAGGGGCAAATGTTTTTGAAAAAATATTACTACTGGCCATGAATGAAGAAATATATTACTAATTATGTGGAAAAGTGTTTAGAATGCCAGAGAGTGAAAGTAGAACATCTGCACCCAACTAGAAAGCTATACCCACATGATACACCCATGCAAAAGTGGTACGTAGTATCAATGAATTTTATAGTGGGATTACCTAAAACAATATTTAGGCATGATGCAATTTTAGTAATTGTGGATAAATTGAAAAAGGTCGGACATTTTATACTGAGAAATGTGCAAGATGACGTGATCACCATAGCAAGTAAATTTTCCAAGGAAGTGGTAAGACTACACGGTTTTCCAAAAGTTATAATCTCTGATAGAGATTCTCGTTTCACTTATGAACTCTGACAAGTACTACATTAGGTATTGGAAACCAAATTGAATATCAATACTGCTTATCACACAGAGATAGATGGATAGAATAAGAGGGTGAATCAAGTGCTTGAGGATATGCTAAGGATGTATTTCATGGATAGAAAAACAAAGTGGAAAGACTATTTATTCCTAGTGGAAATTTATGTACAATAATAGTTATCATGCATCGCTAGGAATGACACCATTTGAAGATCTATATGGACGATGGTGTAGAATTTCCTTATCTTGGGATAATTTGGAGGATCAGGTAGTGATCATACCGGAAATGGTAAAAGTAATGGAGGAGCGATTAAAGAAAATTCAACAAAGAGGTTGCAGATCACTAGAAAAACAATGCAGATCTCAAAAATCAGAGGGAGTATTATGTAGGATATAGGGTATTCTTATGGGTGAAACCCACCAAAATTTTTGTAAAATCCTCCAAGATTGAATCTAGATATGTAGGGCCATTTGAAATAGTAGCTAAGATAAGTCTTGTAGTGTACAAACTAGTTGTACCATCCAGCTTATCCCAGATCCATAATGTCTTTCATGTATCCCTCTTTAGAAAATACATTTTGATCCCACTCATGTGTTGGATGTTTCCAAATTATAGATGACCTATCCTTTAAAGATTTATGCTCCACCTATTCATCTACATGGTTTTAGAACCAAGAATATGAGGAAGAGAAATATAGAGTAATATTGGGTCCAATGGAACCACTACTCAGACAAAAATGCTTCGTGGGAAGATGTAGCTGATATGCAGTAGCAATTTCCTTATTTGTTTAAGTATATAAAAGACTTTATTTTAGAAATTTTAAATAAGTTACATGATATATTTATATATGGGAATGAAACTGGATACTAGGTAGAGTAGGATATATTTGTGAAATTCCTATATAGTCTATGCTGTAATTGTTTTGGCTTTGCTTTCGTGAAATGTTTTGGAACATATGATGAAGTATAAATTATTGTTTCCTAAGTTGACATAATCTATGGTGGGATTATATTCTAAGTATAGGAAAATGTGATGTGATTTTATGATGAAATAATTATGGATTAAGTGGAAACAATTTGCTTGAATGCTTTGATTCAAGAAATTTATGATTGTAATTCAATCCTTGATTTTTTTTGCATTAACTAGTTTAAAACATAGGGACTGTATTTGTTTCAAGTGGGAGAGGATGTAATCACCGTCCTCTCATGATGAAGGAAGAAAAAAAAAAAAACCTTTTTATTGTGAAACATGGTACTATTGATGATCCTTGTGAGTGTAGGATAGTTGCAGGATGACAAGGAGCCAGTCCGCAAGGAAAAAGGGTAAGAAAGGGAAGTTATGATTCAGCTCACGAGTACATGGAAACTCACACACCTAAATTTTATATATAATTTTGATTTTATATATATGTGTGTGTGTTTGTTTTGAATGAAAAAGAGTAGAATGTGCTTATGTTTTGTGTGACGATGATGATGGGAGCCACCTTATTTTTCTTTAAGTTTTTTGTATGATCTCTGATCAAAGGTATAAAAGATATATATATAAATAATTATATGCATGTGACAAGTATGGAACCATTTTACACATGATCTTATGAATGTATCTTGGCTAGCGTGTCCTTGCATGATTATTTTTAAATATCGATTTACTAGTCTTTACAAGGTGACAATTTTTCACAGCTATCTTGTTGTGTGGAAATACATATATATCCAAGTATTTACCTACAAAGGAAGAACTATTTTGAGTTTAATTATTTCAAGTTAAAGTGGAGGGATATGGTCAGTTTGTGCATATCCAAACAAGGTGGCTCATAATGGTTTAAACCTCTCTCCATACTGGACATTCGAGGATATGGAAAAAAAATACCCTAATGTAAAAAATGGAAAAAATGCAAAAAGGAAGGAGGGCTAGCTACGAAAGAGAAAAAAAATATAATTTTGGTAAAATAAAAAATAACAAGCGTCAAGGTTATGCATAAGGGGTTGGACTCAAAATGTACTTGTAAAAAAATGGTGAATCCTAATCGAAATCAAGGTGAATCATAAGCAAATCAAATCAATCATCTTCACACTACAATTTGGGGAATTTGAAGTCCTAAAATATAAGGTCATATTTGGGGCACATTTTGACCTACTAAATCACCTTATAACTTCATAAAAACATATCCATTAGATCAGGCTCAAAAATATCTTTCCAACAAGTACAAATATACCTTTTTTTGGATATATATTGTGACCAATTGACCCTAAAAAAAATTGGTCCTAAAAATTTTAGGCGAATGGGCCAACATTGAGGGTCCTCATATTCGCCAATTTCCAATTTTAGAAATTCTAATATTTGCCCAATTTGTGAATATTCACCACTGTGTATAACCCTGACAGGTGTGGAAATAGGAGCTGGGAGCAATTTTGGACAAGCTTCATTTCCAGGTGGATTTCTTGTGTGTAGAGCTTAATGTCTAATAAACATTTCTATCTTTTATAAAAATTGAACATGTTGTATGTATCCTTTGTTGTTTTTTGCAAACATAGAGAATACGACTGCATGTTGTGGGTTATTATATTTTAAATAAAAGAGAAACACTTTTTATTCATTGTGTTTAGATAGGAAAGGAAAAATATAAATGAATTCCTAGATCTAAATAGGGAAAAATGATATGTTAGTTGAAACTATATGTAAATATTTCTTGGAAAGCATGCATGGATGACAAATATTTTTAGAAAAAAATAGGCAATAAGGTTTGAAAATGTGAATGCATTATTTGGTTGCAAGAATAAAATTATTTTGTAGTAGTTTTTTTTATATAATTGCTACACTTAGGATTGCATTCATTTAATGTGAGTCGGGATTTAATCCCACCAAGTTTATAAAACCATCTTCCCTTGATCTGGTTGTGGATGGGATCCGAACGATGACTTTAGAGATGGATGTCTGTGTATAAGGTGAAAGAGGATCTATGACATCCATGCTTGATATAAATCTCTCCTATAAACTCTAAGTTAGCCGATATAGTGTAACAATGATCGAAGAATATCAATATCTGCAAAATGTGATCAGTGTTATGGTGTTGTTGAGCTATGTAGTGATAAAATTAGGTAACCATCTGGTCATGTAGATACTGAGTAGTCTAGGAATTTATAACCTATTTGTAAGACTACTTTTGGTGGTCTTCGAAGAAAACTAAATATGTATTATGTTTTGAATATAAATTGTAAAGCTTGGAGAATAGTGATGTATACCTCTTTCTATAAAAGCATGCATGATTTTAAAATGGGTTTATGTTTGAAACTGTATGTATGCTTTGGATGCCAAGGAAAAACCTTTTATTTTTTGTATAAATTGAAGTTATGTTTACCTTATGAGGCTTCATAAAATAGTATTATTATATATTTATTGGAATAAAATCAAGTGTATGTTTTAGACCATCTAATTTAATAAGGCCATGAAAATATTAATCTGGTTGTAATGTTTGGCTTCGGGTATCATGTAAAGCAACCATTAGTAGTCTAGGACTAATTGCTTAAGTTAGCACAATCCCTATTCTAAAAATATTATGTTGATTGTGATTTCACATTTATCTCTTTGGTTGAACGAAAATTAAGCAAGCTTAATTATTTTTAAAAAACTATAGCACCCTCATGGATGGTAAATACTCTTAGTCAATGTAAGAAAAATCTGAAATCAAACCTATACCATTGGTCAAAATGAATTTCAGAACTTGGACTATTGTGCTTTTTGGAACTGGTTATTTGCATGGTTTGGATTTAAGGTATTTAATCCTTGAGGCAAAAAATGGTTTGCCAATATATATATAGTATTGACAATGATAAGTTATAATTTTAATGATTCTGTTACTTGTAAAAAAGAATTGTGTGATGGCAATCAGTTCTTTTGATTCACTTTGTAAAAAATTTTGTGTGAATCATTATGGAATAGTAACATGAATTTTGGATGTTCTAATAGAAAATATTTTTAACCGTACAATGTTGTTTCTGCCATGTTAGGAGGCAACATTGAACCTTTAGATCTAAGGGTTAAATATTCAATTGTTTACCTTCAAACCATTGGTAAAGTGACCTATTTATAGTAAACACTATACCTTAGGTCAAAATTTAGAATGCTCTATCTTACCTTTTAAGCAAGTATCGAGATTGAAGGATGTTGTAAAAATAAAGGAAAACCCAATATGTTGAAATACGGGAATGCACACAACAAGCATGAGAATGGTCGTTGGATTGATAGAATTGGTAGAAATATGTGACTTGATAAAATCCTTTAATGATAAGGTGGTATGGGATGCCATATCTAGATCATTACTTATTAGTACTATAATAAATCCCATGCCCAAGTAACTTAACTAAATTTGCCTCGACGTTTGGTATGGTACAAATGAACGTGAGTTACTTTGTGTATGTGTGAATAAGACCTATACCAGGGAATTGGCAAGGATCTATTTGAATCTAGGTAAATGGTATATTAAAATAGACATAGGGCATATTTACACTAAAACCCTTATATTCCATAATAGAACATGTTCAACAAAAATTGAGGGTTCAAAATGTAAAGGGATGGGGAAGCAAGAATCATTCCATTAGGTGTTATGGGCCCTAATGAACAACCCTTGCCATGGATCTACCCTCATGACAAAAACTAAGGATGATAAATGATATTTTTGAGTCCACCAAATGGTACAATTATGATATGTGGTCTATCTCGTCCACTTGGATGATTGTTTGTAGTAGTCTTGAATCCAAAATTTGGTGCAATATGTCATACTATGTTAAGTTTGTCTTAATAATATATTGGGTGAAACAATTCTTACTTAGCACCTTGAAGGTATACCCTCAGAAAATGTAGGTTGAATATATATATTTATATATACATATATATATATATATATATATATATATATATATATATATATATATATATATATATATATATATATATATATATATACATATATACATTCTATTTTCATAGTTTGATTGTGATGGGGTATTCTATAAAAATATGAGAGATCATTTTCTCATTCTTCCAAAACATCTCACATTTGAAAGGCCCATGCATCCCTCTTTTCATCAACTACTTCCCTCTTAGCATCCTTGTATGAAGTAGCATCCAAATGAAGATTCTCACTTTGCACCAAATGTTTTATTCCTATAACTGCATGAATATATTGCTTAATGGGATTGGAGTAGTTTGGTAGAGTTCTAAGTATCTAGGGACAATTGTATATTCACTCTATTTCTTTTTGTACCATCCAAGAGTATCCTCCTCTTGAGACTATAAAAGTGACCTTGCCTGGATGGTCTTATAGGTTTTTTATCCTCAAAGACTTGGATTATCCACTTCTCTATTGCGATCCATTACCTTCCTACTAGCTACTACTTTAAGGATTATAGTATTTAGCAATGTTAAGCCAATTATTTCTATATAGATTCTCCATCAACATTCTCTAAGTCAAGAATTGAGTTATTAGAGGAGGATGACCATCGCACAAATATTTTCAAAAGTTAGCCTTTTATCCATTATTGATAATCTAGAAAAATATTTTCTTGATCATATCCTCTCCTATTCAGATCCCCATTGATATGGGAGATCCTTTACTAAGAAGCAAAAATTGTATAAGCTCTATCAAGGTTTTATTCTTTGCATATTTGGCCCTCAAAATTTGAGTCCATAATTTATCAAGGGATTTTATCAATATACAATACAACTTAGCTATTAGTACCTTATTATTCTTAAAAACTAATATGATTCCTATTCCTCCCTCCTTGTAGACATAAAGTATACCATTTTACTAGTGCCCATTTTCATTCTTCCTTGACTCAACTCCAAAGGAATATATGAATTATTTGATTCAATTCTGTAAGAATTTTCGTAGGGATGGCTAACATTGAGGATACATAAATAAGTATGGCATTGAGGGCTACTTTTATTAGGGGCATTTAACCTCCTATAAAAATCCACCTATTAGTCCATTTTTCTATTTAGCTTTCACTCTCTTATAGCCAAGTCCATTCCTCCCTTTTTTGCCTCCCAATTGTAAGTAAAATTCCTAGTTAATTGATTGGAAGAGATATCTTCTTGTATCTAAATTTATTCAACAATATCATCTCTTACCTTGGTAAGCAATAGAAATAGATGACCTTGGACTTTTCTTCATTTACAATTGTCTAGTTGTTTTTGTAAATCAACGCAGAATCATGTTAAATCTAGATGTCTCCTTTGTTAATGTGTTTCCTAATAATGTAGAGTCATAAATAAATTGTAGATGAGTAAGTATTTCATATTTTATTGCTATTCCCTCCAAATCTCTAGTTTTCCTATCCTTAGTGAATGTTCTACCCAAATATTTAGCCAATATAAAGAATAGGTATAGGGATAAGTGGTATTCCTTCTTGATACCTATGTAATGTATAAATATCTAGATAGGAACTCCATTTACTAGAATGAAATAATATGCTAAGGAGATTCATACCTTGATCTATCCTATCTAGTCCATCAAAACTCCAAATTATATCATCACCTTTAGGAGGAAGTGCCATCCAACTCTATCATATGCTTTGGATAGGTCTAACCTAATAAACATAGAGAATGTGTTCTATAATTGCATAGAGTATATGGCCTCTTGAGCTAAAATAATCTCATCCACAATATGTCTTCCTTTTATAGTTCAACCCTATTATAGAGTAATAATTTTGTGAAGAAGAGGTTTGACACTTTAAACCATGATCTTAGTAATAATTTTATTAAGAGCTATTGGTCGAAAGCTAGATATATGTTTAGACGCTTGAGTTTTTGGAATCAAAGCTATATATATATATATATATATATATATATATATATATATATATATATATCGTTCACGTATTTTAGTACCACTTTGGCTATCCTACCCTCTTCTACCACTTCCAACAATTTTTCTTAAGTTTATCCTATAATTCTTGGTATAATTCTATGTGAAATCCATTTGGACCTAGATTTTTTCCTTTTTGCATCTTGAAAACTACATGTTGTAGTTATTTGGTAGTAATTAGGGTAGTCAAAGTTACATTATCTTCCTCTATGATGAGATAAGGAATCATTTGGAAAAATTCATATTATACCTCATGGTTTAGTGATTATGCCTTAAAGATTTGGTCTCTTGCTATATTTTTCATCCTATATCATGTGTGTATTAATCACCTATTGTTGTTTTTAGGCATGAGATGAAATTATGTAACAATATTTCTAGAAAATATTTATGGAAGAAGCTAGTGTTCCTATATCCATCTTAGATCCATTGGATTCTAGATTTTAGTTTTCATATAATATCTTCTCCTTTGTCCCATTTCTCTAGCTAGGAAATAAGCCTAGCCTCCTTATTGCTTCATATCTCAGTAGTGTCATTCATTCACATCTACTCATTTATGTCATCATGTTTGGTTAAAATATGTTGTTTATTTTTCTTTATACCACCAAAATACTCTTAGTTCCATGTTATAAATTTAGACTTGAAGTATTGAAGCTCCTCACAAAGTTGTACATCTTTGTATTGTTTGGTTCTCCCCTTATAGAACCATTGCTAAATCTTATATTTAAAAACTAATATCTTAAAATGACATTAGTTGGAATCTAAAAGAATCACAATTGGATCTTGTCCTCCACACATCCATAAATATTGGCCAATGATTTGATCCTACATTATTAAGCGACTATGCTCTTGGAATATTTCCATGGATTAGAAATAGCTATGACAAAAAAAACATATCTAGTCTTTCTAGAATTCATGCTAAGTCCTACCTTTTGTTAGACCAAGTAATCTAAACATTGACCAATTTAATATCTACAATATAACGAGATCTAATATGCTTTATCATAAGGTTAGTACTATTATCTATAGTGTAATTTTCCCCTATCTTCTCTTCCAATGAATAAACATGACGTAGAATATGGGGTAACTAAATCTAGATAAAACATTAATAATGGAAGTACTATAGGAACCCTTTAGAAACTTGTTTTAAACAAACAAGAAAGGCATAGAAGATAGTTTGCTAGATTATACCTACCTCCATCCATTATTCTATAATAGTTTCTAGAAGCAAATATGATCAAAATCCCACCCATAAGACCTCCAAAAATTTAAAGAGAAAAAATGTTAAGGTTCAATGTCATAAAATAATGTGCTTACCATCGCATCAATGAGCATTCCACTAACAAATGTATAAATACTAGGGTCCTCATCTAAGATCTCATTGAAAAAGGATGATTCACCTTTAGTGGCTCCCAATCCTTCACATATTCAAATCTAAATTTGGGCATTTTCCACATTCTCTACTAAATCATGGTCAAAATAAAAATAACAATATTCAATACAAGAATTTTCCATTGTATTACAAAAATATAGTTGTGATTCTTTAGGCAATGATAAGACAACAACAAAAGGCTCAATCATCAAATCCACCTATAACCATCCTCTAATTATAAGATCAAAATAAAATAACCTTCCTAAAAAACCAATCGTAATATTAAAAGCTCAAAATAAAGTAAAAAAGACCTTTAACCTCCAACAACATAGATACATACCCACAAATATTTATTTACTTGAAGTATTGAAAACTTATCCCATTCATAGATAAATTATTTGTAAAATGTTTAATGGGAAAGTAGTTCCCAAAGATAGTAGTTGAAATAATTGAATTCATGCAGTAGGAACCCTTGTCATCAATCATACAACCATCACATTTTACAAGGAATATATTCCACCTCTATGTATGCTTTGAGAATGACAACTTCATATTACCTATGAAATCGGTGATGGTTTCATCAAAAGAGTGATTGTTGAAAATGGATCTGTAATTAATATGTGCAACCTCAAATTCCTCAATAGGATTAGGTTAACTAATAAATACTTAGAAAAATATGATATTTTTACCATAGTATATGATAATGAAGAATGAGGACTTGCAAGAACATAAGTGCTTCCTATAAAAGTAGGGCGTCACATACTCAATACCTTAGTCTATGTTTAACTTGTGACTTGAATAATAATATTCTATTTGGATGATGTTGTATCTATGCTATGTAAGCAGTCCCATCTACCTATCATCAATGCTTAACGTGTGATTACCAAGTTCAACTTCACATTATTTCTAAATATTCAGATCTATTTGCCTATTGTCATTCCATAAAAAATGAAAACCTAAATATACATATATGACCATCCTTAAGTGCATCTCATCTCATCACTAACAAGACCACGAAATATCTACCCTTAGGGTCAGGTAATAATGACCATGAAGTAAACATTAGTAGTCAACCTGAGAAGCAAGAATATCAAACCCAAAAAATTTAAAATATTGACCATTCTAAACCATGAAGTAAATTATTGATAATAGACCTAGCCATTTTGCCTCCCCCACCTTGAGAATTAGGACTACCTTTTTGAAAAGGAAAGATAGTACAAATAGGTAATTGTACCTTTTTTTGTGCTAGAATAACTACTAAATAAATTATTCATAGAAGCAATTCCCATCCCATTGGGCAAAAATATGCTTCTTTCTAATTATTAAATCTCTATGGAATACCTAAATGGATCCTATGCAACCTAGGGTATTGTGGGATGGGTCTAGGAAGGTTCAAACAAGGTGTTAAAGAACCTTTGGAACCCAAATCATGTATAATTCAATGGGGCCTAGGGTATAGACCCCATTGTAATAAATATCAACCCTATTCATAATACTTTAATATTGATAGTGAAAGTGAATTTTTCATACCTTATGAAGACATAAAATAACAAACAAGTAACAATTAAGCCATAAAATGAACCATAAAATATCTCTTATTCCTATCCATACATTTACTTTAAACACCATGTATACTATTCATCATGAACACAGTAACTATTTTGAATCAATGAATACTATGATTCAAATAAAGAGTAATTCTTTATTGATATCAACCATCGATGATTGTGAGGTAGATGTGTTAACCCATGGTTCTTCTACCAATCATCTTACCATGGATACTTCCTATAATGAAGAGTCATATGTTAAGATAGACATAGTTGATAGTTCATAATTATTTGATCTTGATTCTAATCAATAGCCCTTAGAACTAGTAGATATTATATACTTAGGGGTACTTCCTACAAAACTATATTTTGAGAATGAGTCTCACATCCTCATAAAATAAACAATTGATATCAATATCAAAATGCAACACAATCCTAGAATCCTAAAATTAGGTAAAGTATGGATTCTTAAAGAGCATAAAGTATATATAAACTTTATAACTGATTCTATCATATTTGTGTCTGGTCTTATGCAAACATGCTAGGAATAGATACTTCTCTTGTTGTACATCACTTGCATGTTCATCTAAATATCAAGCCATTAAAGCAAAATATAATAAAAATCTCGACTCTTCTTCTCTCTACAACTTCTAGATATCAACACATGAAAATAAGGCTGGTCAAGAAATCTTGACTCTTCTTTACTCTCTAGATTCTTCTGGATATCGACCCATGAAAACAAGACCGGTTGAGAAATATTGACTCTTATTCGCTCTCTAGCTTATTCTGGTTATTGGCCTGTAAAAACAATACTGATCGAGAAATCTTGAATCTTCTTCGCTCTCCAAATTCTTCTAGTTATTGGCCCACAAAAACAAGGTTGGTTGAGAAATCTTGACTCTTCTCCATACTTCAAAATTTTTTGATACCTCTTCAAAACTCTTAGTGTACTCATTTTAACCTACATTATTGGCATCTCCTAGGGAATTCTACTAGTAGAATGTTAGAATCCAGAGCCTTCATCCATTGGGCATCAAAGTCAAAAGAACAAAAAAAGGAAGAACAAAGTAGTTGTAGAAAAAAAATTATTATCATGGGAGAAGAATATAGCTACTCTTCAGGGGCTACTTCATTTGATTTCATCATTTCTCTTTTTTATTGACTGCTTATATTTCCTTCTAATTGATCACCTTTTCTAGATTTTTTAGCCTCCCTTTGTCTATCTATCTATTTGACTAAAGCACACAAGCTTATATTGAGAGGGGGGTGAACAATATAAGACCACTTTTTAATTTTCTTTCCCAATCAATATTATGCAATGTATAGATAGAAATATCAACAATAGTAATCAAAGCAATGCACAAATCACCACACACAATAGAAACACCAATTTAACGTGGTTCACCCAATGTGGGCTACTTCATAGAGAAAATATTTCACTAAAATTTTCTCAATCAATATCTTGGGAATTATTTCCCTATTACAATGTTTATGTACCTCTATCCAAAGGAGACATCAATACCCTAATCATGTTTGTGGATCTCTATCCATAGGATAACTCATGTATCCTTATCTCTAGTTGGTGATCTTATAGAATAAATGCTTCCTCCACTGCACTCGCTAATTAATATCTATCTATTGAACACTTATGTCTTCACTCAAAAGACCTATCCTCACTACTCTGGCTAATGGATCTCTATCCACTGGAGATTGTCATCCTCTATACTTTGTCATCTTCAAAGATTACTATCTGCTCTATCTCAAATATACACTAAATATAGTCCTTCGATCTAGCACAAATCTACTCAATATCTATATCTGGTCTGGCACAAACCTGTCCTCAAATCTACACCAAAATCTATTCTCAAATTTGCACTAAACACAATCCTTTGGTCTAGCAAAAATATGTCCTTAATCTTTGTCCTTTGTCTATTATAAACACAGTCCTTTGGTCTAACACAAATTTATCTCCAATATTTGTCCTCAAGCCTTAACACAAAGCTTGGCTCAATCACAAATCAACTCTGCTGGATCTACCCCAAACCTTAACTCATTTTTTTAAAAAATCAATCAATCAAATCTACTCACAACATTCTCAAAGACTTGTCTCAAATCTTCCTTGTAAGCTTCCACAAAAGCTCACACTAATATGTCCACAAGTCCTCTCTAGAAATTGTCCAATCTGCATAATAATCTCTATTCTCAAATTTGTATTGTAAGCTTCCACAAAATATCACACAAATCTATCCACAAGTCTTCTCAAATACTTGCGTCAAATCTACTCAATAATTCCTTACTGGAACATGTCCAATATCATAGAAACATATAGATAATTGTTAGAGACTCAATATGCTTCAATTTCATCACAATGCTCAATCACTTTCAATCTCTCTTTTTACAATAGAAACATATAGAGAATTTTTAGAGACTCAATATGCTTCACATTCATCATAATGCAAACACTTTCAATCTTTCTTTTTACCACAAAAATATATAGAGAATTGTTAGAGACTCAATATTCTTCACATTCACCACAATGCTTTAACACTTTCAATATTTCTTTTTTACCACAAAAATATATAGTGAATTGTTAGAGACTCAATATGTTTCACAAAAACTCAACCTCTTTCTCAAATCAAATCATAATATAGAACAATTTGGTCACAGAACTTGAACTATCACATCCACTTGACTAGGCTCAACCAACTCTACTCAACCAATCACTCAATGAAATAATCCTTGCTCACAAACCCTAGTCCAAGCATATGAAAACTCACTCACTTATTTCCAATAATTATTATCAAACAATCTCACATAACAATGATACTCATGATATTTGCAAATCCTAGTTCAAGTTCTTCACTCAATCAATCACTTCAACAACATTGCTTATCAAACAAGGTTTTATCAACAACTCTTATTTCAGAAAACCCCTTTTCACTCCAACTTAAAATTCACAACATTCAAAAATCACTCAATAGGAAGATGTGCCCATACCTTTTATTTGATGTAGAAGTACCCTTAAAAACCTGTCTCAATCACAATTTTCTTCTTTGCCAATTTCAATGATTAGATGACAAAATATCACACTAACACTCTCTCACAATAATCCTCAATTACAAAAATAATCAAACTCAAATACACTTTATTAATCCTTCTTGAAATTATCAATCATTAAATCACACATAAAAATAAGCACCCAAATTGCATTTTATAAACTCCAATTTAATAAGTCAATATTTGAAAATTAACCCTTCAGAAATAATATTTGCCTACCCTTTTATCTCTCTAAAAAACACTTAATAACAAAATTAATTCAAGCAAAAATTAAATCTCATAAACCATCAAAAAAAATTATTTTTCAACCTTAGGCACATAAAAATATTTTTATTTTCCTTCAACCTTAGCACATTCGAAATTAAGCAACCAACACAAATAACATCAGTGCATACCTTTGTCACAACAAAAAAGGCCTTGGTGGATTTCGAACAAGAGACCTCTCCACCGAGTGCCTTACCAAGGTGTTAGCCCACCACATGGGCTAGGCGCTCCCACGGGGAAGGGAAGGTGCAAGCCTCCCTTTATCCCTGTGTTAGGCATTGCACAAAAAAATGAATACCCTCTCTTCTTAGCCAAAAATGAACCCGAAGGGATTCAAACCTACACGCTTTGCTTGCCACACACCCTAGAACCTCCGTAGTTTGCCAACTGCACTACTAGTGCCTTTGGTGCTTAGTGTTTGTGCTCCCCTCAATTTGTTCCTTTGTCGTAGGAGATATTTTCGAAAACATGAGAACCTTTCTCTTTTTGCACACGAAACAATTTAGCATAGGATATTCAATTGTTAGCTTGGGAGATGTAAGGTAAAGAACTTTGCCACCATTTATACACAATGTTCCATGCCATATGACCTCGGCACATCAAATCAAATTTCCAATTCACTTAACCTTATAACCCTCTTTAGGGTTTATTAAATTAATAAAAATTAATTAATAATAAAATTAAAATTAACTTATAATTAAATTAAATAACATTGAAGTTTAATTAATTAATTAATAATATATATATATATATATATATTAAGCAAAAAACCCCTTATGGGGTTGCCTTGGTCTGAGAGACCACGAACAAGGGGTTCTACACCATCAAATTCACCAAGGAATTGCACCCGACCCTACCCACACCAACATTATCAATTGGATTTTGGATACCCAATTCAGATTTTGTGTAGGGTGGAGATTTGAACCTGGGACCTCCCTTGGAGGATTGCCCTCTCCTCTCCAACTCACCTACAACACCTAGGTAAATTAATTAGTAAATTAATTTATAATAAAATTATATTAGTTAATTTAATTTTCCCTCTTTAATATTATAATAAAATATTATAATATTATTTGCTTGGGCCTCTTCTTTGCACTTTGGACCATGTCTGACTTCTTGAAACTGGGTCTTGACCAACTGAAGGTGGACTCTTCTTTTGCATGGATTGCAGAACTGCTTCCTTTTGCACTGCTTATTGAAATCGATATTTGACATTAATGACCATTCATTCTTGACATCAATGACAACTCATCCACACAAAATGTCCAACAATCTCCCCCTTTGCCATTTATGGTAACCCAATTATCTTTTCAATTTCCTTAACTTGTTTTTGTCCTGCTCCCCCTGGGAAACTGCTCCCCCTGACTCAATACTCTCTTCTTAAATCAAATCTCTCACATACTCTCTTCTTAAATAAAATATCTCCCCTTACTCAAATCTCTCCCTCTTTGACATAAATTGCAAAGGTTCACCTTTGGGTCTCGGGGCTAAGAATGAGTATCTTAGCTTAGCCCCTCCTCCACCTCCTCTTGAGGTGGTTAATTCTGAGGTGGGAGTATTTCTACTCCTAGTAAGCACTAATATTTACCTTTGTCCACTTTCATTCTCATCTGATTATTCTGATTTCTCTGACTATTTTTGTTCATATCCATGTTCCTGTTCCTGTTCATGTCCATATTCCTATTCATGTTTGATTCTGAAATGTCTGTTCTACACCACTTTGTTGTATGTCCATAATTATTGCACTTATAACACTTAATGTTATTATCCCTTGGAGGTGCAAATGTCTTGGAATTTCTCCTGATGAAGCCATATCTATTCCTGTCATGAACTGATGTAGGAGCCTATCTTTAGAGGGTTTTTTAAAAGAAGTTTTAAAGTAATTTTTTTATTACTAAAAATGGAATTATTTGACGCAAAATATAATTTGCTAAAAATGGTAATTACTATAAAAAGCAATTTTTTATGAAAAATAATTTGTCGAAAATAGTAATTTGCCGAAAATTGCAAGAGGTCAAAATAAAATACCTTCCATTACATAAAAACTATGGTAAATGAAAATAATATGTAAAACCCTCCATTTACATAAAAACTACAATAAATGTAAATAATCAATAAAACCCTCCATTCACATAAAAACTACAGTACATGGAAATAAACCAATAAATAATTTGTTTTCTCATTCCTAGATTCACTTCCACTTTTACAATGCAATACCAAGGGAATATATATCCCCAAAGAAACCCTAAAAGAAAACCCTAAAACTTGAAGCCCTAAAAGAAAACCCTAAAAATAAAAAAATTACTATTTTCAGCAAATTGATTTTTCCACCAAAAAATGCCTTTTTAAGTAATTACTATTTTCGGCAAATTATTTTTTCATAAAAAAATGTCTTTTTTAATAATTACCATTTTCGACAAATTATATTTTGTGTCAAATAATTCCATTTTTAGTAATAAAAAAATTACTTTAAAACTTCTTTTAAAAAAAACCCTCTAAAGATAGGCTCTTGCATCATGAACCCTACAATTCATTGCATTGTGACCAAACTGATTACATGATTAGCAATACCCATGAAAAAGCCACCTATTTCTGAAGTTTCTATTTTCTTGTTTTTCATATGTCCTACACTGTGAAGCCTTGTACCTAAATCTGTGACATGAGAAACATCATCCATTGAGATTTTCTTGCCTTAACCTCATTGTTCTCTAAGTATATTTTTCTCTGTACTAGTTCCTATTCCATATATTTCTTCTTTGTGCATTGTTCCTTTCCTTATTGAATTTTCTATTATCCAAATCATCCTCAGAAGTCTCACTTTCTCTCACATTGTCTTATTCTAAAGTCTTCTTCTTCAAAACTTGAGTTTGACTCTTCTTCTTGCTTCTTTTGTACCTATTCAAAACCAAGACCTGTTTTTCTTGATGTAGGCTTTTGTGACTTGATAATATTATCCAAATTCTTTGAGCTTCTTCCAAACTTGTGTAGCTTCTCCTTAGACTTTTCTACTTCTTCCCTTAGTAGGGCTACTTCTTCAAAACTTTCACATTTTAAGACCTTTGCTTCTAACTTATCCTTGAACTTATTTGTCTTAGCTATTGACTTATTTAGATCCTTTATAAGCTTTCCTTTCTCTTCATCACATTCTTGAAATTGAAGCTCAAGTTGGGAGTTTTGCTTTCTTACCTTATTTAAATTTTTAAGAGCATAAATAAGCTCTTCCTCAAGATCAACTTCTCCTTTTTCTGATTATTCCTCTATTTGTTTGTCTTTGAAAACATCTTCATTCTTTTCTGACTTATCTTCTATATAATCACCTTCTTCTACTAGTGCCATTAGAATATTCTCTTCTGGTCCTTCAAGTATATCCTCATATTCATCATCACTTAAACTGAAACCATTCTTTGTACAACTATCTTCAAGATTTCCAAAATTACCACATCTAAAACACTTGAGAATTATTGGTGACCTTTTTTTATATTCTTCCATTCCTTCTATCAAAATTATGACTTCATCTTTATCATTATCTAAGAAACTATTATCACTTTCACTTGAATACTTACTTGCTTGTCTGCATAGTAGCTCCTATTTTATATTTGAAATAACTTCTTTACTTGTCTACCTTGTCCATCCTTGCATTTTTTTTGGTACCTGTATTTTTTTGATTCCTTGTTCTTATAATCTTGTTTTTCTTCATCATTGCTATTTTTGGCTTCTTGAGAATCAGTTGCGTAGTGACCATACTTTTCATAATTGAAACATCTAAAAAATTTTACATATTTAAATATTCTTGAATCCTTATTCTTTCTGCCATAATTTACCTCTTCATCACTGGATGACTCATTGCTTGAACATGAGTTTTTACCCTTTGTATTATTTGTAACTTTGAAGGTTGCTTCCTTCGAAAGATTAGGTTCCTCTTTTTTTCTTATCTTAAAATTTGTAAGAATATCAAGTAACATATCTATTATCAATGAATCACCATATTTTGATTCCTCTATAGCATATATTTTTTCAATAAACCTTTTTGGAAGGGATCTTAAGATCTTATCACAAACATCATATTCTTCAATATCAAGTCCAAGTTCTTGCATGGTGTTAACAACCTCATCTACGCAAAGTAGATAAGTACTACTGTTTTCCTCATCCTTCATTTTTAAATCTTCAAATTGTCCGTTGAGATTTTGTATCTTTGCATTTTTTACACTTTTATCTCCTTCATAAATGCTTCGCAACTTATCCCAAATTGCTTTTGTTGATTTGTAATGCATAACCTTTATAAACTTTATTCTATGCAAATCTCTCAAAATTGTATTTATTGCTTTTGAATTGTAATTATGTATAAGCTTACCATATTTATTTGTAGGTGGAGTAGCTGGTGGTGTGTATCCATTTTCAACTGCTTCCCATATTTCATTTCCAAATGCCATTAGGTGAATCTTCATTCTCATACTCAAAAATATATAATCACTTCCATCAGCTACTGGTGTTGAATTATATGAGGGTCCATTATTATAATCCATTGTATTCTTGAAATATTTTTTTTAAAGCTATTAAACTCTTCTAAAGGAACCTTATTTGATAACAATTGAAGAACACAAACTTATAATGAGAGGGGGGGTGAACAATATAAGACCACATTTACTTTTCTTTCTCAATCAATATTATGTAATGTATAGATAGTAATATCAATAGTAGTAATAAAATCAATGCACAAATTACCACACATAATAGAGATACCAATTGAATGTGGTTCAACCAATGTGGTCTACTCCACAGAGAAAATATTTCACTAAAATTTTCTCAATAAATCTCTTGGAAATTCTTTTCCTATTACAATGTTTATGGAACTCTATCCAAAGGAGACACCAATCCCCTAATAAATTTCATGGATCTCTATCCATAGGATAATGCCTTTCTCCTTAGATCTAGTTGGTGATCTTATAGAAGAACTACTGCCTCCACTACACTAGCTAATGGATATCTATCCACTGAAGACTCTTGTCCTCACTCAGAAGACCTGTACTCACTACCTTGGCTAATGGATATCTATCCACTAGATATTATTGTCCTCTATACTCTATCACATTCAAAGCTTGCTCTCTGCTCTATCTCAAATCTATACTAAACACAGTCCTTCGATCTAGCACAAATCTACTCAATCTCTATCTCTAGTCTACCACAAACCTGTCCTAAAATATTCACTAAACACAGTCCTTCGATCTAGCAAAAATCTATCCTTAATATTTGTCCTCTGATTTGTACTAAACATAATCCTTTGGTCTAGCACAAATTTATCCTCAATATCTATCCTCAAGCCTTAACACAAAGCTTGACTCAATCACAAATCAACTTTGTTGGATCTGCCCCAAACCTTAACTCAAGGTTTGAACAAATCAATAAATCAACTCTCCTCACAAGCCTTCTCAAAGACTTTTCTCAAATCTACCTTGTAAGCTTCCAAAAAATATCACACTAATTTGTCCACAAGTCCTCTCTAGAACTTGTCTAATATGCTCAATAATCTCCATTCTCAAACCTATATTGTAAGCTTCCACAAAAGCTCACATAAATCTGTCCACAAGTCTTCTCAAAGACTTACCTCAAATATGCTCAACAAGCCCTTACTAGAACTTGTCCAATCTCTTAGAAACATATAGAGAATTGTTAGACTCAATATGCTTCACTTTCATCACAATGCTCAATCACTTTAAATCTCTCTTTTTACCACAAAAACATATAGAGAATTGTTAGAGACTCAATATGCTTCACATTCATCACAATGCTCAATCACTTTCAATCTTTATTTTTACCACATAAACATATAGAGAATTGTTAGAGACTCAATATGCTTCACATTCACCACAATGCTTAAACACTTTCAATATTTCTTTTTACCATAGAAACATATAGAGAATTGTTAGAGACTCAATATGTTTCACAAACACTCAACCTCTTTCTCAAATCAAATCATAATATAGAACAATTTGTTTCATAGAACTTGAACTATCACATCCACTTGACTAGGCTCAACCAACTCTACTCAACCAATCACTCAATGAAATAATCCTTGCTCACAAAACCTAGTCCAAGCATATGAAAACTCATTCAATTATTTCCAACAATTCTTATCAAACAATCTCACATAACAATGATACTCATGATCTTTGCAAATCCTAGCTCAAGTTCTTCACTCAATCAATCACTTCAACAACAATGCTTATCAAAGAAGGTTTTATCAAAAACTCTTGTTCCAAAAAATCCCTTTTCACTCCAACTTAACATTCACAACATTTAAAAATCACTCACTAGGAAGATGTGCCCATACCTTTTGTTTCATATAGAAGTGCCCTTAGAAACTTGTCTCAATCACAATTTTCTTCTTTGCCAATTTTAATGATTAGATGACAAAATATCACACTAACACTCTCTCACAATAATCCTCAATTACAAAAATAATCAAACTCAAATACACCTTATTACTCCTTGAAATTAGCAATCATCAAATCACACATAAAAATAATCACTCAAATTGCTTCTTATAAACTTCAATTTAATAAGTCAATCGTCAAAAATTAACCCTTCAAAAATAATATTTGCCTACCCTTTTATCTCCCTCAAAAACACTTAATAACCAAATTAATTGAGGAAATAATTAAATCTCATAAACCATCAAAACATTTAATTTTTCAATCTTAGGCACATAAAAATATTTTTATTTTCCTTCAACCTTAGCACATCCAAAATTAAGCGAACAACACAAATAACATCAGCGCATACCTTTGTCACAAAAAAAAGGCCTCAATGGATTTTGAACAAAGATCTCTTTGTCGAGCGCCTTACCAAGGCACTAGCCCACCACGTGGGCTAGGTTCTCCCAAGGGGAAGGGAAGGCGCAAGCCTCCTTTTATCCCTGTGTTAGGCACTATACGAAAAATGAATGCCCTCTCTTCTTAGCCAAAAATAAACCCGAAGGGATTCAAACCTACACGTTTTGCTTGCCACACATCCTAGCGCCTTCGTCATTTTCCAACTGTGCTACCAGTACCTTTGGTGCTTAGTGTTTGTGCTCCCTTCGATTTTTTCCTCTATCGTTAGAGATATTTTTGAAAACATGGGAGCCTTTCTCTTTTTGCGCATGAAACAATTTAGCATAGGATATTCGATTGTCATCTTGGGAGATGTAAGGTAAAGAAATTTGCCACAATTTATACACATTGTTCCATGCCATATGATATTCGTACATCAAATAGAATTTCCAATTTGATTTTTACTTAGCCTTATAACCCTCTTTAGGGTTTATTAAATTAATAAAAATTAATTTATAATTAAATTAAAATTAACTTATAATTAACTTAAATAACATTGAAGTTAATTAAATTAATTAATAAATTAGTTTATAATAAAATTATATTAATTAATTTAAATTTACCTCTTTAATATTATAATAAAATATTATAATATTATTTGCTTGGGCCTCTTATTTGCACTTTGGACCATATATGACTTCTTGAAACTGGGTCTTGACCAACTGAAGGCGGACTCTTATTTTTTCATGGATTGCGGAACTACTTCCTTTTGCACTGCTTACTGAAACTGACATTTGACATTAATGACCACTCATTTTTGACATCAATGACAACTCATCCACACAAAATGTCCAACATTGACAACATCATTATAGGTGGTCTAAACCTGCTTCCAAGCTTCATCATCTGGATCAGAGGGCTCTATGAATGTCTAGTATAAGTATTATAGTTCTTCAACCTTGTCATAACACAAAACCTTAGACCTTAGAAATATGCAAGGGAGAGTTGATCTGTGTAATATCTTGAGCTAACTTGAAAATATTTTCTTCTTGTATAAGTTCTTCCCAACCATCTACCACAGATTCATCATCAATAAAAGCCTTCCAAGAAGCTTTAAGTTCATATTCTCCCAAAATATTTGAATCTTCATCCCAGAAACCTGGAAGTCCATAATTGCCTACCAAAATAAAATGTTTCAATATACCTTTAGCTTCAGCCTTAAGGTCATGAATTATCTTCACTTTGAGTTGTGATTTTATACCTTCTAAAGAAACTTTGGGCTACTATTTTGTCTTGAGACCATGCTTCATTTTGGGTTCTATTCGCAACCCTTTATTGCGTGCTTTCAACCAAAACTTGTATCTTAGTCATGACAGTTAACCTTACCTACAAAAAGCTTATAGATGTTGTCAACTCATTTTCCACCTGATTTAGCACTTCCTTTATTTTGGCTAGGTATAATAATATAGGCCATGCGTTCAGGCCTATTTTTAGTATATCTTTGAATATATTTTTTTTCTGATTGCTTTAGCCTTATCTTTAGATAAAATGATCGCTCTGTTCTTCTCTTATTGAACCTGCTTCTAAATATCTTTCACCTGTTCATTCAAAATTTAGATTTGCTTGAAAAAATTTCTTGCTTCTTCTTTATACTTAGCCACTCCATTGAATCTATATTCGCACTTCTTTACCTCAAGTTTCAAACCTTTTTTAATAGTCTTCTGCTAATTTAGAGTTGATTCCAATTATTTCCTAGCTTCTTTGGATTTGATGAAATTTTCTTTGTAATATTCTACATTCAAATATATGGTCTCTAAGTGGGATTGATCTATTCCCCATTCATTCTGCATTGGTAGCTAAGTAATATCTTCGGTCACTATTTTATCTCGATAATCATCTAGTGTCATTTCCCCTTTAGGCTTCTTCACTAATGGTGTCATCTTCATACTTGAGCATTGCATGTTGATGGGATCTTGATCCACTACCTCTTGAGTGTGGGATAAGTTCTTGGAGGCTTAAGCACAATGAGACTTCCACCAGTCTAAGGTGTTCTTGTTATCCTTTTTTAACTTCTTGAGTTTAGAAAAAATAATTTGATCCTCAGTGGAAGAAGTAGAAATGGTCTATAAATTTAGAAAATTGATAGTAGGATGGAAGGAATGGTGACTAAAGTGGCATCTAATTTCATCTGTACTTGTGATGTAAGCGATGGTGGTGAAGGTGGAGGTTGCTAGTTTAAAAATGATGAAACATCACCTTTGAGAGTAGAATGGGAAGAGGATTCTCTTGGGGATTAATAATAATATGAAGTATAAGAGATAGTTTAGACACCAAAACAGCACCAATCCGATTATTTGGCTACAAACGTTGATCGCATTGACATGCACATTTCCCAGGGCATTCCCCAGAGGTTAAACAATGGTCCTAACCACTCTCACAGTAGTTTTTGAAGGTCAGAGATCGATTTGGCACCTCTTAGGCACTCTGCTCCTTATTCATTCCACCTAGGGACGATTACAAACTAGTATTCATCCCACCCTAGGATGATTAGCAGTATTCGCTCCTAGGTGGGGCGAATAGCAGGTTTGACGGGAAAAAGGTCAAATATCGACAAATGGCAGCCCATATCCACCACTTAACTCCTCCTTCATTGCATGGGAGTGCGAGTGAGCATTTTGGAGTGCTAGAGGTAGTTATAGAGGTAGTCATGGAGCCCTTAATCAGGGAGGAATCTTCTCCCCCCTGGAAAGGCATGATTGCCAAGTGGTGCCTCTACATGCTCATACATAGAGACCATTAGGTCTATAAAATGGTGAGTCTTCTCACCCCAATGATATACAGGGAAGGAGCATTTTTGAGCAATGAAGTGCTACCATTTTGCATACCCACTTTTGATTGTGACTTTCACATCCTTGATCTCTCTTTTGGAAGGGAGGTCATTGGGTGGTTATTGGAAGCGTAATCTGGACCCCAAACCCGACATTTGGCCATAGTATCCCACCAAAATTTATCGAAAACACCCCACAAGAGGTTTTGGACCCATCCCAAGTGGATTGGTGCCGAAATCGGGCCCCAAACGGTAGGCATCCTGCCCCCGGGTGCCCCCCGTACTATTGTAGTCCTAATCGCCCCACCCTGGAGCGATTAGAAATCTGTAGTATATTTCAGTTCTGTTATTTTTGCATTTTATTCTAGGTTTCTTAGATAGGCTTGCATTCAAATTTCATGTAATTCTGAGCAATTTTGATCATGTTTTTGTTATTTCTCGCTTTTGCTAACATGCAGGTAGCATCATCAAATTCCCGGTGATAGAGGCCAAATTGGAAAAATATGACCTTCTAGGTCTTTCCAAAATACCCCATTTTACCTAACCCCCAACTTTGCAGGTGATTTGGAGCCTCCCGGATGGGACATTTGGGACAGTGCTTTTTGACATTTTGTTGCAGGTCTAATCGTCCCACCCCGAAGCGATTAGAAATACGTGGTGAATTTTTTGACTGTTATTTTTGCAGTGCCTTCTTGGTGATGTTCTCATGCCTCTATCAAGTTTTTAGCTCATTTCGATATGTTTTAGTTATCATTTTATTTGTTTTACGCATGCACTAATCGTAGGCTTTGGGGATCGCATGTTTCATTTTATCCATAGGTGCTACTGATTGTTTTCTATTTCCTTGAACGTAGGATCTCGACACTAGAGGAGCAACAAAGAATCAAAGACCCTTTCACGCAAGCGGCGACAATGTTTGGTCCACCCATTTTACATGTGGGCACGCGAAAGAAGGCATACCACCCATGGTGTAACGAAACCTTGTTTAACGCTCCTAGCCCCTGAAAAGGGAGGAGACGTGTTGTAACCGAGATTTAAATAAAATTAATAAAAAGGGTTGTATTCCATATTTGCTTTCTATCTAGTTTTGATTCGTTTATGTTTCTCTCCTTTCATGCATTTTCAATTCATAGGATTTAGCGTTATCTTTGGCTTCGCTTGCATCACACTTGGTGTTTCCTTTTTTCTTCCGTATCCTCGTGCTTTCAGTGGCGATCATGGTGGGACCCTGTCCTCTATTTTTGAGATCAAAATTCTGATCAAAAGTGTTTGTTTTTTGCTTACAGGTACCAATTTTTCAAACGCTGAAATGTTGTTCGTTCCAGTCTATGACGAGTACAGAGCTGGAATTCGTCTTACCTAGGGACGAATGGGCATTCATCCCACCCTGTGACGAATATAGTTCTGTTATTCATACCACCCAGGGACAAATAGCTCTCTATGCACTTTCAGGGTAGAAACTCAGAGGCATCCGATTTGGGCAGAGAAGAGGTAGGGGTCCCTTGTATCCTCTATCATTTTTTGTTTTCTATTTTCTGGTTATTTTCTTGCATAGGAGAGTTTTTAATGCTTGTTTTCTTCATTTATGCAAATTAAAAATAACCCCACACACCACGTGGTAATTTAAATAACAAGGAGTTGGTCATAAAACCCCAACCCTTGATCAAGACCAACGGTGGATTTCATCACCACCTTGGCTTGAATTTTTGCATCCATAACCCCGATCGCTACTATTGCTAGACGTAAATCCTGACGAAAGTTGATCGAGTGTAGTTGGGGTGATTCCCAGTGCATGAGGATAAGTCTTCTATGGTAGGTGTCAAAAATAGGGTGATCCCCCTTTCGTACCGCCTATGTTCCACGTACCATTCTGCTCTCGCGTACCAATAGTTTCCCTCACGTAAGGGCGGGTATATTGAGAGGTTTGGTATAATGGCCTGGCAGTGGTATATTGAAGGGGCAACCATTTTGGGAGACATAAGAGCCATCATATTGCATATACAACAACACGTTCTTTACAAAGATTTCAAAACAAAAATCAAAACACACTAAACCAGATTTAGGGCACACCTTTAATCTATAAATGAGATAATCACTTCTTTGATTGTGTGGCTCTTGTTTGTTTAGTGTAGAAAAAAAAATCATAAAAAAAGAAGAAGATAAAAACCTACGTAGATTGTAGAAAGACACCACCATGGTGTACACCCGTAGCCAAGCCCAATCACGGGCAAGAGCTGTGCAGAGAGTGTACAAGGGGGCACAAGTCACCTCCGCTATAGCCCCAAGGACTTGCTCATACCACCTTGGCGGCTCGACCCACAAGATAGTCCACATCGTGCCATTTTAGAATGGGACTATAGAGGCACCCCTTCGAGGGGCACTCCCGTTCAACAAAGACCCTTTTAGGAGGAGTCCCTACACGTGGCACTCAATATAAATGGGAAGGCTCCCTTAGACACTCGGTATGAGTGGCCACCATGCAATGAAGTGCTAGAACAACATAGGGTCCATAAGGAGAGGCCACATGATTATGTCATCCCTCCTCTACCCCTCATCACTGTTAGGAATAACAAGCCAAATCCAGAGCACAAGGCTCTTCAGATAGGGTGAGCCAACTCTGCCCGCCCCTTTCACATATACGAAAGGGAGCACGAGGAAGACCATCACATTCCTCAAGAGAAATACACAGCATGGGAGCAATGCGCCTCCGCACCTACTATCTACCAAAATCACCTACTAAGGCTAGAACCTCGGGTGAATGCCACCAACCTCGATAGAGGAAAGCGACCTATAGAGATCTCGGATCATCACGACCAAGATAAATACGTAGGAGAGGCATCTAGGCCCCCTAGACCTAAGACGATGAAACAAATTGACTTGGAATTTGCCAAAAATATCGCCCGCCAAGCGCAAATCACGTAGCTTGAGCAAGACCAACAACAGTTGGAGCACCTATATCGCCTTAGCAAAGAGTGCATTTGACGTCAAACAGATGAGCTGCTCCATAACACTGTGCCTGAGAGGGTTCCAACCCCTCGCACCCAAAGAGTAGAACTATATGAGAGGCGCAACCCCTTGGTGCGAGACAAGTCCCCATGACCTTACCAAGTGTTGCCTCCGAGACCTCCTAGACCTGAGCGGGAGGCCACTCCCGGGAACAACGATGGGCACCCTCTACGGGGACCCACCCATGTTTATAGGTCTCACCCAAGAACTCCTCAAGAAGCCTATGAGGAGTATGAGCAAGAAGAAGAGCGGGATGAAATGCCCTACCAAGGCATAGGGGGTGCTATCCGGCCACCCCTCCATAGGCCTCAAGTTTCCCACAACCCACAACGGGAACTAACCAAGGAGGAAGAGATCAAATCTTTCGATGCATATAAAGTGCTGCTAGAGCGCTTAGAGTCTATGGAGACCAAGACTTTTGGGCCCCAAAATCCCACTTTACGCCAACTCCGTAGTCACCCAATGCATCCGTCAGTGCCAGCACCCCCATACCCTGAACACTTTAAGATACCCCAGTTGGCAATCTTTAGAGGGGAGGAGGATGCCCAAGAGCACGTGACTAGATTCCTGAGCCAATGCTTTGGCATTCAGGACAATGATGCTTTGCTTCTAAGAACATTTATAACCACGTTCGTAGGCCCTACCTCGGATTGGTTCACTCAATTAACAAAGCACAACATCAGTAACTTAGATCAGCTAGTGGACGCGTTCCTCGAATGCTTCACCTTCAACACCAAGAAGAAGGCGTCACTAAGCGACCTAGCCAGCCTCAGGCAGTATGAGGAAGAAACCATGGCAACCTATGGGAATCGATGGAGGACGTTGCTTTCAAAGCTGCCCTACCTCCCTCCTATGGCCGACCTTACCCAAATGTTCTCAAAGAGCTATTTGAGATCGATCTTCATGCTATTGCAGCTACAACAATATGCCACTTTAGAGGAATCTCTAGTGCAAGCCAAAATCATTGAGGAGATCAAGATTCAGGATGGTGAGATTGCCAAGCCAAAGAAGAAAGAATGGTCTAAAAATGCCAAGACAGGGACCACGCAATCAAAACCCGCCATGGTCAATCAGGTTGCTATAAATGTACCTAAGCCTGCACAAGCAACACATCACCAAAAGGCTAACTATCAGGTGGTCCCTCTTGAAAGTTATGAAAGGGAAAATCATCGACAAGATCAAAATTAGCAGCATCGCCCTAGGCGACAATTCACACCCTTCATAGAGTCTAAAGACTCTTTGTTTGACCGTTTGACCATGAAAAACTTGATGAACTTCCCAGAGAGTCGACCTGTAGACCCCAACGTGCCGAAACCCAAAGGTTATAGGGAAGACTTGTACTGTAAGTTTCATCGATAGAAGGGACATGACCTCTATGCGTGTTGGAAGTTTAAAAGCTTCGTGCAAGACCTAATCGACAACAAGATGCTAGTGGTGGATAATCCAATAGCTCCAAACAACCAATAGATGGAGGTCTTCAAAGACCCCCTGCCTACCCATGATGCATAGGCAAAGACCCTACAAGTCAATGAGGTGACATAGAACTGCCCCATGCAGGGGTATGTAGGGATGATCAGTATAGTGACTCAAAAAAAAAGGTACCCAAGCACAACTGCCACTGCGATGGCTACAAGAGAGGTGCCAACAACGTCACAACCACAACCGCACCCTACGCAACCTCCTCCGCCTAGACCAGTGGCCACAATTCGGACCAAACTCACCCAGAGTTTGAGGACCACGTCGGCTAGGCTCTCCATCTACGAGCTCATACAACAATCATCGCCCCATCGAGAGGCTCTAATGGAGATACTTAAAGCCATCGAGTTGTAGACCCATGAAGAAAACTCTTTCAACAACTTTGTAGGACATGTCAAATGATGCACCGAGCCAGTTATCACCTTTAGAGAGGACAAATTGAAATCAGTGGCTGGTGACATGGCGGATCCACCCTAGCACGTCATTGTGCAGGTCAATAGGATTTTGTATAAGAGGGTGTTTGTGGAAACTAGCTCGTCCAGTAATATCATTACAATAGCAGCATTGAAACATTTAAAGTTGCCGACATCTCACATCGTGGCCTCCACCTACACTCTACGAGCATTCAATGATGCGATATGCTCGACAATTGGCACAATTGTCCTACCCATCCAAGTGGGACAAAAGACTATTCCTACATTGTGCCACATCTTGGAGGGTGAGATGGCTTATAACATTTTTCTAGGCCGGCCATGGATCAGGGACATGAAGTGTGTCCCTTCAATAGCCCACCAATGCTTAAAGTATACATTCGAAGGGCAAGTGCATGTAGTCCCGGTGGACTTAGAACCCTTCAAGTATTGCAATGCGGTGTAGCTGATGCCGCAATCGACCCTTCCATCAACACATTTGGATTTTTAGTTGAATCCATCTAAACAGGGTCCGATTCCGCATGCATCCCCACTGTTAAGTCCATCAAATCCCTAGTCGGGTCCATCTTCGTCATCTAGTCCTTCGCCAATGACACCACCTACGGTGGCCACATCGAAGGACAATGGGAAGAAACCCCTGGAAGAGGCACCGCCATCAGTCTCAACCATCTCTATCGAAGATATGCCTAGCCGAGTGGAAGTCGAGATGCCTAGTTCACCTAACATGGAGTGGACTCAGGAAGAACTCCCATTCCCTCCTCCTCAACCGCCAACAATCACTTTTGAGATGGCCAACACGGGCCTGGGGGAGTATCTGGTGTGCAACATTGTAGCAACACCTGCACTGGAGTCCATGCAGGACATGGGGAGACCTCGCCTCCCCATAGGCACTATTGTTCCTCTAGGCTACCCGCCAAACCAGACAAACTTTGTATATGGGGGCCTTGATAATGGCATTGAACCTTACATGCAAGAAGATGAAGATGAAGAGCCTTTCGCTGAGGACGTCAACTATTTGTCCAACCCAGACTTCGCTTTAAGATATCTTGGCCAATGCAATTGGCATGGATATGGGTTAGGCAGATATGAGCAAGGAGTGCACGTTATTTGCCAACCAAGATATCAGATGCCATATGACAAATCAAGAGTAGGGTTCAACCACCCCCTGCCCTTGGACATCTTGGTAGAGAACATGCAAGGCCTAGGGATGGGCAACAAGGATGGGCTGGCATTAGATCCATATGCCAATCCTAACACAACATATACATTGGGGGATTACCTCCCATTGTTGACGACCAACCTTGTTGACCCCAACAACCCCTTCCCTTTAACCGAGAAAGGAGAAAGTTTGAGAACTCACCTACAAAGGGGAAATAGACAAGGTCAGGAAGGATCTTCGAAAGATGAGTCATAGTATGAGGTAGCACCGTGGGACCCTTTCGAATCGGATAGCAATCACTCACAAGTGACCCCCATGGATGACTACCAAGAAAACCTCCTGGCAATGTTCCCTTTGGATGCTCCAATCGAGCAAGCACCACACCAAGAAAATTAGGTCCCCCCATAGAGAGTGGAACAACCCCAATGGGACCATATCAATTTGCTCGAGCAAGACGAGCCTCAAATATCACAAATAGTTGTTGGAACCAATGAAGGCCTTTGGATCTTCGACAGTGATTATGAAGATGAAACTGAGATGGCCTATCTCAATCATATGCGATAACAGCAATACCCCGTGGACATTGACGACATGTTTGAATAGCTACACATAGGGCCAAGGCATAGGTGGCACCTAAACCCAGCATAATTGGACCAAGTGCTGCATCCGCCACTTTGGGCATACAAAGAGCACCTTCCACCCAGAGACCCTATAGCGATATCAGTGCCAAGGGTAGACCCTGTCCTCCTCTCCGCACATAGGGCCGATCCATTCGTGCCAATACCTCCAGAGCCATATCCGAAGCACAAAAATGACCTAGGATGTCCGAGTCACCACACCCGCGGTAATGGAGACAAAAATCATTTCATCAACATGATCTCCATTGACTTAACCGCCCCCATCCACAATCCATCTGATCTAGCAAAGTCATTATATCTAGACATAGATGCTATAGACTGGGATCACGTCAATTCACCACCATCCCCATCAGAGTACTGGCCTTGCGGTGAGATGCTTCATTTCACCCCAGGACCAACTCAGGATATCTTCCATGCTGAAGAGGAACCCAAAGTTCCTAATGTAGATCTAAATTCAACAAATGATATCCACTTGATCCCAACTCCACACCAGTTGGAGGATGGGTCCCACATGTCATTCGAGGAGATGAATGATGTAGACATCGGCTCTGATCCAATGAATCCATAGATAATCAAGTTGGGGGTAAGCCTATCCCCCAAAGAGCAAGCCGACTACATTGCCCTTCTCAAAGAAAAGAAGGAGGTTTTTGCATGGTCTTACAAAGACATTCCGGGGCTAGATCTGCAACTAGTCACACATAATCTAACGCTTGATCCAACAGTCAAGCCAGTTAAGCAAAAACTATGCAAGATGCACCCAACAGTGGCCTTGATGGTCAAAGATGAATTACAAAAGTTGTTGGATGCACAGTTTGTCATATACGTGGATTACCCACCATGGCTGTCCAACATGGTGCCCATCAAAAAGCCTAACGGGAGGATTCGCATATGCACCGATTTTTGAGATCTAAACAAAGCGAGTCCTAAGGATGATTTCCCCTTGCCTAGCATCGACGCATTGGTAGACACTACAACGGGCCACGAAATGCTTTCCCTCATGGATGGTTTCTTGGGATACAATCAGATTCGTATCAATCTCGAGGACCAACTAAAAATGGTATTCACAATGCCTTGGGGGACATTTTGTTATAAGGTCATGCCCTTTGGCCTTAAAAATGCTGGCGCCACCTACCAACGTGCCATGACATACATCTTCCATGATCACATGCATAAAAATTTGGAAGATTACATGGATGATTTGTTGGCCAAATCTATTTTGCGCCCAGATCATCTTGATGACTTAAGAAAGATCCTAGATCGCCACATTGAGCATAAAGTCATACTAAACCCCAAGAAGTGCGTATTTGGAGTCACATCTGGAAAACTCTTGGGTTTCATAGTCTCAAAGTGAGGCATCGAGGTGGACCCAAACAAAGTCAAGTCATTCCTTGAAATGCTTCCCCCAACTACCATAAAGTAGCTCAGAAGCCTGCAGGGAAAGGTCACATCAATCAAGCGCTTCATAGCGCAGCTATCTGACAAGTGTCGACCCATGAATAAATTATTGCACAAGGGGGTAGCATTTCACCGGGATGATGAGTTCCGATTAGCCTTTGACAATATTAAAAAATACTTGGCTTCGCTACTAGTATTGGCACCACCTAGACTAGGAGTGCCATTCTACTTATACATCTCAGCTCATCGAGGTGGCACTGGGCACCATGCTAGCCCAAAAAATGAACTACACAAATAATATGCTACTTACTATCTTAGCCGCACCTTGGTCAGTTATGAACTTAACTATGCATACGTTGAGAAGCTCTACTTGGAAGTGGTGTTTGCTACCAAAAAGCTATGCCATTACATGCTGAGCAACACGACGTATGTTGTGTCTAAGGAGAATCCATTGTGATACATGATGAGTCGTACTTATCATAGTAGCCGCACGATGAAATGGATCATGTTGTTGATAGAGTTTGACATCGAGTTCATTGGACAAAAATCCATCAAAGGTCAAGTCATCACCGATCAACTAGTAGAGGCTCCTCTCAAAGACGATCAACCTCTGACCATAGAGCTACCCGATGATGGGGTCTTCCATGTCTTAGAATCTCCAGATTTTGATGAGCCTAAGTCACAGGCCAACATAACCCCATTTTTTCTAGTGTATGGCTCTAAGGCAGTCATGCCTCTAGAGTTGGAAATACCTTCCCTACGCATATCAATGCAAGAGTTCATCGATGATGACACTGCATGGAATGCCCGGTTAGACCAACTTACGTTGCTTGACGAACGATGCATCAATGCTCTCGAGCATTTACGTATCTATCAAGAGCGACTTAAGAAAGCATACAACATGAAGGTTCACCTGAGGGACTTTCATGTTGGTGACTTGGTCTTAAAAGAGAACCAACAAAATTCTAACTTGCCACCCCATCTAAGGGACAAGTTCATGGCAAATTGGTTAGGTCCTTATGTCATCGATAGTAAAATAGGACCTGGAACATACCGACTAGCCTCTCTTGATGGAATCAAGGAACTAGAACCCTTGAACATCAGTCATTTGAGGCCATTCCATATTTAAAAGAGCCATAGCCCAAACCAAAAGCTCCAAGGATTCCCACAATCGCTTGGTCAACCCCTAAAATGCCCCAAAGGTACCCATAATCCCTTTGGTCAAACCAAAAGCTCCAAGGATTCCCATTATCGCTTGGTCAATCCCTAAATGCCCCAAAGGTACCCATAATCCCTTTGGTCAAACCAAAAGCTCCAAGGATTCCCGCAATCGCTTGGTCACCCCTAAATGCCCCAAAGGTACCCATAATCCCTTTGGTCAAACCAAAAGCTCTAAGGATTCCCACAATCGCTTGGTCAACCCCTAAATGCCCCAAAGGTACCCATAATCCCTTTGGTCAAACCAAAAGCTCCAAGGATTCCCACAATCGCTTGGTCAACCCCTAAATGCCCCAAAGGTACCCATAATCCCTTTGGTCAAACCAAAAGCTCCAAGAATTCCCGTAATCGCTTGGTCAAACCCCCCAAAATGCCCCAAAGGTACCCATAATCCCTTTGGTCAAACCAAAAGCTCCAAGGATTCTCACAATCGCTTGGTCACCCAAAAATGCCCCAAAGGTGCCCACAAACCCTTTGGTCAAACCAAACGCCCCAAAGGTACCCATCATCCCTTTGGTCAAACCAAAAGCTCCAAGGGTTCCCACAATCGCTTGGTCAAAAATAAGAAAATTCAAAAACAATAAAATCATCAAAAACATAACAAAAATTTGCATCTCATTTCCATGCATACTCAAAATCATCACAACAATAAAGAACTCTTTTTTTTCATACTCACAAAAATCAATCAATCGAAAACACAAAAATATAAGTTGCATAGGCATCGCAACCATACATTGCATATTTGTTGATCATACAAGTCAAATGCACCATAGACTGTAATTACTCGGCAAATCCATCATTTTCCACATTTCTCCACTCTATAAACAGTCCATAAAAAATAAACGCCATTCACATATTTTTGGCAACATCATGGTCAGTTGTCTTCTAATGTAACTAGAGTTTTTGTCATTCAAGCTGTCGTTAGCTTTTTAGCCAAGTACTGTACAAAGTCAGACAGATTTTACAAAGGTAGAGTTCTACTTGGATCACACCTCGTTACGTAGCATCCCAACACAAGTTAAAACACATAAAAATTCCCAAGTTGTGTGAACGAAAGATGAAATCTGCAAAGCAATCCAGGATACCATCTAGTGAAAAGGTTATCTTGCTCATCCCCCTGTGCGAATGACCCCAAGAATGCTGAGAGTTGGCAAAAGGACAAGCATCTTCCCTACCCAATTCCCCAAGAATCCCAAGTTCTCAAAAAGTTGCAAACATCAAAAAAATTTTTTTGCAAAAGTCAAAACTCCAAAATTTGACATCAAAACCAAAGTGCATACATCAAAAGGCACAAGCAATAGTGATTCTCATCACTCAATATTCAAATCCCTTGCTCAAACAAAAAAAACAAAAATAAATAGTGATTTTTATCACTATAGACGAGCAAGTATCCCAATACAATTGAAGAAAAGAAGGGAGTCAAACTTGAATCCCTGGAACTCTCAGCATTCAAAAGGTCATGAGGTGCACCTCAGTATCGGTTTGGTGGATAGCCTATCGGTCACTGGTGGAAAACCTCCCGCATGACGATATATCTATCACATTAACTTGTGTGCAGATCAATGTTTGCATGTGGATGAGCTAGCTTATGGTATCCTAGATAGCACCGTAGATTAATCCGACTAAATACAACAAAGGAGTTAGTGGAGCTAATTAGGTGATCCTCAGTATAGGTTTGGTTGACAACCTATTCGGCACTAGCGGTATCTTGACAAATACCACATAAATGAACTCAATTGCACACACAGGGATGTGAAATAACTTGGTCAAAGACAAGTCGGATTCATACCTTGTTCAAAAATCTTGTAAGATAAAAGTACAGTCTTGGCTAGTTAGTTAAAACATCTGAGTCTCAAAAAACCTTAACTACATTCTAAAACAACTGTGATATCTTTCATCACTTCCATCACCATCAAAAAATACGAAAAGCAAAATGTATACATGAAAAGTCATTTACCACAAAGCAATCACCTAGGACAAAAATCCATAAGTTCTAAATAGTCTATGGTGCCACCGCCAAAGAGTCACAACATTCAATTCATCCATTCCATTTGCATATCATATAAATTAGAAACATTAGCATTCATCGCAACATATCCATACATAATCATAAATTAACATGCATCATAAACATTAGTCATGCATAAAATCAAATCACGACACGTGTATAAACAAAAGAAAGTCATATGTATATATATATCATCAAAAATGCCCATAGGCTACAATAAACCGGTCCTCTGACCTCACAAAAAGGCAAAAGTTCAAAAACCCCCAAGCCTAGGGCGTCGACCACCATGATCACGCAGGATCGGTGCGACGGGAACTACCCCTCGTGGTGTGGGTCCTATGGGACCCCTCAGGGTGGCTGCTGCTAGCCCCCGCATCACGCCTACTAGCACCTCCCTCATCCAATCGCCTACGCCGAGAGGATGCTGACTGCTCAGTATCGCTCCCTCTCAAGCGGCACGATGATCCACCTCCACTAAACGTAGGGATCCACCCACCGAGGTGGATAATCTCCACCTCCAACTCAAACCGATGTCAAATCAAGTCCATATCCTACTGACAAAACGTCACCAAGTTATCATCGTGCTATGCCAACTACGTCTGTAGGAGATCCATCTCCCACACAACATTTGTATCCCCATCTCACCGGTGGTATGCAGCCAATGCGTTCTCCCTCTTTGCCAGCTACGTTCGTAGGAGATCCCTCTCCTACAGTGCATCCTCGAGATCCTCATCTCGTCTCTGAAGCAGCCCCTCCAATCATGCTATCTCAACGTGCAAACCTACCTCCTTATCCTCTGGGACTGCCTAAGGCATTGGCATCTCCGGAACGGCAGCCTGCTCCGGCTCCCACTGCTCCGGGATGTCCTACATCTCCGGCTTCTCTGGAACCCCAAAATCCTCACCCACCTCGTCAACCTCCACCATGTCCGTGTCCTCCAGTGGAGCCCCCCAACCCTCTCCTGGTGCCTCTCCACCCTCCCCACCTGCTGATGCCACCTCTGGCCCCCCTAGAGGCCCCTCTCCCCACCATCACCGCAGCGTCCACCACTGCTCGTACTCAACAGTAGCCCCGATGTCATCCACATCTGGGATGTCAATCATGGTATCCGCCTCCTCCCCTAGCGGCGCGATGATCGGCCAGGCTAGAGTCCTCTCGTCGCCCCGATGTCGATAGATCAAGGGCTCACCAGGCAACCCCTGGCACACCCCAAACTGTCATGTCACTCGGATGTACGGGAAGTACTCCTGCTCGATCCTATGCCGCCCGATCAGCCACCTCCCCCTACGAACCCACCGGAGCCACTCCCCCACCTCAGGCCAAGCTGGACAATCTAGGTATGGCCGCCAGACTACCTCCCTAGGAGCAAGCCATGAGAAGGCATCAGCATAGTGCCCCACAACACCTGCCCATCATTGACTGTGCCCCCGCTCCTCCGACCTATGCCACAGTGCCGCATACCCTATTTCTCTATCAACCATCTCCGCCCGAGTCATCCACGGCAACCCCATCGGCCTCTCCATAGCTATGTGCTACCACGCCCAACACTGCAATAGGTAACTACATCCAATACCCTTCCACCTCCGGTAGTGGACCTCGTACAACTCATCATAGAGCTATGCCAGTAGTGTCTGCCCCCACCTCATAATCAGGGGTACCTCCATCGGACACTCCACCAACCTGAAGACCACCTCCAGTAGGTTCCACGGGAACCTCGCACCTGAAGAGTCGGGTAGCAGCATGTTGGAGATGAGGCTCATCAGTAATGCATGCCTCACTCCCAACATGCCCTTCTCTAGCCACCATCGTACCAAAATGCTGCCAATCTGGCAGTCGCCCTCTACCCTCTCCATCGGGTTGTCCACACCCAACTCCTCCCCATGACCGAAGCATCATGTCAGCACTACCATCCATTGATCACATGGCATCGTCCTGATAGGAAGCCCATCTATCGAAATCCATAGAATCCGATAGACGTCCTCGAGAGTCACTGTCATCTCCCCTGTTGGGAGATGGAAGGTATTGGTGCGGGGATCCCATAGGTTGATCAACGCGGTCAGGTATGCCCGATCCCCCACCATAGGCTCTAGTCGCGTCACATGCTTGAGCCCAAGGGCGTCAAGCCACTCCCAGTCCACCAAAGTCAGCGCCTCCCGGGCATCAGAGAACACCGTCGGCTGACGGTACCGGCTCTTCACCACCTGCAAAACAAAAACAACAAAACATTAAAAAAAACATGATAACAAAAAACAACCAAACTATACAACAATGCATAAACATACAAAAAAATAGTTCAATAAACTGTACAATCACACCTAACAAATGTACAGCTAAAAATAGTTCAAAACAAACAAAAAATTCAAAAAAAAATAGTTTGTCAGTACCTAGGGTTTTTAACTCTATGTTTAAACTGATAAATAAAAAAAAAATTCAAAAAATAGTTTGTCAGTACCTAGGGTTTTTAACTCTACGTTTAAACTGATAAATAAAAACAAAAACAAAAAATTCAAAAATAGTTTGTCAACACTTAGGGTTTTTAACTCTATGTTTAAAGCTGATAAATAAAAACAAACAAAAAATTCAAAAAAAATTTGTTAGTACCTAGGGTTTTTAACTCTAGTTTAAGATAAATAAAAAAAAAAAATTAAAAAAATAGTTTAGCCGGTTTTTTAAAAGTTAGACTTAGGGTTTTAACTTTAAGTTTAAAACTGACAGATAAATAAAAAACACAAAACAAATTCAAAAACAGTTTGTCAGTACCTAGGGTTTTTAACTCTACGTTTAAACTGATAAATAAAAACAAAAACAAAAACAAAATTCAAAAATAGTTTGTCAGTACCTAGGGTTTTTAACTCTACATTTAAACTGATACATAAAAACAAAAAAATCAAAATCAAAATAACAGTTTTTCGTTAACCTCGGGTTTATAACTGAAGTTCACAAATGAAAAATCAGAATAAAAACAATTTTTCTAAAGCTAGGGTTCGCTCTCAGTTTAACCTAGGGTTTTAGTTTTAAAACAATAAAAACATCGCATTTAAACCTAGGGTTTCTTATACCCTTAACAAAAATACAAACAAAAAATAAAAAACATTTCTTTTTAGCCTCGGGTTTTACCTTCGTTTAAACGGAAAAACAAATTCAAAATAAATTGTGATTTTAAAACTGTAAAATAAAACACAAGCTAACTAAACGAGAAGGAGCACTTACTGGTCTCACTTCGGCTCCGCTGCTCGATCCGGTTCATGAACTCATGGTGTCGGGAAAAATTTGACAGCGCTTCGCTTCGCAGACTCGACCTCCTCCTCCTCAGAGCTCCAAATCGCCAGAAAAATCGAATGCAAATGAGCCCAAACCCTAGTTTTGGCCCTTAAATAGGATCTTAGGCCTATAATAATTCCACCCTAGAATGAGCACTCTAGTTAGCACTTGTACCACCCTAGGACGATTACTAACTGGCATTCGTCCCACCCCGGGACGATTACAGAGCAAGAAAAACAAAAAAAAAGCAAAAACAACAAAAAAAATGCACCACAAACAAGCCATAAAATTGCCGAACAAAGGTGCCTTTGCGCCTGCACTTCTTGGCATGCAAAATTGATGTAGGGGTCACAAATCCTCCCTATCCTACTCCCTAAGAAGGCTACCATAGCCGAACCACTCCACGGGAGGACAGATTTGCGAGAATTTCATCCCCAAAATGCGTCACACAAAAGGGTCAAAACCCACCCAAAAATAGCAATAACATTGCCGAACAAGGCGCCTTTGCGCCTCTACTTCTTGGCATGCAAAACTGATGTAGGGGTCACAAATCCTCCCTATCCTACTCCCTAAGAAGGCTACCATAGCCAGACCGCTCCACGGGATGACGGATTTGCGAGAATTTCATCCCCAAAATGCATCACACAAAAGGGTCAAAACCCAACCAAAAATAGCAATAACATTGCCAAACGAAGGTGCCTTTGTGCCTGACATTATTGGCATTCAAAATAGACGTTGGGGTCACAAATTATCACTATCCTACTCCCTAAGAAGGCTACCATAGCCGGACCGCTCCACGGGAGGATGAATTTTTGACAATTTCAGCTCCAAAATGCGTCACAAAAAGGGTTCATACCCACCAAAAATAGGTCTAAATGTTGGGAAACTGCATAAGCATTCAAGGAAAAACAACTGAAGGCACCCTTACCATAAGTCATCTTGGGTCAAGCGACTCATCGCTTTTCTCATGTCGGTCATTCCCTCATCGATTCGTCGCTTGAGGGGGTAGTCACACTTAGTCACCAATCAACAAATACACACCCAATCAAGGAAATGGCATGCATTCAAAGAATCATTGACAAAGACAATCACACCCCTACTTGGGGCAGCAAACAAGCAATAATCACAAGCTGATCAAACACTTGGCATTCATGAATCATGAACTCAAGGTTCCCATAGACAAAAGGTTGCACCCTTTGCCTATTCATGATCGATCAATGTCCAAGATCAAGTAACACCTCACCGAAAAAGGTTAACACTTGAATTGAGTTCCTTAGCTCGTCAAAAGCAAGGATTCAAGAATGCATGCCCTTTCCATACTTGGGGCATCAAAATTTGGTTAGGGTACTGAGAAACCCTAATCATTAGTGCTTTGGTTATCTATTTTTGCTCAGCATTGCGCCACGCACAGCGCATCCCAAAAAGGGGCATCTATAGACACCAAAACAACACCAATCCAATTATGTGGCTACAAACGCTGATCGCATTGACACACACAACCCCCAGGGCAGCCCCCAGAGGTTAAATAGTGGTCCTAACCACTCTCACAATAGTTTTTGAAGGTCAGATATCGATTTGGCACCTCTCAAGCACTCTGCTCCTTATTCGTTCCACCCAGGGATGATTACAAACTAGTATTCATCCCACCCTAGGACGATTAGCAGTATTCGCTCCTGGGTGGGGCGAATAGCAGGTTTGATGGGCAAAAGGTCAAATATCGACAAATGGCAGCCCAGATCTGCCACTTAACTCCTCCTTCATTGCATGGGAGTGCGAGTGAGCGTTTTGGAGCGCTAGAGGCAGTTACAGAGGCAGTCATGGAGCCCTTAATCAAGGAGGAATCTTCTCCCCCCTGGAAAGGCATGATTGCCAAGTGGCGCCTCTGCATGCTCATACATAGAGACCATCAGGTCTATAAAATGGTGAGTCTTCTCACCCCAAAGATATATAGAGAAGGAGCATTTTGAGCAATGAAGTGCTGCCATTTTGCATACTCACTTTTGATTGTGCCTTTCACATCCTTGATCTCTCTTTTGGAAGGGAGGTCATTGGGTGGTTATTGGAAGTGCAATCTGGACCCCAAACCCGAAATTTGGCCATAGTATCCCACCCAAATTTGCCGACAACACCCCACAAGAGGTTTTGGACCCATCCCAAGTGGATTGGTGCCGAAATCGGGCCCCAAACGGCGGGCGTCCTGCCCCCGGGCGCCCCCGCACTGCTGCAGTCCTAATCGCCCCACCCCGAAGTGATTAGAAATCTGTAGTAGATTTTAGTTCTATTATTTTTGCATTTTATTCTAGGTTGCTTAGATAGGCTTGCATTCAAATTTCATGTAATTCTGAGCAGTTTTGATCATGTTTTTGTTATTTCTCGCTTTCGCTAACATGCAGGTAGCATCATCAAATTCCCGGTGATAGAGGCCGAATTGGAAAAATATGACCTTCTGGGTCTTTCCAAAATACCCCATTTTACCTAACCCCCAACTTTGCAGGTGATTTGGAGCCTCCCGAATGGGACATTTGGGATAGTGCTTTTTGACATTTTGTTGCAGGTCTAATCGTCCCACCCCGGAGCGATTAGAAATCCATGGTGAATTTTTTGACTGTTCTTTTTGCAGTGCCTTCCCGATGATGTTCTCATGCCTCTATCAAGTTTTTAGCTCATTTTGATATGTTTTAGTTATCATTTTATTTGTTTTACGCATGCACTAATCGTAGGCTTTGGGGATCGCATGTTTCATTTTATCCGCAGGTGCTACTGATTGTTTTCTATTTCCTTGAACGTAGGATCTCGACACCGGAGGAGCATAAAAGAATCAAAGACCCTTTCATGCAAGCGGTGACAATGTTTGGTCTGCCCATTTTACATGTGGGCACGCGAAAGAAGGCATACCACCCATGGTGTAACGAAACCTTGTTTAACGCTCCTAGCCCCTGAAAAGGGAGGAGACGTGTTGTAACCGAGCTTTAAAGCAAATTAATAAAAAGGGTTGTATTCCATATTTTCTTTCTATCTGGTTTCGATTCGTTTATGTTTCTCTCCTTTCATGCATTTTCAATTCATAGGATTTAGCGTTATCTTTGGCTTCGCTTGCATCGCACTTGGTGTTTCCTTTTTGCTTCCGTATCCTCGTGCTTCCAGATAGAAATAATACCTGGAACCCTCGATGAAATTTATGGATTCATGTATTTAGTACAAGGTGGTCTTTCTCCTAACTCTTCAAGTTCTAGAATATTATCTTCACAATGTGGAGGAGATTATTTAGTATCTTTTACTATATCTCTTATTTTAGAATCCTCATTGATTTCTTCACACCTACTCTTCTTCTACTTATTCCCTATAACAAAATCTAATCTCCTTTTTTTTTTAAAACAAGAGGGTGGTCATAAAAATATGTATCGAAGATCAAAAGAGGAATAAATTTAGGATTCGTCTTCTTTAGGACATCTTGCTATTTAGTGGCAATTTATTTTCTTTTACTTTCGTATATTTTATCCTCTTGAGCAGTAGGAGGATTCTCTTCTTGAGTGCCATGGAAGCTTGGTGGAACCTTGTCTACAATATTTTTCTACCATGTAGCTTGGTATTGGTCATACCGAAGGAAAAAATCATGATCATTCTTTAATCCCCACTTATAAGAGGTCATGTTAATTTGTACTATCATCATCCACCAAGATAAAATCTTTGCTATTGTCCACTTTGGTCATCTTTTTTGCATCCTTCGTATATCCTTATATTTTAAAACATGATTTGTATTATTCTCAGGGTCATAATATACCATTTATTTATAGAAATCATGCCATGGAGACAAAGGTTGCATATGATCTACATGCTATTCTAACACTTCATTTTTCGTGTTGTTTCTATGTTGCTCAATGATTTCCTTGTTAGACATATGATGCTTCTTGAAAGCAATCTTCTTCAAAGTAGATTGCATTTCTGCAAACCTATCAAGCAAGTCATATTTCCACCTATGTGGCAATTCCACTAACTTTAGTTCTTTTAAGGCTCGATTTATTTGCTCATGCTACCCTTTCTTGGACATAACTATACCTTCAAATTGGAAAGGCATAAAGCATGTACCAGTTTTATCTATTGCTATGCAAAACATAAAATTAGTATACTCTATTTATTTGAGATATTCCAAGGCAAACAACCAATCGGTGATAGTGTGTGAAAGCAAGAAAGGCTTCCTTGTGAATACCCCTTGAGTAAAAATTAAAAAAATTACCTTCTTATGCATGTGGGTGCTACAAAATGTTCTATAATTTTGGAGATTACTTTTTTATTTCTCCATACATGATTTGCAGAGATGGTCCCAAAAATTCCCTATTAAAGTGATAATTTGGCTCAACTTTTGAAAGTACTGATGTCCATTCATATATTGACAATTTTCCCCTTTCTCATCTCTATCAATTATGGATATGAAAGAAAGACGTTTTGCCATAAAAAATAAGAAAACCTAGACCAAATACAATGTAAACCCAAAAGACACCTAAGACTCTTCTTACATATTACAAAATCCTTCATAGATATGTTGGAACAAGAAAGACGACCAATCGATGAAAATTGGTATAGTTTTCTCATCCATGATAGAGGTGTCATAGAAATTAGGGTTTGAGATGCACTGAGCTACTCCAATCTACCACTTGTATACTTGCACGTCTAATTTTAGACCCACCACCATAACCAACATAGAAAAAAGTTTTGGGCTCTTAAATTTTGATAGGGGAATGAAGGCTTCTAGAATAATTGCTCTAGTAGGTGGCTCCAATAATTGTGATTGTAGGAAATTATTTATGTTGTTAGTGGAGATATATATTTTTTCCTGTTCGACTAGGTTAAAGGGCTTGGATTTCAAGATGGGTTTTTAGGTAGTGATAAAGGCAGCGGTGAAAACATTTGGATCCAAAGAAAAATAACATTACCATCGAAATCTCTAAAAAGTCTCTGTTTGGGCTCATAAAATTTCACTATGGCTCTGATCAGCTTAAGGTAAAGGTGGACATGAGTGCAAATTTACCAAGAAATCAAGGAATGGAAAGGGAAAGTGATTAGGGATGACGAAGTCATACATTTAGCTACTTGCACATCCACATCCTTCCATTTTTTTTGGGTATTTCCACATGATGACTATATCCGTAATATTAGAATACCTATCTGTAAACTTAGCATTCCCTCCTTCCACCTGAGGAGCTACTCGAGTAGTTGAATATGATCATACCATGATAATAATCGCTACTTATGAATTTGATGAAGAAAATTCTTTGGGGCCACCTATGCAAAGCTAGAGCTTTGAGTATAATTTGGGGATAATTTTGCAAAATATGCTTGAAACAGCAGTGGGAGAAAATAATGGCTTCCACAATGTAAAAATAAGTGCTTACACGAGTTAGGGCATCATGCAATAATTTTAGTAGGTGTTGCATGTTATTAGAATAACTTCAAACGTTGTTTGTGTATTATTTTGTGTGCCACATTTTGAGAGCCAACCACTATGTGTCACCTCTATTTGGACCAATAACTTTACATCACATCCTATCAGACCAGTAACTTCGAACAATTTTATTTTGAACAAAGCATGTTTAAATTTGAAAAAAATATTTTTCCAAGAAACTACAAAATCATGTCACCTTTTGAATTTGATCGAGGGATGCCATTATGTCATGAAATTGTGACTCTATTACATTTCCTTTTCATCTCTGGCTTTTGACCTGCAAGAACAAGGTTGATCATGAAATTGTGGTCTTCTCCCAATAAATGACATGGGAATGCAATCATATCATGAAATCACGATATTTTTTTATTTTTCAACTCGTTTCTCACTTTCATACCACAAGAACAAGGTTGGTCATGAAATTGTGACCTGTTTACAAAATATGACTTTTAGGAAAACATAATGTACATGAAATACAAGGGGAAGGAAAATATCCCCAGATCACATGAAATAAAGCTTCAGGTGGAATCCATTGATAGGGATAGTCTACGTTTGGTCCTATTCATCCTTTAGTTGGAAATAATTATGTTGTTTTTCAGCAATTATTTCAAAAGAGCCTTCCCAAAAAGCATAAAATTTCTGATGATTTCTTGGTTTGGACTAATTCTCATTCCACCTCAAAACTAAGTCTCCAAATTTGAATTTTATGAAGGTAGCCTTTTTTTCAAACCATTTTTTATTTCTATCATATGTTTTTTATAATGGTTATAGGTTTGTTATTTCTGATTTTCTAACTGCAAGAGTTATATTAACCTATTTTCCATTGGCTTTGCCTCTTCAACACCAATTTGATTGAGCAATTTCAAAGTGGGTATTTCTATGTGTACAGGGAGAAAATATCCCTTACCATAAACCAATGAGTAATGTGATGTGTTGATGAATTTATTTATTGTAATCCTATCCACCCATAATACTTGATTTATCAGTGAGTGCTAGCTTCTCTTGTTATCTCTTAGAGTTCGCTTTAGAATTCTAAGCAAGTTCTTATTTATTTATTCTGCTAAACTATTTTCTGTTGGATAGTAATTTGAAGAATTATTAAAATAGATCCTATATATGCTAGCAAAATAAATCATCTTAGAACTGTCAAAGGATGAACCATTGTCAGTAACCAATGCATCAAGTATACCGAATATTGTTATCAAACTTTTCGTAAATTCAATCACAACTTCTTGATCAAGTTTATTGGTGGGTACTACTTTAGACCATTTGGTGAAGTAGTCTGTGGTAGTTAGAATATATTTATGTCTAGCATATGAATTAGGTTCTATCCCAAGGAAGTCCAAGCCCCATTTCTAGAATGGTTATTCAAACTGAATAGGTCTTAAGGGTATAGAAGCATTCTTATTTCTCCCAACATATCTTTGGAATTCTTCACAATTTCTAGTTACCTTGAACGTATCTAAGAAAATGGATGGCCAATAGCAACCTATCCTAATTATCTTGAAAGTTGTAGTTCTTCCTGAATAGTGTCCACCTGACAGACCTCCATGGAATTCTTCCAAAACTTTATAGTTTTGGTCATATTTTATACACCTTAGCAATATACCATCCAATTTTTTTATGTACAACCCTTCTAGTAATAAGGTATATCTTAAAGCCTAGATTATGTATATTATCCTTTGTGAAGCATTTAAACCTATTGAACACTTTCCATTCTAAAAAGATCTTATAGTCCAATCAGTATTTTCTAAGGGGTGATCATCCCCTAGAGTTGATTCTTGCACCTGGTAGGCTATATACTCTGTTGAGGCTTGCTTGTACAGTTCTTGACATAAGGTTCTACCTCTCACTAGCTTGGTTGGGTGAATTTCCACATCATATTATTGTATCTTTGACAGCCAACCAACCCTTTTCTTGCCAAGCTCTCCCTGTATTATGAAGTTCCTAACATAAGGATGAACTACATACACAATGGTTTTTATTTGTGAAAGTAAATGTCTAAAATTGTTCAATGATTTCATTATTGCATACACATGCTTTTCAATAAAGTTGTATTTTTCATCATGATCTTGCATAGTTTGAATTAGGAAAGTGATGGTTTCTTCATCATATATTCCTTTCTAGGTAAGTACTACCGTATAAATATGTCCATTTGAAATCATAATATTTCTTTAATAACTCATTCATAGGCTTCAAAATATGTGCAAAATCTACTATGAATTCATGCACAAAATTGATTTACCCAAAGAAGGATTGCAAGCATTTTTTTGTTGGAGGTAATGGAAGCTCTAATAGTTCTTTTATCCTATTAATATCTATGGCCAATCATAATTTAGAAATAACATGACCTAGCAAGACTCCCTCTTGCATAGGAAAAATGGACGTCTTTGGATTTTGAAGAACACAAGCTTATACTAAGAGGGGGGGGTGAACAGTATAAGACCTCTTTTTACTTTTTCCTTTATACTTCAAAATAGTAAAGCAATATACCCAAAGCAATATCAAAGCAATGCACAAAATCATCCACAAAGTGACACCAATTTTAACGTGGTTCACCCAAAATGCCTGTGCTACGTCCACAAAACTTTTCTCTAAAAGTTATCTCAAAGTTCTTTGGGAAACCTTCCCAATTACAATGTTTATGAGCCTCGGCTCAAAGGAGATACCTTCCCCCAATCTGAATTTATGAGCCTCTGCTCAAAGGAGATACCTTCCCCCAATCTGAATTTATGAGCCTCTGCCCAAAGGAGAAACCTTCCCCCAATCTAAATTTATGAGCCTCTGCTCAAAGGAGATACCTTCCCCTCTACTCTGGATATGATCCCTCAGAAGATCAATTGTCTCTACCTCTTTCCAGCACGTGGAACTCCTTTCCATCGAAGACCTCTTTTCCTCAATGCTTAGCCTAAGAGACCTCTGCCTTCTATGATCACGTCCATAGTAGCTCAACAACCTGTACCAAACTCAGTCAATCGATCTAGTAAAAGTCTTCCTCTGTCTGTCAGATCTGTCCAACTCTTGAACAAATCAATCCTCTGTCCACAAGCCTTCTCAAAGACTTGCCAAATTTGTCCTTAGGTTCTCTAATAGAACCAATGTACCTCTGTCCTCAAGTTCTCTGATAGAACTATCAATCTCAACTCACAAGTCCTCTGCTAGGACCTGTCCAAATCTGCTCACAAGTCCCCACTGAAACCTATCCAAAACCTGCTCACAAGTCCCCAACGAAACCTGTCCAAATCAGCTCACAAGCTCACCAAGAAAAACTTGCTTAGCATGAACCCACAAAGAGAATTGTTAGAGACCCAATGTGATTCATCAACCTCATAGAAGCATAAAGAGAATTGTTAGAGACTCAATATGTTCTATACTTAACTCCCAATCTCAATCTCAAATCTCATAGAAACATAAAGAGAATTGTTAGAGACTCAATATGTTCTATATTTAACTCTCAATATCAATCTTCAACTCAATCTCAAATCTCATAGAAACATAAAGAGAATTGTTAGAGACTCAATATGATCTATACTTGACTCCCAATATCAATCTCAACTCAATATCAATCTCAAAAGAATAAGATAGATGTAGTATGCTTTTCTCAAGAACATGAAACACAACCCAACAATTGCCAAACATGCAATATCTCATATAACAATGCTACTCATGTTATTTCCACAACCAATATCTTTTCTCAACCAATTAGGGCTTTAACAACAATTCTTATAGACAAGGTTTAACCAACATCATTCAACTCAACATTAACCTTGAAGCATTCAACCAATCATCACAAGAAAAGGAAACAAGTAGAAATCCTTTTCCCTCCAAAGATATTTGAACAAAACAGCCACCAACACAATATCACCAAATGCAAAGAATAACTTGCTCAAATCAACTCAATGGAGTAAGCCCAATATCATGAATCAAGTAAAGCAATAACTTGATCAAACAACCTCTATGGAAGCAACTCAACCATCAAACTCAAAAAAGCCAACCAAGGGTTCCACCAACTCAATGCAAGTAGCTTGACTCACAAACCCTAGTGCACAAAGCTTCCACTATCTCAAACCAAAAATTATGCATTCATCAAAAATTCTCCTTAAGGATAACAATGCATAAGTAGTCTTCAACAAACCAGAAAATAGGATTTACACCCAATCAAAGAAAACCTAGTTGAAAACCTTTTCACTCCAACCTTATTTCAGAAAACATACACCAATCATACTCATAAGAAGAATGTGCCCATACCTTATTGGAGTAGAAGAAACTTGATCCTTAAAGTTTTCACCACACACAACCCTCAAACTTCCAACCAAGTTAGGGTTAGAACCAAGATAAATGAGCATATATAAAAACTTTCCTTAGTACACCTTTTAGCTTCTCTTCTTTTGAAAACAACCACCAAAGAAGCCAAAAACACAACAACAAAAACTTACACCTTATATCTCCATTTTAAACTTTAGCATAGCAAAAGACTAATCTCAAAAATACAACCAAAGAAATATCCCCTTATTTCTCCTATGTCTTTTAAACAATGCTAAACAATGCCAAAAATTATATCAAGAAATTAATCACACCTTAGAATGGCTGCCCTTGAAGAATCCAAAAATCGCGGAATGGCTGCCCTTGATGAATCCGAAAATCGCGGAATGGCTGCCTTTGATGAATCCGAAAAACGCGGCACAAAATACGTTTTAACAAAAACGTGACTTAATCCATGCATAGCTCCCTCTACGGGAATCGAAACGCAGACCTCCGCCTACGCAAAGCCCAAACGTAGCCTATGCTGCCACTAGCCCACAAGGGGCTAATGAAGTCTAAGACAGACTTCCTACCACTTCAACGAACAAGCACTTCGTAAGTTTTTCAAACGCGAGCTCTCTTCTTCCGCAACGTCAACAGAGCATCGATCGTAGCCAAAAATTAATGCATTCAAAATTCTCAAGAGGAGTTAAACCTTAGGATCCTTCCCATATTTATAGTCCAATCGTGGACTTTAGAACACGTCGGTGGTAGAGAAACGTAATTTCGAATTTAATCGAAATTGCTTTCTAAAGGGTTTAAAAACCCTTAATTAATTTTAATAAATTAAGAATAAAAAAGGTTTAAAAACCTTTAAGTATTTTTAATAAATTAAAAATAATTTCTCCCTTAATTAATTAAATAATTAATTAATTAAAACCTTGAAGGGTTTTAAATAATAATTAAATAATAAAGAGAACCTCCATTGGTTTTAATAAAAACCATTTAACTTGGTTTTAATAAAAACCCTATCCAAAAACCTTATCCAATGGAATCTCTTCGGATTCTCTTAAAAATATTCTCTTGGAATATTTCACCTTTGAAGCCAACACATCCTCTTAACATTAATGCCATTTCCTTTTGACATCAATGACAACTCATAGACAAGGAGCTAGGATCTCAAACCCAAAATTGCCAACAATCTCCCCCTTTGTCATTGATGGCAAACCATGCTTCTCAACAACAAAAACTCAACATAAATAGCTCCCCCTATCTTGAGGCTCTCCCCCTTACTCAAATATCTCCCCCTTTGTCATCAATGGCAAAGGGTCACCTTTGGGGCTCGGGACTAAGAATGAGCCTCTTAGCTTAGTCCCTCCCCCACCTCCTGATGAGGTGATTAATTTTGGGGTGGGAGTAAAACTCCCATTAGGCACTGATCATCATCAGCATCTATAACTTCCTTGCCGGGCCTTCTCTTGAACTCTTTGTCCATATTCCTATTCCTGTCATTGTTCTTGTTCTTGTTCTCATCCCTGTTCTTGTCCATGCCTTGATCCTTGGACCTGATCATGCCACTATTCCTGTTCTTGTATTCTGGAATTTCAGCTCTACACTGTCTAGCTATGTGACCTTTATTGTTGCACTTATAACAAGTAACAATGTTATTTCTCTGCGGTAAACCTGATCTTTGAATCCACCAGTTCTGACCAAACCTATTTTGGCCAACCCTATTCTGACCAAACCTGTTCCTGTTATTTGCCTTGCAATAAACTGCCTTGTGCCCAAACTATTGACAAGAGTAGCAATACCCTTGAAAGTAACTAGCACTTCTGAAACTGTCATTTACCTTCTTCACTTGAGCCATGCAATGTGAAGCCATGTGACCAAACCTGTGACAAGCAAAACATCTGCCTTGAAACTTTCCTTTATTTGACCTCTTGGGTCCTAAAAACTTCTTCTTCTTCTCATTCTAAATTCTGTTTTCTATTTTTGTGCATCTATCATTCAAGGACTCATGATCTGAAATACTTTCCTCATAAGAACTCTCTTCCTTTTGGAGTCTCTTACTAGACTCTTCAACTTGTTCCTTGTGTGACTTAACAAAACCAAGGCATGTTTTATCTGTTGTCTTTCTTTGACCTTTGATGAGTGACTTAACCTTTTTGGAGCTATCTTGAAACTCTGTAAAGCTTATCCTTGTACTCTTTAGTTTCCTCTTTCAAAGAAGCCATTTTCTGTTCTAACTCACTATACTCAAGAACCTTAGACTCTAACTCATCCTTGAGTTCTTGTGTCTTAGCTATAGAGAAATCAAGATTTTCAATAAGATCATCTCTCTCCATACAACATTCATCTAACTTATCCTTGAGTCTAGCATTCTTCTTTCTTTCCTTTTTCAAAGCACTAAGAGCACTAATAAGTTCACTTTCAAGATCCTTTATCTGATTTCCTTTTGAATCATCAAAGCCTTTTTCAGATTTCTTATCACTAGAGGTGCTACCCTTTTCAAAAACCATACATGCATCTTCCTTATAGTTTTCTGAAGCATCCTCATACATACTAGAAACCAAATCATTATTTGTGCAATCATCCTCAAGGTGACCAAAATTTCCACATCTAAGACATTTCATGATAATGAATCTATGTTTCGGTTCTTCCTCTTTTTCTGATATGAACAACATCTCATTTTCATTATCACTTGAAGAACTTTCACTATCACTACTAGAACACTTACTTGCTTTGTCTAGGTAGAAACTCTTCTTGTGCTTGTGAGAATACCTCTTTCCTTGATTGTTGTGCTCATCTTTGATTTTAAGATTTGTATTGGCATCTTCTAGTTGTTTCTTCAATGAAACAATCTCTTCTTCTTGTTTGCAACAAACAGTCTCTTTCTCATTGATCTGAGACCTGAGAGTTTCTTCACTCCTTTTGGACTCTTCTATTTGCGGCTTCAGATTGCTAACAACTTTGTTAGATTCCTCTTCATGTTTGTTGCATATATCGACTTTATTACTCATTTCTTCTGTCTGCATTCTTAAACCGTCAATTTCTTTTTCTAGCTTACTACAATACTCTGTTTTCTTGGTTAATTGCATTTCGAGATCTTCAAAAATTTTCTTGTATTCTTCTGTTTGTACTTTCAAACTGGTGATTATATCTTTTGCATCCTCAACCTTTTTACTCAGAGCTGAAATTAGTTTATGTTTCCAATTTGCTTCTGCATCACTTCCTTCTTCATCACATTCCTGTTCTGAATCTGTTTCTTCACCAATTTTGAATGGATCATCTTCATCTTCACTACTACTAAACCCATGGCAATGACGTTCATTATGACCGAGTTGACCACAAACAAAACATTCTCTACCTTGTGAGCAATCAACTGCAAAGTGACCGGTCTTCCCACATCTGGTGCAAAACTTTATTAATCTGGTCTGTTCTCCATTGTTTGATTCATCTCTTGAATCTATTTCCATTCTTCTTCCCAAAATAGCAACATTGAGTTCATCTTCATTTTCTTTCATGACCATGTGTGTTTTCTTCTTCTTGTGTCTTATGGTTTTGCTTTTGCCTTTCCTTGCCATTTGTGTTCTTGTAAGATCTTCCTTCAATCTATTAAACTTTTCGAAGGCACCGACTCTGATACCAATTGAAGAACACAAGCTTATACTGAGAGGGGGGGTGAACAGTATAAGACCTATTTTTAATTTTTCCTTTATACTTCAAAATAGTAAAGCAATATACCCAAAGCAATATCAAAGCAATGCACAAAATCATCCACAAAGTGACACCAATTTTAATGTGGTTCACCTAGAATGCCTGGGCTACATCCACAAAACTTTTCTCTAAAAGTTATCTCAAAGTTCTTTGGGAAACCTTCCCAATTACAATGTTTATGAGCCTCGGCTCAAAGGAGATACCTTCCCCAAATCTGAATTTATGAGCCTTTGCTCAAAGGAGATACCTTCCCCCAATCTGAATTTATGAGCCTCTGCCCAAAGGAGAAACCTTCCCCCAATCTGAATTTATGAGCCTCTGCTCAAAGGAGATACCTTCCCCTCTGCTCTGGATATGATCCCTCAGAAGATCAACTATCTCTACCTCTTGCCAGCACGTGGAACTCCTTTCCACCGAAGACCTCCTATCCTCAATGCTTAGCCTAAGAGACCTCTACCTTCTATGATCACGTCCACAGTAGCTCAGCAACCTGTACCAAACTCAGTCAGTCGGTCTAGTACAAGTCTTCCTATGTCTATCATATCTGTCCAACTCTTGAAAAAATCAATCCTTTGTCCACAAGCCTTCTCAAAGACTTGCCAAATATGTCCTCAGGTTCTATGATAGAACCAATGTACCTCTGTCCTCAAGTTCTCTGATAGAACTATCAATATCAGCTCACAAGTCCTCTTCTAGGACCTGTCCAAATCTGCTCACAAGTCCCCACCGAAACCTATCCAAAACCTGCTCACAAGTCCCCAACGGAACCTGTCCAAAACCTCAACAAGCTCACCAAGAAAAAACTTGCTTAGCATGAACCCACAAAGAGAATTGTTAGAGACCCAATGTGATTCATCAACCTCATAGAAGCATAAAGAGAATTGTTAGAGACTCAATATGTTCTATACTTAACTCCCAATATCAATCTCAAATCTCATAGAAACATAAAGAGAATTGTTAGAGACTCAATATGATCTATACTTGACTCCCAATATCAATCTCAACTCAATCTCAATCTCAAAAGAATAAGATAGATGAAGTATGCTTTTCTCAAGAACATGAAACACAACCCAACAATTGCCAAACATGCAATATCTCATATAACAATGCTACTCATGTTCTTTCCACAACCAATATCTTTTCTCAACCAATTAGGGCTTTAACAACAATGCTTATAGACAAGGTTTAACCAACATCATTCAACTCAACATTAACCTTGAAGCATTCAACCAATCATCACAAGAAAAGGAAACAAGTAGAAATCATTTTCCCTCCAAAGATATTTGAACAAAACATCCACCAACACAATATCACCAAATGCAAAGAATAACTTGCTCAAATCAACTCAATGGAGTAAGCCCAATATCATGAATCAAGTAAAGCAATAACTTGATCAAACAACCTCTATGGAAGCAACTCAACCATCAAACTCAAAACAACCAACCAAGGGTTCCACCAACTCAAAGCAAGTAGCTTGACTCACAAACCCTAGTGCACAAAGCTTCCACTATCTCAAACCAAAAATTATGCATTCATCAAAAACTCTCCTTAAGGATAACAATGCATAAGTAGTCTTCAACAAACCAGAAAATAGGATTTACACCCAACCAAAGAAAACCTAGTTGAAAACCTTTTCACTCCAACCTTATTTCAGAAAACATACACCAATCATACTCATAAGAAGAATGTGCCCATACCTTATTGGAGTAGAAGAAACTTGATCCTTAAAGCTGTCACCACACACAACCCTCAAAATTCCAACCAAGTTAGGGTTAGAACCAAGATAAATGAGCATATATAAAAACTTTCCTTATTACACCTTTTAGCTTCTCTTCTTTTGAAAACAACCACCAAAGAAGCCAAAAACACAACAACCAAAATTTACACCTTATATCTCCATTTTAAATTTGAGCATAGCAAAAGACTAATCTCAAAAATACAACCAAATAAATATCCCCTTATTTCTCCTGTCTTTTAAACAATGCTAAACAATGCCAAAAATTATATCAAGAAATTAATCACACATTAGAATGGATGCCCTTGAAGAATCTAAGAATTGCGGAATGGCTGCCCTTGACGAATCCAAAAATCCCGGAATGGCTGCCTTTGACGAATCTGAAAAATGTGGCACAAAATACGTTTTAACAAAAACATGACTTAATCCATGCACAGCTCCCTCCGTGGGAATCGAAATGCAGAACTCCACCTACACAAAGCCCAAATGCAGCCTATGCTGCCACTAGCCCACAAGGGGCTAATGAAGTCTAAGACAGACTTCCTACCACTTCAACGAACAAGCACTTCGTAAGTTTTTCAAACATGAGCTCTCTTCTTCCGCGGCGTCAACAGAGCATCGATCGCAGCCAAAAATTAATGCATTCAAAATTCTCAAGAGGAGTTAAACCTTAGGATCCTTCCCATATTTATAGTCCAATCATGGACTTTAGAACACGTCGGTGGCAGAGAAATGTAATTTCGAATTTAATCGAAATTGCTTTCTAAAGGGTTTAAAAACCCTTAATTAATTTTAATAAATTAAGAATAAAAAAGGTTTAAAAACCTTTAAGTATTTTTAATAAATTAAAAATAATTTCTCCCTTAATTAATTAAATAATTAATTAGTTAAAACCTTGAAGGGTTTTAAATAATAATTAAATAATAAAGAGAACCTCCATTGGTTTTAATAAAAACCATTTAACTTGGTTTTAATAAAAACCCTATCCAAAAACCTTATCCAATGGAATCTCTCCGGATTCTCTTAAAAAGATTCTCTTGGAATCTTTCACCTTTGAAGCCAACACATCCTCTTAACATTAATGCCATTTCCTTTTGACATCAATGACAACTCATAGACAAGGAGCTAGGATCTCAAACCCAAAATTGCCAACAGATTTAAAGAAATACTAAACTCTCTACATTTCTTAAAAAAAATCTTGAGATGTTCAACATGATCCTCTTTTGGTGAGAGAACACTGTCATATCATCTAAGTAAATCACTATGATTTTATTGAAAATTTCTATAAAAGTCACATCCATTGCCCTCTAATATTTTTTCCTGCATTGGATAATCCTAAAGGTATTCTTTGGTAAGAAAATGTTCCCCATTTGGTAGTGAATGTGGTCTTGTATTGGTCTTCATCCTTGACCTATACCTGGTTGTATCCAAAAAACCCATCCAATAATGAGAATATTTATGCTTTTCCTGTAATATGTAGATTCTGATCTATTTTTGGGAGGGGGTAGTGATATTTTAGTAAAGCTTTATTTAGATTTTTAAAATCTACACATAGTCTTATGACTCCATTTTTATTCCTGACTAGTACCAAGTTAGCCACCCAAGTAGAATATATGAAAGGGTAAACAATCTTGGCTTCAAGTAGCTTCAACAATTCTTGTATTATCAAAGCTTCAATTTTTGGGTTTATTGGCATTTGTTTTTTCCTGAAGGGTTTTGCATCCTTTTATAGCTCAATAGTATGTTATATGGTTTATTTTATATAGACTTTGAGATCACTATAAGACCAAGCTATGATATCAGGGAATTCTTTGCATAGTTTTCAAATTTGATTTAATTCCTCTTTTGTACAATTTATCCCAACCTTAATGATTTTTGTGGTTCTAATTGAACTTCTTTGTATTTTTGCTTATCAATTTTCACCTTGTGACCTATTTATTTGTCATTTTTATCAAACAAAATCTCTAGAGTAATTAACCCCTTGGGGATATGATTGTTTTTTATTTGAATAATACATTCATATTCCTCATATTTTAACACTTTTTCACCTGAAAAATTCATCATGGATTAGGAAGTATAATATTTGATCATCACTTTTAAATACTTGGTAAAAGTTATCTTTATCTGGTACTGAAGGCCTATATATAAGCCTGACTATCCTATATTTTTGGATAACATTACTTATAGGACATCAATTGGTACCTACTGATGCTAATGGATCAACATGAGAATTCTTCTATCTAGGGGTTGCTTTAATTTTTATATCTTCGAAGGCTTCAAATAAATCCCATACCTTATTTATGTAAACTTTAATATAGTGTTGCTTGCTAATACATCTTTTCGTGACCTAATTTAAAATTAGTTTTGAATCTCTATATATATACAACTATTTAACTCCTAGTTTCTTAGATTTCTTCAGGCCTAAACAAAGTGCCTCATATTCATCTGCATTGTTGGTACAACTTTAGGTTAACCTATAAGAGAAAAAAAATTCATTATCTATTGGGGATATTAGGACTATACCTTCTTCAACACCATTCTTGCATCTGACACTATTAAAGAAAAGTTTCCACATTTGATAGGTAGATGGGTCTACCTCATGTGAAGGAGAGGAATCACTTTTCTTAGGCTTCATGATAGAATAACTTCCAATTTCTATCTCAATCATAGCATTGAAATTCTTGAGGAAAAAATGATCTTCTGTTTGTAATCCATCCAAGGCTTCTTCCATCAAGTTTAAATCTTCCATTTCTTTAGTCATTATACTAATAGTACTAGCTTGTCTTCCTTCCTCTTAAGCCTTTTTAATGTGGGATATAGATGTTTTCTCATTAAATATTTTGAGTATTTTGCCTTATAATAAGATTTCCAAGTGTGAGTAATCCAGGAATAAATATCCTCTAATTTTGGTTGTGAATTCTATGGATAGACACACCAAAATAAGGTTCCAAATCTACTACAACTTCTTGTATGATTGTAATTTGAGGCATCATGTACAACATTATAGGGATATCTTTTATCACTCCCATAGTATTAACTAGAGTAGCGTCCAATTACAAAATACCTAGGCTACTTCTGGTGTATTACATTCCCATAATTTCATACAGAAATTTTGGTATAACAATAGTTGCAGATCCTAATTCTATCATACAATTGTGTACAACCCATACTTCCATTTGAAGATACAAATAGAAAGGAGGTGGTCTTTCTTTATGGTGACTAATGTTAAACTAGCCTGAGATGAATTTAACTAAGATGAATCTTCACTCTTGTTTTTATTGACCTTAAATATTCTTGCAATAAGTCAATTTTCCCTAGGAATTGCAATGCATCATACATACTTGCTTTAAAATGGGTGTTCTTCATTTCTTCCACTATATTGAAGGAAGGAGGATCAATGTTCTTATCATTTTCTTTTGTGAAGGTATCATACGTGTTTATATACCCTTGAGTTGCATCTATTATTTGAAGCTTGGTCAAAGAAGGATATCTTAACTTATCCTTTGCTTGTTCTTGGGTTTCAACTTCCTTCTGTAGGAGGGCTTCTTTGCATGTTTTTGCCTCTGTTATCTAAACTAGGCTTTGGGAAATATTTTCATGAGAAGTTATTTTCTCAACCTAATTTCTTACAGGTAAAGGTACTTTCAAGGGGTTGAGCTCTTGAGGATCTACTTGTAGGGGCTTCTTTCATGACCTTGTCAATATGACAACTTGCTCTACTGAAGACATCATCAGATTGTGGTACTCTTCCCTAGTTGTATTTACTTACCCTTTATGATCCTTTTCTACCCTCTCAATAGCCACTTTTTGGACATAATGTTGATGGATCATAAATGAACTTTCACCATGGGGATTGTTGCATGAAGAGCACTAGAAATCATATTTTTTGAAGATTTGGTAGGTTCATTATTATCGTTATCATAAAAAACATTTGATCTATCTTGATTTCTGCCACTTGTGGGAGCTTTATATTTTGTCACCTATGGAAATCTCCTCGGATGGAAACTTCTATCAGCTTCTCTTCTCTCTATTGAGGTCATCTTGTTGGCTATATTCTTCATGAATGATTGTATGTCTAATAATACTGCAAGTTGAGGATCAAGAGTTAGTGCAACATATGATACAGGGATTGTAGGAATAGTGGATAAAACTAGAGAAGTAAGCAGTGCTTGTATCACCAGTATAGAAGGTTTTTCAATTCATTTAGGAAGATCCATGTTAATAATAGGAGTAATATTTAGAAAATTAGTATTAGATGCCTGTGGGAGATCTGGCAAGATAGGCATTATCATTTTTGATGGAAGCCTTCCAATAGCAATGAGGTCCTTTTCAACTTTTAGAGCTTCCTAAAAAAATTTAGGGAAGGTGAACACTTGAGACAATCTTATAACCATGCTTATATATAAATTGAAATATATTAGGTAATAATACATTGCTTATTCATTTATTGGCGTCAACCCATCAGGTACCCTCTACCAAGTATGACTGAACCTAATGTTGAAATAAACCATCTCTTCTTGAGTATATTTATGAATGACAATGAATTTATTTAGTAAAGAAAAAGGATCAACTTGTTGATTGAACGCTTCTACCAATTTACCAATGAGTTGGGCCCATGTGGCTATAATATGATTAGGAACAAACCTATACCATTAGAGCATTTTTCATTTCAGAGAGATGACTAATAACCTTATCATTATATCTTCTTCTGTAATATTGTGTATCGCTACTAACGAGGCTACATCTTGGCAATATTCATAAGTTGTTTTACCTATACCATTATATTCACGCAATGCTTTCAAAGAAGCTATAGGGATATGATGATGGACTGCTAGATTTAAGGGGCTTGAATTATTCCATGTGGGGTAGGGTATATTGGGATGATTTATGACCATTATAGCTACTATATCAACTAGTATTACAATAGTATGGGTAGTTGTGCTTGAAGATCCACTAGTAGAAGTACTAGGAAGAGCTGCAAGAGTAGTCAATCGAGAAGAAAGTATAGGATTATATCTAAAGATATCAAGATATAATTCAAATAACTTGATGGTTCTTCATTTTTTTACTTTAGATCTAGTTTTCATATATCATGGTATTTAACTAGCAAATAGATAAGATATTTTCTTAGGTTTGATATTTCAAATGGAGTCGCCAGGTGATTTTAAAAATTTAATAGGACAAAGAAAAACACTGTAACTTTGAACTGTAAAGATAGTGGGATTGGGTCCCACCACGTGTGCCAAAAAATATTGGTGAAAAATCTACCTTTGGTTATGTTAATGGTCAAAAATTTGCCAACATTGAATGATTAGGTTAAAATAAATACTACCTTGTTCAATCTTCGAAGAAGGCTAGTTCCTTTCTTGGTTGTGGGAAAAGGGAAGGAGAAAGGTGATTAAAGAGAGAGAAATATAGTTATTTCTAGAACTTTGAAAATATACAAACTAGACAACAACAAGAAAATTAACAAACTTATAAGCCAAGCATTCTTAAAATATCCAAATAGGAATAACCAATTCTCTAATACAAATAAAATTTTGAACCAATCATTGACCCACAAGAATCATAACTCTAGAAATATTGAATCTAACATGCACAAATTTAGAGATATAATTAATACAACTCACATTTTATATAGATTGAATAGAAGTATTGATTCATTCATGCATACATGATTGCAAAATTTGAACCAGAATCCAAGTAGGGAGTTTTTATTTATTGCTTAGCAGAAGTCTACATACATTTGATATTGTAAATACCTAAGAGTCGACCCCAGTTTTAGAGTGCACTCGTCCTATATATATACACCCCCTACATATAAAAATATCAAAATTTGTTACAACGATATGCCAACTGGATTATTCAAGTGAGATGTTGAACACCATTTATTGGCCCAAGAAGAAATGACATAGTGGAATTTACAATGACAAGAGGTTAGGATATGATCCCATATTGGACAAGAGAAAGAAAGGAACCAACCTTCTCTAGATATTGAATCAGATAGTATTTGTTTTAACCCTATCATTCAATTTTTGTAAAGAGGTAAATTTTGCACCAGCAATTACCAACAAGCCTTAAATAAAGGGAAATAACACCTTGGGATCATAAAAAAAAATTGATACAATGTTATTTCATTCATTAGGTTGTTGATGGGAAATAAGATCATGGTCCAAATTGCAACTCAAATGATCCTAAAGTTGGACAATACAAACCTCACACCAATCTAGTATATGCACTAACATCATCTCTTTAAAGGAGAGTGGTGACCTGACCATGTTGCTTTGTGAATACCTAGAGCATTATAAAGGCATCTTGTATGATGGATATATATTTTTACTTCCTTTAATGATTAGGAAAGTGCCTTAACAAATAAATTATATTACACAATCACCAAAATATTTTCATATCCTACATACAATTCATGAGACCTTTTATTTCCGAGTAGAGGGCATCTATCATATAAGCCCTAACTAAGCCTAGGTACATCAACAATGGTAATTATTTGAGCCCTATTATACCTAGAAATATGTATATAATTCCACTAATTGAAAATGACCTCCACATAAGCAAAGCCCTAACAAATCCAGGAACATATACATAATTCTATAAGATGACAATATGCTAACAAGATTAGGCACATGTACATAACTCTACATGTTGATAATGACATTCACATCAACAAAGCCCTAATAAGCATAGGCATGTGTACATAATTTTATAGGCTAACAATGGCCTTCACACATCAAAGCCCTAGCAAGTCTAGGCACATACAAATTATTCTTTAGTATAACAATGGTTTAAGCATATATTAAGACCTAGTGATATAATAAAATCAAATTCCTTGCAATTATATGCATATTCATATGATTATTTAGGATGAAAATTACATTTGTATAATCTTTAATGATATAAAATTATTTCAAACAATCTCATTCTAGGAAAATAAAGGCTTTGAAAATTACATAAAAAGCCTTACCCCAAGGTAAAATTATTGATGTCATCTAAACAACTTTTTTCTGACAATAATAAGCATATATTGATAGAATTGGTATGGTTAGATATACATAAAATCATGAGGACTAGTCCACCACATTGATAGAATTGGTATGGTTAGATATACATAAAATCATGAGGACTAGTCCACCACAATCATAAAATCAAAGCACTTTGCATCCAAAATTAGATAATAATCCTATAAAATTTCATCAAAACCTATAAAATCAGCTTTGGGACCTTGTGTCTCAAGCAAGACCATGCACAAACCACTATAAATATTTAGTAGTTAGTCATGACCTAGAACAAGACCTATAGGAGGTACAAGGTGTGGAAGCCTACCTATGTTCTACTTTTGAGTAACTATCTAGTGATACAATTCCCTATAGTGGGCACTCCTAATATACTCTTACCTCCAAATAATTCCTAATTGTAGCCAAGTGATATAACATACCTGGCATATCTTAGCTTGTACACTAGAATCATCTTTCTCCTAGGTAGCCTATGCCATTCATACCTTTATTGTTGTAGCCTAAGCCACTATTGCATCCCTTTGAGTAGTCAATAAGGAAATTCTAGAATCCTAATATACCATAGAAATTCTGTTGGATATTTTGAGTCCCTAAGCTAAAATTTTGTCATTGATGTCAAAATGTTATTTGACGTCAAAAGGATCTATTATGATGGTATGCACTATGTTTTGTGAAAGTGCAAGGAAGGTTTTTTTATCAAAACCAAGGCAAGAAAATAAAAGGTTTTATTTAAAACCATGGATCATAGATTTGAAATAGGTTTTTCATAAAACCCAAGTTGGCTTTTAGTTTCATCGAAAAAGGTGCCCCGATGATGGAGAAATTTAATTTTTAAGGTTTATTTTAAATTTAAATTTTAAAATTAAAAAAAAAAATCCACCATGTCCGCCGACGTCATGAGGTCAGTTTTAAAAGCGCCAACGATTCCAAGCGAAGGGAAAGGCATATAAATATGCCACCAAGTTTTTAAATCGATGATCCTTGCTCATTGATAATCTTGCGTGGTATATGCGAAGGAAAGAGCTTGTGTTTTGTTTTATGTGATGCAATGAACGGTTAAAAGAAGACAACAACCACTTCCCAAATCCAACTGGGTAGCGTGACCTAGTGGCAGCTTGGATTGTGCAAAGGTGTTGATAGCACGAAGGTCATGAGTTTGATTCTCGTGAGCATTATTTTAGCATTGTATTGGTTGAAGCATTGTTCTTTGTTTAAAAGCTCGTGGGAAAAAAGAAGAAGCATAAGGAGCACAAGGTGGAATAACTTCCACATAGGAAGCTTAGCCCACTTGGTGGGCGGAGGGAGTGCAAAGGCGCACTCATTGTAGGTCTTGGGTTCGAGTCACCTGTAACCCGTTTTTGCATGGTTTGCTGTCACCGCATTCTTCGAAGCCGAAAAATATTTTATTTTCTAAGGTATGCTCGTTGCTGCAATTTTTAGAGAATGAATAATTAATCTTTTAATTTGTCAAAGATAAGGTTTCAAACACAATTATTGAGGGTATACTATGATGATGTGATTTATAAGTCGTGGTTTATATTTTGCACTATTTGATGTGGGAATTTTTGCATTAAGGAGCTTAGTGAGTTGTGTATTAGTAAAAAGTGATTTTTAGGAGAAATAAGGGAATGGTAAATGGTTGTGGTGATATTCATGCTATGTTTAATTAATTAAGGAAATAATTATTTTTAATTATTTTCTAGAGGTGGATGTGATTTTTGACTAGGAGAAATAAGGTGTAAAAGGTTATGATATTTGTTTTGTAAATTCTACTAACCCTCATGAAGTTTGGAAAGAGAATATTGTGATTGTGGCAGATTTATAAAGAGGCTTCTTCATCTTCATAAAAGGTATGGGCACATTCTCCTATTGATTGATTTGGGTGATTGTTTTCTGAAAATATAATTGGAGTGAAAAGGATTGATTGTGGTTTCCTTTTCAAAAGTGGTTGAGTTAAAGCTTCAAGGTTTTTTGAATTGAGAGTTGTTATTAAACCTTATTTTATAAGCATTGTTGTTGAAGCACATTGGTTGTGCAAAGAGCTTGAACTTGAATTTTAGAAGAACATGAGTATCATTGTTATGTGAAGAATATTTTATAAGTATTGTTGTTGAAGCCCATTGGTTGTGCAAAGAACTTGAACTTGAGTTAGAGAAGAACATGAGTATCATTGTTATGTGAGATTTGTGGTTGAGCATTGTTGGAAATATTTTGAGTTGGTTGATACATGCTTGGACTAGGGTTTCTGAGAAAGGGTTGCTATTTAAGGTGATTGGTTGACTTGGGTTGATTAAGCCTAGTCAAGTGGATGCGTGTGGTTGTTCAATTTCCATGAAACAAACTATTATATATTCTGAATTGAGTTGAGATTAGATTTGATTATAGAACATATTCAGTCTCTTATGTTTCTATGAGATTGATTTGAGTTGAGATTGATATTTGAGTATAGAACATATTGAGTCTCTAACAATTCTTTTTATGCTTGTATGAGATTGATTTGAGTTGAGATATTGATTGAGCATTAAGTATAGAACATATTGAGTCTCTAATAATTATCTTTATGATTATATGAGATTGAATAAATTATGTGTGAGCTTGTTAAGAAGATTTGAGATAAGTCTTTGAGAAGGCTTGTGGACCGATTTTGAGTAATATTTTATGGAAGCTTGCTATGCAGATTTGAGCAAGTACTAGAGAGGACTTATTGAGCAAATTTGAGCAAGTCCTAGAGAGGACTTATTGAGCAGAATTGAGCAAGTCCTAGAGAGGACTTATTGAGAAGTTTTGAGCAAGTCCTAGAGAGGACTTATTGAGAATATTTGAATAAGTCCTAGAGAGGACTTATTGAGCATATTTGGACAAGTTCTGAGTTAGCTTGTTGAGCATATTTGAGCAGGTTCTGAGTGAGTCTTTTGAGCATATTTAAGCATGTTATGAGTGAGCCTATTGAGCATATTTTATCAGGTTCTGAGTGAACCTATTGATAGATATTTGGAGGTGATAGAGTACAGAGGATAGATTCTTAGTGGATAGAGATCGAGTAGCCAGGAGAATTGAAGACATATTTGAGTGAGGAGTCTTCAAGTGGACAAAGATACACCAGTCAGTGCAATAGAGAGAAAATATTCTAGAATATCACTAGCTAGAGAAAAAGGGGAAAGAGTTCTCCTATGGAAGAGATCCATGAAATTGAGATTTAGGGGATCAACATCTCCTTTGGAGAGAGTTCCATAAACATTGTAAAATGGAAAGGATTACCATGAGATTATTTGAAAAATATTTAGAAGAAATATTTTCTCTGTGGAGGTAGCCCACATTGGGTGAACCACATTAAAATTGGTGTCTTGTGCATTGCTTTGGTTATTGATATTGATATTGCCATTGATTATATTGATTAATACTATTTGGGAAATAAAAGTAAAAAGTGGTCTTATACTGTTCAACCCCCCCTCTCAGTATAAGCTTGTTTTCTTAAAATGCTTCTCTCTAAAGTCACCTAAGCCATGTTGCAATATATTATATTATTTAGTACATGCTAATGTACCACCTTGGGTACATGTTTTTTTAGGAGAGTGTGAGTATTTACATTATGCAATGTAACAAATGCACAAGTATTATTAAAGTGTGTGAAGTATATACTGTTCACCCTCCCTCTCAGCATAAGCTTGTGTTCTTCAATTGGTATCATATCCGGTTCCTTCGAAAGAAGTTTAACATCTTGAAGGAAGATTCTACAAGAACACAAATGGTAAAGAAATGCAAGAGTAGAAGCATGAGATACAAGAAGAAAAAAACACCTATGGTCATATAAGAAAAGGAAGATGAGTTTAATATTGTTGTGTTGGGAGGAAAAATGGAAATAGATTCAAGATATGAATCAAGTAATGGAGAAATATCCAGACTGATAAAGTTTTATACCAAATGTGGGAACACAGGTCACCATGTAGCTTATTGTCCACAAGAATGTTTTGTTTGTGGTCAAATTGGCCATGATGCAATATATTATAATGGGTTTAGTAGCCGTGAATATGAATATGATATTATAAGAAATTAAATCCTAGATATTGGTTCAAGAAAGGATAACATGGATGATAAAAAAAAAGTATGAAGAAACTCTACTTTTAGTAATAGAAAAAGAAGATGCTTCAAAAAAAAAAAATTGGAAATCCACTCTTAAGGAGCTTATTGAATTGAAAAGAGTGAATTTGGAATTGAAGGCTCAAATATAGGAAGATGAGAAATGTAAAACAAATCTTCTACAAGATATCTCTGACTTGAGAGTTAAGGTTGAAAAAGCAAGAATATTTGAAAAAGGTATAGTTGAACAGTAACAGGTAAAAGAGATAGAATGTGAAAGGCTTATGGTTACTCTTGAAGAATTAAAAATGGAGAACTCAGGATTAAGGGTTCAATCTCAAGAAGATGAAAAATCAAAAGCAAAGTTTCTATAGGAACTCACCAAATTCAAAACCAAGGCTGAAGAAGCAAGAAGGATTGAAGAAGGTATGGCTAAAAAATTAAAGGTAAAAGATCTAGAGTGTGAAAGATTAGAGCTTGAGATAGTTTCACTAAGGATGGAAGTAAAAGGTTCTAAGGACAAGCTACACATGTTTGAAGAAAATTCAAGGACCTTGAAAAGGACTATCAATGCAAAAAGGTCATCAATCACCATAACATGACTTAGTTCTAAATAAGAACAAGGGAAACAAGAAGCAAAAAAAGGAGAGCCAAGATCAAACACCAGAAAAGAAGAAGAGTCAAAAGAAGTAAGTAAAAGTGGGAGTGAGACATTAGAGGATGAATTGGACAACAAAGAGTTCAACAAAGAGAGGAAAAATGCACAAAGAATATACAGATGGAACAACAATCAGAACAGGAGACCAATGAGGTCAATACAAGGAGGCTTCAATGGAAGATGCTTTTCATGTCACAGGTTTGGGCATATGGCTTCACAATGTAGGACACATGCAATATAGGAATATGGGAAAGGATAAATTTTCCATGGGTATTGCTACTCATACCATGGGTTTGGTCACAAAGCAATGGATTGCAGGATTAATGAAATAAGAGGATATGGCTTCACTTGGAGAAGTCCTAAGTAGTTTCACCTCCAAGGAATAATAACATTAAGTTTTATAAGTGCAATAATTATGGTCACATAGCAATATGGTGTAGAGCAAATATTCCAGAAGCAGGCATGAATAGGAACAGGAACAAGAACATGAACATGAACATGAACATGAACAAAAATATGAATATGAACAGAAATAAGAAGATGAACAGGAATAGAGACTCAAAAAAGAATAGAGACTCAGAAAAGAATAAGAATAGGAACATGGATAAAACTAAGAGTAGGAACATGAACATAAGTGATGACAAGAACAAGGATGATGACTTGGAAAGAAACAGTGAGAGGATTCATAAGACTCAGAAAATAAGAGAGAAAGATAAATACAAATAACAATGCTTTTGGGGAGTAGAAATACTCCCACATCATGTGGAGGTGGGGGAGGGGCTAAGATAAGAGGCTCATTCTTAGCCCCGAGCCCCAAAGGTGACCCTTTGCCATTGATGTCAAAGGGGGAGATATTTGTCTATATTGGGGAGATTTTTGATATGGGAAGAGATTTGATATTTTAGAGAGCATTGAGCCAGGGAAGGCAAAGTCCCAAGGGGAGCAAAAAATAAGATCAGGTTTTAGTAAAATGAATATGGGTTGCCATCAACGACTAAGGAGGATATTTTTGGAAATTTTGAGTCCCTAAGCTAAAATGTTGTCATTGATGTCAAAAGGTTATCTGATGTCAAAAGGATCTATGATGGTATGCACTATGTTTTGTGAAAGTGCAAGGAAGGGTTTTTATAAAAACAAAGGTAGGAAAAATAAAATATTTTATTTCAAACTATGAATGACATATTTGAAATGGGTTTTTCTTAAAACCCAAGTTGGCTTTTTGTTTCATAGAAAAAGGTACCCTAGTGATGGAGAAATTTATTTTTAAAGGTTTAGTTTAAATTTTAATTTATTTAAAATTTAAATTTAAATTTTAAAATAAATAAAAAGTTTTTCGCCATGTCCACCGACATCATGAGGGAAGTTTTAAAAGCATCGACGTTTCCAAGCGAAGGGAAAGACATATAAATATGCCACCAAGTTTTTAAATCGATGATCCTTGCTCATTGATAATATTGCATGGTATATGCGAAGGAAAGAGCTTGTATTTTAGTTTATGTGACACAACGAACAGTTAAAAGCAGACAATGACCACTTCCCAAATCCAATTGGGTAGCATGGCCTAGTGGAAGCTTGTATTATGCAAAGGTTTTGATAGCATGGAGGTCTTGAGTTTGATTCCCATGAGCATCATTTTAGCATTGTATTGGTTGAAGCATTGTTCGTTGTTTAAAATCTCATGGGAGAAAAGAATAAGCATAAGGTGCATAAGGTGGAATAGCTTCCACGTGGGAAGCTTAGCCCACTTTGTGGGTGAAGGAAGTGCAAAGGCGCACTTGTTGCAGGTCTTGGTTTCGAGTCACCTGAAACCCATTTTCGCATGGTTTGTCGTAGTCACATTCTTCGGAGCTGAAAAATATTTTATTTTCTAAGGTATGCCCGTTGCTACAATTTTTGGAGAATGAATAATTAATGTTTTAATTTATCAAAGGTAAGGTTTTAAGCACCATTATTGAGGGTATAATATGGTGATGTGATTTATGAGTTGTGGTTTATATTTTGCACTATTTGATGTGGGAATTTTTGCATTAAGGAGCTTAGTGAGTTGTGTATTAGTGCAAAGTGATTTTTAGGATAAATAAGGGAATGGTAAATGGTTGTGGTGATATTCATGTTATGCTTAATTAATTAATAAAATAATTATTGTTAATTATTTTCTAGAGGTGGATGTGATTTTTGACTAGGAGAAATAAGGTGTAAAAGGTTATGATATTTGTTTTGTAAATTCTCCTAACCCTCATGAAGTTTGGCAAGAGAATATTATGATTGTGGAAGATTTCCAAAGAGGCTTCTTCATATTCATAAAATATATGGGAACATTCTCCTATTGATTGATTTGGGTGATTGATTTCTGAAAATATCATTGGAGTGAAAAGGATTGATTGTGGTTTCCTTTTGGAAAGTGGTTGAGTTAATGCTTCAAGGTTTTCTGAATTGAGAGTTATTATTAAACATTGTTTTATAAGCATTATTGTTGAAACCCATTGGTTGTGCAAAGAACTTGAACTTGAGTTTGAGAAGAACATGAGTATCATTGTTATGTGAAGAATGTTTTATAAGAATTTTTGTTGAAGCCCATTGGTTGTGCAAAGAACTTGAACTTGAGTTAGAGAAAAATAGGAGTATCATTATTATGTGAGATTTGTGGTTGAGCATTGTTGGAAACATTTTGAGTTGGTTGATATATGCTTGGAACAAGGTTTTTGAGAAAGGGTTGTTCATTAAGGTGATTGTTTGAGTTGAGTTGATTGAGCCTAGTCAAGTGGATGCGTGTGGTTATTCAAGTTCTATGAAACAAACTATTCTATATTCTAAATTGAGTTGAGATTGAGATTTGAGTATAGAACATATTGAGTCTCTAACAATTCTCTTTATGATTTTATGAGATTTATTTGAGTTGAGATATTGATTGAGCATTAAGTATAGAACATATTGAGTCTCTAACAATTCTCTATATGATTCTATGAGATTGAAAAAAATTTGTGCGAACTTGTTAAGCAGCTTTGAGACAAGTCTTTGAGAAGGATTTTGTGGAAGCTTGCTATGCAGACTTGAGCAAGTCCTAGATAGGACTTATTGATCATATTTGAGCAAGTCCTAGAAAGGACTTATTGAGCAGAATTGAGCAAGTCCTAGAGAGGAATTATTGAGCAGTTTTGAGAAAGTCCTAGAGAGGACTTATTGAGTAGATTTGAGCAAGTCCTAGGGAGGAATTATTGAGCATATTTTGATAAGTTTTGAGTGATCTTGTTGAGCATATTTGAGCAGGTTCATAGTGAGTCTATTGAGCAGATTTGAGTAGGTTCTGAGTGAGCCTATTGAGAAGATTTGAGTAGGTTTTGATTGAACCTATTTATAGAGATTTCAAGGTGATAGAGTACAGAGGACAGAGTCTCAGTGGATAGATATCAAGTAGCTAGGACAATTGAAGATAAATCTGAGTGACGATTCTTCAAGTGGAGAAATATCCACCAGTTAGTGAAGCAGAGAGATAGAGTCTTCTAGAATATCACTAGCCAGAGCAGAAGTGGAAAGAGTTCTACTATGGAAGATACCACGAACTTGAGACTTAGGGGATCAACATATCATTTGGATAGAGGTCCATAAACATTGTAAAAGGTAAAGGATTCCCATGAGATTATTTGAGAAATATTTAGAAGAAATATTTTTTCTGTGGAGGTAGCCCACATTGGGTGAACCACGTTAAAATTGGTGTCTTGTGCATTGATTTGGTTATTGATATTGATATTTCCATTGATTATATTGATTAATACTATTTGGGAAAGAAAAGTAAAAAGTGGTCTTATACTGTTCAACCCCCCCTCTCAGTATAAGCTTGTGTTCTTAAAATGCTTCTCTCTAAAGTCACCTAAGCCATGTTGGAATATATTACATTATTTAGTACATGCTAATGTACCACCTTGGGTACATATTTTTTTAGGAGAGTGTGAGTATTTACATTATGCAATGTAACAAATGCACAAGTATTATTAAAGTGTGTAAAGTATATAATAATGTAAATGTGCACATGGGCCCATCGAATACGAAGTAAAAAGTCTCAGGAAGAGTGAAGGTCTAGAGTACTCCATATGAAGAGTCACATTCCATTATATATGTATGAGTTCAATGTTGGAATGTTGAGGAATGTTGAGGTGAGTATTGAGAGAGTGACATAATGTAGAGGAAAAGAGTGTGTAGAAGTATGGAGCATTTGAGATCTCCATTTTATATGAAAATACTATTTTTGTGAGCATTTTTTAATGGAATTTTTATGAGTAGTTGCAGAAGTGATTTATGAGTTTTATATGTTCAAAATATTGTCATTATCTTATATTTGATATAACATATTTATTTTAGATCTTGTGGTCATTTTGCATTAAGTATTTGGCATTAAAAACTAACAGTGGTATCAAAGCCACAAGGGAGATTGATAGGATATAGGGAGAGATACAAGGGATATTGATAGGATATAGGAAGAGCCACAAGAGATATTGAGAGGAGATAGGAAGAATTTATTTGCAAAATTTGGAAGTTTATTTTTCGCTAGAGCCTTTCCATAGGGTTTCTAAAAACATGTGAAGACTTGGACTCCACATAGATTTATTTCCACTAAATTAAAGGATAACTAGTGAAGTTTATTATTTTTTGAATTCTATATATTTGGTTGATTTTTGTTGTCTAAGGTTTTATTGTAGAAAATTAGTTCTCAAAAGTTGATAAGCTTCCTATAATAGATAGAGAAGAATTTCACCTTTGATTACATAAAAGTCCATGTGATTTCCTTGATCAAGATTAGTTTTTGACTTGATGGTGATAGGATCCTGCAAGATGAAGGGGGTCTCTACAAGTGACTTCCCATGGAAGTCCTATTCCACTTCCATTCATCCCTCGCTTGGCCCTATCCCAGGTCCCTGATCTTGTCCCAATTTCCCTAGCACTTCCTTAACCCTTCTTTGTTGGTAGGATGGTGTTGTAGATGATCTCCTTGGGGAGGGAGATCACTGATCCAATGTTCTACCCTGTTACTTACCATTTGGTGGGTTTTCCTCCGGTGCCTAGGTCCTGGGAAGGTTTTGGGTTCTTCCCTAGGAATTTCCCTTGGTTTTTTGGGTTGTTCAAGGATTTTTCCATGGATTTCCTAGTTTTTCCTAGGTTTCTTCAGGTGTCTTCCTGACGTTTGCCCTTGGAGGATCTTTAGTTTTGGAATGCTGGGACTGTGGGAAAGTGACTTCATGAGCAGTTTTACATAATATATTTTGTTGGTAGGATGGTGTTGTAGATGATCTCCTTGGGGAGGGAGATCATTGATCCAATGTTCTACCCCTTTCCTTACCATTTGGTGGGGTTTTCCTTCAGTTCCTAGGTCCTGGGATGGTTTTGGGTTCTTCCCTAGGACTTTCCCTAGGTTTTTTGGGTTGTTCAAGGATTTTTCCTTGGATTTCCTAGTTTTTCCTAGGTTTCTTCAGGTGTCTTCCTGACGTTTGCCCTTGGAGGATATTTAGTTGTGGAATGCTGAGACTGTGGGAAAGTGACTTCATGAGAAGTTTTACACAATATATTTTTGGTCTTGCGGAGGACCATGTGCTTTATTATGTGACTCTGCTCTTTGGGATTGATGTTATGGATCTTGTAGGATTTTTGTTTCTTTCATGGCTTTCCTGGGAGGGCCTCTGGTTTTCTTGCTATTGTTTTGTTGTAAGACTTCCTCATATATTTCCTTGAAGTTTTTCATTGGTGGTCCTAAAGGTTGTTTGGGATTTATAGCTACATCCTTTCTGTCTAGGCTTTATCGTCTATAGCTAGGTTTCCTCGTGACTTCTTCCTCTTGGGTTCCTTGGGAACTTTCCTATATTTTTTCTATGATGAGTTGTTCTACTTTTGCTACTTCCTTTGTTGCACTGGCATACTTGAAGGTTTCCTTCTCCAATGCATAAGCACTTCATGTTCTGTGGAGTTCCTCAAAATGTTGACCCACTTTCTAGGCTTGTGATCCATTGCATGAGGATTTAATGTCTTGAGGAAATCCTCAGATTTTTGTTCCACCTTTTAGGCTCGCAAGGGATTCATTTTTTTCTTAGTTTGAGTGATCCTATGGTGTCCCTGGTTGCTTCCCATCCTTTTTTTAGTGGGATTTACTATAATTTTAGTTTCTCTACTCCACCCTTTGGTGTAGGGTGGTTTTTGTAGTTTTGGCTGGTTTTCCCCTATGTGGGAAGTTATTTCTCTCTTGGTTTATAGTTTCCCATGGGTGGTTTGGTATATATTTTATTTTACTACCCTTGGGATGTTTCAAATTTAAATTTAGATACCTATTTCATTTGCATACCTTTGGGAAGTTTTAAATTTATTTTCAGGCCAATTTTTCCATTTTCTTCTATCGCCTTGTTCTTTATCGTCTGGCGAGCTTTTCAAATTTTGTTCCTCACATTTTTCCTCGCTACATTTCTGATTGCTTTCCTAAATGTGTTCCTCAAGGATTTCCTATAGCCTTTCCTGATGTTCATCCTTGGACTATTCCTATTGAATCTTGTTGTAATTAGTTTTTGAGATCCTTGATAAAAACCACTTTTAATTCAACTTAACTTACCAAAAAATAGATTAGTTTTTGACTTACAACAAAAGAGTAGACATTGAATATGAAGGAGATCCAAAAAAGAGTCCCCATTGGAGATTAAATATTAAATATTTAGGAGACCCAAGGAAATAGGTCTCCATTGAAGATTTAAGACTACTAATCGAAGATTATGGAGATTAAACAAAAAGGTCTCCATAACAGATTGAAGGAAAAAGAGAGAAATAGACTAGAGAAGACCTATTGAATATTAATGAAAGAGGAGGACCGAAAGAGGAGGTTCCAATTGTAAATTTGAGAAAGGACATAGGATATATGAAAAAGTATTTTGAATAAAGAGGAGACTTGATAAAATAGGTTCCCATTGTTGATTTGAGAAAGAAGATAAAATATTGAAGAATTTAGAAATCCAAGATAAGAGGTTTCAAGTGAATTTAAAAGGAGATAAAAGAAGGATAGAGAAGCCCTATTGAGATGTTGAAGAAGTGGCCATTGGAAAATATTTGAATAAATTTTGAGAATATTTGAAGAAAGTTTGAGGAAGAAGATTGCAAGAAGGAGAAGCTCCTAGAAAGGGAAATTTGGGATAATTATCACCATTCGAAAACAAACCAAAAATAAAGAAATATTTTTGGCAAGAAGTTTGCCAAACTTAAGAAAGTATTTTTGAAGAATTCAAGACATTCATATTCTTGAATAAGAAGCCAACAAAGAGGTCAAATTTGAAGATAAAAATCAGCGAAAGCTAAGGAGGATAAAGAGGAAAGAATAGGCCACTAAATTGATACTTTTGAAGAAAACCATTAAAGTTTTGAAGATTGATTTGTGGAGGAGAATATTGATGATTTTTGTGATAGAAGTTGAAGGGTCACATGATAGAGAATTGAAGAAGTTTTGAGTATAATTGGAAGTGATTTTGGATAGCTATTTTAAGAAGAAATTGACAACAATTAATATAGATATGGAGGAAGATTTGGTGGAGAGAAAAAAGAAGCAATTTAAGAATATTTTTAATAATAAATTGACTGCAATCTAAGGAAGCAATTTGAAAGAGATAAAGCTATAAATTTGACAGCATTTGAAGAAGTATTTGATCTGTAAATTTCAGAGTTCCTTGGAAGCCTTTTGGAAGGATAAAGGAGAATTTTGAGGCAGCATATTGGAAGAAATTAAAGCTACAAATTATCAAGTTTTAGACAACATACTTTGAAGGAGAAAATGATAAATTTTGAGCAGCATTTGGAGAAGAAGTAAAGCTACAATTTTTGGAGTTTGTGAACAACATTTGGAGAAGGAAATTAGCTGAAAATTTTAAAAGTTTGAAGGCAACAATATGAGAAGAAAATAACTGCAAATAGAAAGACTTTTTGACAGAAATAATGAAGGATATTTAGGCATATTTTGAAGTACCCTTGAACAGTCAATTGAAGGAAGGCTTGAAAACAACCTAAGACAAAGTATTGGAGGACTGAGAAACTATTTTAGGACATCAAGATTGTTGGAATATATTACATTATTGGGTCCTTTACTAATGTACCATCATGAGTACATATTTAGATTAGGATTTTATTAGGACTTAAGTACTTTATTAAAGCAATGTAATAAATATACAAGTGTTAGAATGTGCAACGATGTAAATGTGTATGTAGTCCACATGTACATAATTCCTTAGAATATAATAGTGAGGTGTCATAGGAATATTGAAGGTAAATATTTGCATCTGATTATAAATAGGCCTTCATAGAATAGGAAATAGAGAGGATTTTAGAGTTCATAGGTAGAGTAGTAGTAGATACAATGTAGATCCAATTTTGCAAATATGGAGAGAGTATGACCTCCGTTGAAGAGCATTGTATATTTTTGTGAGCTTTCTTATATGAGCATTTCTTGAGTATTTTATCAAGTTTTCTATCATATTTTCATGCATATTATTTAGTCATTATCATAGTTATAATATTGCATGCTTATTTCCATACTTGTGGTTGCATTTCCTTTAAGTTTAAAGCTTTAAAATATAACAATGGTATCAAAACACTAGGTAGATCAATAGGAAATAGTGAGAGCTAAAAGAGCTAGGAAGAATATCATATTTGAATCAATATGATACCTAAAGCAACAAGTTACATATTGAAGAGTTGGAGGCCTGAGGAGAAGGATCCATTGAAATATTTGTGGATTAAAGAATCTCAGTTGAATATTGAGGATAGATCTAGTGTCAAAGGAAGCTACATTAGATATATTAAATCTAGAAAAAAGATCCTAGAAAGAAGACCTTATTGAAGGAATAAGAGACTCAAGGAGAATATTCCTAGTGAATATTGAAGATTGGTGATCTCCATTGAATATTGAAAACTTCACATTAAATAAGAGGTCCATAGAAGGCCCTATTGAAGAACTTCCATAGTGGAAGATTGAGGATAGAGAAGAACTAACAAAAAATCTATTGCAAATTTTAGTAGCAATATATTTAGGAGATCCAAGGAGGATATCTCATTGCTAAATGACCATAGTTGAAGATCGAATAAATCAAGGATAGTCTCATAGAAGTTTTGAGAAACTGCAAGATTGAAGGTCTTAGGAGAGGTCTCAAGGAGAAAAAATGAGAAGGCTTGGTGAAAATGATTTAAGGAGTTCCTAGAAGAACTCATTGAAGAAATTTACTATCGAGGATAATATCCTAATAGTAAATAAATTGGGATAATTATATCCATATGACAACAAGCCCAAAGGAGACATATTTGGCATGAAGTTTGTCAAATTTTGAAGTAGTTTGGAGAAGATATCAAGACTTTCATATTATTGAGAAGAATACCTTATTTGAAGTTAGAATTTGACAAGATAAAGGAGATAGAGAAACCACTAAATTTGAGAGATTTTGGGACCATCATTGAAGGGTTCTTGAGAGGATATCTCAGCTACGATTTGGAGGAATTTCCTCCCAAATTTTTGAGCTTCAAGGACAACAATTCAGTGAAGGTTTTGACTACTTTACAATCTGAAATTTTTCATATTTAAGGACAGCGAGAAAGCAAAAATTTGGGCAGAATTAGTAGATGCTAAGGTTCAGATTTAAAAAGTACATTCTAAAGAGAAATTAGAGCCATCAAATTCTATTTTTGGGGAACAAATTAGTGGATTGTTAAAGTTGCATAAAGGTGAGCCAAAGAGTTATTTTTGGACAACCTAGAAGAGCTGTAATAAATGTAAAAGGTATTATTTTATGTGATTTAAATCATCATCTATAGAGATAAAAATGGTATGCAACAAAAGGTGAAAAAGTTTCTTTAGTTGAACTTTTATATTTGGTTTCTTATTTAAGTTTATTGAGCTCCAGCTTCAAGATTAAAGATTGCATAAATAGTGTTCATTGAAGTCTTAAATGGAGTGCAAATATTATTTTATACAAGGTTCAAACTTGGACAAAATATATAAGTTAGATATATTTAGAGAGAAAGAAAAATATCAACATTCTATTGACTATTCTAAGCAAGAGAAGACTCTAATAATTTGCATATACTATAATGCAAAATATTATTGAAAATATTGGATTATTGAGTGTAAAAGTAACCAAGAAATAAAGGTATTTCCAAGGGTTTGAAGGTAATATTGACTTCAATTCAAATTAGCCTGCAAAGGAAGTTGAAGCCTGCATTTCAAGAAGTCAAGAAACTTGGTTTAAGAGCACACGGGGGAAAACATATATCTCATCATACTCTACATTTGCATAGCACCTCATTAGAGCTATTCAAGGGAGCTCTAAAAGTGAAGTATCTCCAAGTAAAAAGGGAAGATATCTCAGACATCATCTACCTACATATTTTCCAAGAAAATTAAGAAGATAAGTCATTAATAGAAAGGTAAAATAAGATATTTTTTTAACTTCTATAATATGTATCCATCCAAGGATCATTAAGAAAATTTTAGGAGAATATATTAGCTATTATAAGGATGTCCAAAATTATAAGGTACAATATTATAACCTTTGGTGAAGGTAAAGTAGGGCACCTTACTTATTCAATAGCCTTTGGTGAAGGCATCATAGTGAAACTCAACAACATCTACCTCTAAGAAATGAAAATCAAACAATACAAGCATATTAGGGTTATATACATGTAATAGCATTAGGAGTAGCATCATTGGTACAAAGAGTAAACATATTTTACCAATGTGACTTGCACTAAAGCAAGTATTGCATTCAACTAAGACATACAACGTGTAAGTCATTACAATTGGTAAACTTAGGGATTTTTAAGGAGGAGACACATCAAAGTTATAGTGCATATCCTTCAAATTTAACTTAGATTAGAGAATGAGTTACCCATAACTGAAGACACCGCATGCATCTAGTTGGTTGTTCTTTAGGAGCATTGGAAGATAATCATCTCTACTATATAAGTGTTGAGATAATAAACATAATTTCTCTTCAAGTGAAGCGGTTGGAGGATATCAATTATTGAAGCACTGGAATAGTAGCAAAATATGTAGTCAACGAGCGTTAAGATAGAAAGGCATAAATATTTGCATAGCCTAAGGAAGTTAGGGAAAATTTATGAAGTAATTGCACCATGTGGGAGAAGGCATCTCATGCACACAGTGGAAATTTATCACTACATTGAAGATACCTCAAGCATTCAAAGATATAAGTATACCTAGATGAAGCATCATTGATATAATGCTCTTATAGAAGCGTTAGGTTAGAGTCATTAAATGTAATGGATAACCCATTCAATATCACTTGTTATTTGGTATTGGGAAGGCGCAATGTAAGTGTTTGAAAGGAGTTAGGCAAAGCGAGTGCAACTTAGCACCATCCTTCCTACATCATGTTCTAATACTATAGGAACACACTTTAAAAGAAGTGATTGTGCAGTGCTCAAATGAGAACATTAATTTTAAGATATTAGAGTGAAATTAAAGTAGAATTAAAGTTCTATAGCACATGGATATTGAGGAGTGATAAATAATTTTTAGTTCATCTGTAGAAGAAGAAGTGCGTAGGAAAAACATTGACATTGAATGGCAAGCCCACTAGTTGATTTGGAGTGCTCAAGTAAGCACTAAGATGTAAATGATAAGCACACTCAATGGTTGAAGAAGAGATATAATAGGTCCGCAAGTGAATATTGGAGAAGTCACACAGTTCAATGATAAAGGAGTGAAACTTTATGTAGCATCTCAAAGTTGGCAAGGAATCAACTATAATCAATTTGCAGGAGTTCAAGTTGATTTCAAATAACTTCCAATACTGAGCTTAGTATTGGAAAGGTAAGAGTTATATTTCAAATTTATTAAGGTTGAAATAAGCTAAACATTATGATATAGAGAAATTGAATGATAGAGTAAAAATGTGTTAATCTATAGAAAGCAATTTGATAATCTTGAGAAGGAAGTAAAAAAATAGAAGCATTAAAATATTTATTATTTTTGCTTCAACTATTTGCAAATATTTAACAAGGAGAGATAAGGTTAGTGAAATATAATTTGCAAATATCTAGTCTTTCTAAATTTATAACTTGGGATATATAAGGTAGACTACTCCACGAGATCTATCAAAAAAAATCTCAAAATTCTAAAGAGCCAAAATTCTATTGTTCAAATCATACACAACAAGATTTAATTCAGTCTAGAATTCAAATTGAGAAATATAAAATCTACAAAGTAACATGATCTACTCAAAATAAAAGAGGAAGAAATATGTATATCCCAAAGAATACAACGAACACTAATATGAACAACACTGTTAGAAAAGAAAGAGCAAGTATCATAAAAATTAGAATAAAGAATTTCCTTATAAATTCTGAAGGAGACTTAGACCTCACATCAAAAAGTATTCATAGTGAAGCTTTAAGAGATAACTTTAAAACCATGGAATATTATCTACATGCTCGACTCACTAAAGTAATTGTTAATGGAAAGAATGGCATTTAAATTCCTTTAGAATTTGGTAGCATGTTATATATGGCATTAATTATATTCAAATGTTACAAGGATGAGAATGTAGAACAAAAGGGTTGATATATTTACTTAAAATGAAAACAAAAATGGATTATTCATACCTAGAAAAAATATTTCAGTCCTCATGCAGTATTGATAAGTCAAGTTAGACCAACACAAAATATTATCATTATTCCTTAAGTGTTTGTTAAAAATATTCTATATAAAACCTAAAAAATGATAAAAAGGATAAATGCAAAGAGAAGATACTTTTGCAAGAATCAGATGATAGTACATCCACCTATAACAGTGTAGAAACTAATTTCAAAGACAAGAATGAAGAAGAAGAAGAAGAAGAAGAAGAAAAATAAGAGAAACCAAATAAAGGAGGAATACAATGCAATGTAAATTAAAATAATAGAAAGGGCCTAATCAATATGAAGATGATACAAGAGATCAAGACCTTATTGAAGACTAAAGACTTCAATATTCCAAATAATGTAATATAGGGGTGTTGGAATATATTACATTATTTGGTCCTTTACTAATGTACCATCATGGGTACATATTTAGATTAGGAGTTTATTATGACTTAAGTAGACTAGTAAAGCAATGTAATAAATGCACAAGTATTAGGATGTGCAATGATGTAAATGTACATGTAGTCCTTAGAATAAAATAGTGAGGTGTCATAGGAATATTGAAGGCAAAGAGTTGCATCTAATTATAAATAGACCTTCATAGAATAGAAAATGGAGAGGATTTTAGAGTACATAAGTAGAGTAGTAGTAGATACAATGTAGATCTATTTTTGTAAATATGGAGAGGTTTTGAACTCCATTGAAGAGCATTGTATATTTTCATGAGCTTTCTTATATGAGCATTTCTTGAGTATTGTATCAAGTTTTCTGTCATATTTTCATGCATATCAGTTAGCCATTATCATAGTTATAATATTGCATGCTTATTTCCATACTTGTGGCTGCATTTCCTTTAAGCTTAAAGGTTCAAAAGATAAAAAATATATAGGAGGAGCGATCAGATTTTGTGAGAAAAAATTTAAGAGTTTTGGGCTGCAAAATTAGGTAGCATTAGAGGGAGATAGTAAAGTTGTGATTTGAAGAATTTTGGAGCAGATTTCAGATATGTTTGGACAACAAAGTTAAGGAAAATTTGGCAGCAATTGAAGCTGTAAATTGTAGAGATTTTGGACAGCAAGAAAGCACCATTTGGAGCTGCAAAAATCAGTTTTTAAGGTAGCAAGTTAGAGGCTAACAGGAAGAGAGTTTGGACAACAATTAGAGCTATAAAATCAATGTTTTTATGGAATAAAATTAAAAATAAGTTAAGCTGCAAAATTTATAAATTCAATACAGAAAAAAGGTGAATCAAATCACGTAGGAGATCAGCAAGAAAAGGAGGTGAAAGAGGTTTGTAATATTGGTGCTATAAATTGTTATTATTCAAGCATTAAAACTAGTTAATTATAATTTTTATTTTAAAGAACCATTAAAGGAAGAAAAACATAGTCTAAGCTTAGTGTCTCCAAGACAAGGAACGAGGCATCATTCTCATCCTAGAATTTGCAAAACACAACAACAAATATTGGAGTTAAAGGTTGTTTGAAAGGGAGTGATAAGAAGAAGCAACATATGTTATTTTTATAATTAAAATAAGTGCAAATTTTTTATAAGGTCTATTAAATAAAAGAAGGTTGAATAGTGAATAAATACAAGGTAAATTTGAGGTGTTTAAAGACACCAAGAGGAGCACTAAGAACTGCAAAAAATATTGGTGAAGAAAAGTCACCAAAGGATTGGTAGAATCACCAAGCACAAGTGAAGGTACCACTGTATTGAAGGAAGAGCCACCGTAGTGAATAAGGAGAGCCACATAGAGTGAGAAAGAAGAGCCATTGAGAAGAAGTTACAACACCTGAGGAGAGCATCAATTGATAATAACCATTGGAGGAAGCAAGAACATCAAAAAACCAATGTACATTGCAAAGCTTGGAGATACATTGGAAGGAAAAACAAGAGTGCATTTTTAGAACAAAGACTAAGAGATATAAGGGAGATACAAATCCCATCATTTAAATTTTGTTAACAACAATGTAACATGCAACAAGGAGAAAGTCAAACATAAAGCAAAAATTATAAGGTCATCCAAAGCACCATCCATTAGAACAAGTATTTTAGGAGGGAAAAGAAGAATCTAAAATGGACAATACCACTTGGTAATTACACTACGAGGAAGTGAAGAGATAAACTGATAAGTGTCACTTCATAGAGGGGAGAAAAAACCACTACAAGATTATTGAAACATCTACATACCACCTTAAATGTATGGTGTACAAATCATTAAGATAAAAACAAGTTTTTGAAATACAGTCATTGAGCTAAACGTGGAAAAATCAGGCTTGACTATGGTAGAGTAGAGAGAAGCACCATAAGTGCAGAAAATTTCATGGAGAGCACCATTCAAGGGAAGGTCAAATTCCCTTGATCGAATATTTCATACCTAGATATTGGAGGTAAAAGAATTTACTTGAATTTTGATTATTTGCCCAAGTTAGGAGTTATAAGGTTGGGAGATAATATTATTTTCTAAGGTAAAAGGAAATTAATCTATTTACTTACAAGATTAATTTAATTATTGGAGAAATAAGGCATAGAAGTGAAATTTGAAACCTTAGAAGCATTATTAGCTATTTTTGGAAAGTTTTGAGAAGCCTTGAAATTATTTTGGAAAATTTTGGAAATCAATTTCAAGTTTTAAAAATATTTGATAAAGTTTTGTAATTGAGTTATTGAAATTTGTGAAGCATTTTAATATTTAAAAATATTTTAAGTTTTGGATAAATAAGGTTTCCTACATCAAATTATGAATATAAAATTTACAAATATCCTTTTACTAGATTTCTAAATTTTTGATTTTGGAGTTATAAGGAATTCAACACCAATATAGGTTTGTGAAATTTAGAAACCATATTATTGAGATTTGGGAGATAAAAGGAATTCTACCTAAAGACTTGAGAATTGAAACCTTTGTCAAAACTATTGTTTGATCATTATCCAAACATTAGGAAATACAAGGTATTCTACAAAATTTGAGGATTGAAAGGTTTTTATCAAAGTTAGTATTTGATCATATACTCAAATTCAAAATAATATTTAACCTTCCATTTAAAATTTGGGAGAAAAAGGAGTTCAACTCAAAGGAAAACATAGAAAGCTAAGTATTTTATCTTGCATTATAATCCCAGGGAGCTCTATGGAATTCTACTTCAAAAGTTTAAAAGATACAAAGCTATAGGACTATGGATGAAATAGTGAAGAAAGTATTTAATAAAAATAGTGAAGAAATGTTACATGCACTTAGATTTTATTCACATGGCTTAATACCCAACATTGATGGAGATCGAGTATTTTATGTTCTAAAAGATAAATTGATTTTGTTTTTTAAATAATCTAAAGAAGGAAAATTTACTACTTTTATGGGACATCTTCATGAGAAGCTTTTTAGATCTTATTGGGAATCTCAAAATATCATTGTACTCACTTTAGAAGAATGTCTAATGATGTATCTTTCATTAATTATCTTTGAACTTTGTCAAGAAAAGATACAAGTTGAAAGAAATAATCTCAAAGAAGAGTCATTTAGAAAAATGTCATATTATTATGATAATATACTAATGCATTGTGTCAAGGAAACACTATAAATGAAAATAGAAACAAAAGAACACATGAAGAAAGAAAAAGAATCATACAAAAGTCAAGATGAAGACTAAACCAAAATAAGATAATTATTTGAAGACTCAAGTTATAAATTCACTGGATATAGATTGAAGACTAAAATTGAAGACTATCTTGAAAGATTAAAGTCTTCAATAACCAAATAATGTAATATAGGGGGGTTTTGGAATATATTACATTATTTGGTACATGCTAATGTACCACCTTGGGTACATCTTTAGTTTAGGAGAATGTCTTAGATTAGAGTGTGAGTATTTACTTTATGCAATGTAATAAATGCACAAGTATTATTAAATTGTGCAAAGTATTTAATAATGTAAATGTGCATAATAATCCATGTGCACATGATTCCATAGAATAGAAAATTAAGAGTCTCAAGAAGAGTGAAGGTCAAGAGTACTCCATATTAAGAGTCACATTCCATTATATATGTATGAGTGTGGTGTTGGAATGTTGAGGAATATTGAGTTGAGTATTGAGAGAGTGACATAATGTAGAGGGAAAGAGTGTGTAGAAGTATGGAGCATTTGAGATCTCCATTTTATATGAAAATACTATTTTTGTGAGCATTTGTTAATGGAATTTTTATGAGTAGTTGTAGAAGTTATTTATGAGTTTTATATGTTTAAAATATTACCATTATCTTATATTTGATATAGCATATTTATTTTATATCTTGTGGTCATTTTAAATAAATATTTTTGCATTAAAATTTAACAATCCACTTAGGTTATATAGACATCCCTATTTGATGTGAACTATGAGGCTTGCAACACTACCTAGTACCGTTAACCCTGATGACAACCTATATCCATTGACATGGAATCTATATTATGTTGCATAGCAAATATATTTGAGTTATCCATCTCATTAGTGGTATTATTGGGGATTAATATTAGATCACACCCCTATGGTGAGAAGAGGTTCTCAATGGAGAAATATTTAGGAATCCTAGAGACCTCTCCCTCTATCATATCCTAACCTCCTGAAAGTATCACCTAATGAATGAGTGTACCCTCATCTAGGTGGACCTAATGTTAGTATTTAATATCAAACCCCTCTATACCACTACCTATATTAAATGGTAGCCCTTGCATAATCCAAAATTAGGTCTACCACTTTAGGTTCATTGGTATCCTCATTTGTAAAAAAAGCAGGTTCAATTCTATCCCAAAATTCCCCTATCCATGGTGGATCCTATCAAATATCAAGCTACTTTAAAACTTAATCCAGTCTATATACCTCTCTACTATAATTGGGGTCAATGATACACTAGATTAATTGAATAGGGACCAACTCAAAACCATCCTCATCACATCCTAGATGATGCCTTTAATACCTTGATATGATTTGGTCTAACTCTAAATTATTTATGGCCTTCTTGAAAACCATAAGTACTCCCCTAAAGAATAGATCTCAAAATAATGGGCCCACCTATAGGGTGTTGGAGCTCCTACATCTATAACTTGTCTAGATAAACCAAATAGGCACTAGATAGCAATGTGATCCCAACATGAAATTTGAATAAAATTCTTAAAAATGAGGCTCTTCACCTCTTCATAGATATTTTTATGCAATAATTTTTAGAGATGAGCCAAGAAAAAAGGACCCCACGCATATATAAAATATCAATCCTTCATCATGATAATCACTCCACACTAACCTCACAATAGAAGACAACCTCTTATCTCCAAGTAATAGGTCAGAGATGATGGCATTCATTAAATTTATCAATTTATCAATTCACCCACTAGTGAGCATCTTATTAACATGTATTCCATGCCAATACAACTACTAATAAGCATACCCATAGTAGATCTAAGGAGTTGATCCCTTATCTAAAATTATCCTAATAGGTATCCATTGAATAATTATCCTTATGATCCTCCATACATCCTCCAAGGTGACTATCATTTCACTCATTGATAGGAAAAATATGTCATACTAAAAATTTCATATATCAACTAGTGTTGTGATGAGGTTATCGTCAAAATTGAACTTGGTAATTTCTACTAGATAACCAAGTCTAAAAGTTTCTAATATGACACTATCAATTAGGGGAATCCTATCTAAAGTACTCGCAAGACTATGTAATCATTGCTCTTTATGCTCTAAAATGCCCACCTTTATCCAAAAATACTCATCAACCTATCATATCTCAATAACATTCAATTTTGTGGGTTTCTAATAAATTTCCCATCCACTGAGTTCATCTCTAAGCAATTTTTCCCCTTGGAAATGAGTTTTAATCCTTTTGAAAAGTTTAAAATCCAATGAATTCGCACCCTACCTACAAATTTGTCAACATCAAGTTCACAACCTAAATAGATACTTGTAGCCCAAAATTCAAAACCAAATTTTGAGGAAGAAAAATATGAAAAAAGGTAGGTTTTTGACACATACCCATACACGTGTACTCGAGTGACCTCTTGTCATTGAATTGTGTTCATGCAATTCACTCATTGTTGTTTTAGAGCCATAAAAATCATCAAAATTTCATCCCTAGAGATACAATATTCCATCCTATGTAGTACAAATGAATTTAATTTTACCCCCTAACTACCTAATATAGCCTATTTATGCTACAAATTTTTTTTTTTTGAAAATTTCACTTTCGTCCATGTTAAAGAGTAGATACCTTAGGACTACTTTCACAATTTGGGAACACCAATAGGTAATTTTGAAGCATTTATTAGAAAATAAATTTCTCAAAGGGGGAAAATTCTAGACACCCAGTTTTTCTCAACCCATCACATCCTAGGATTCATGTCAATTTTGGCAACATGCCTAATTCATTTTGCAACCTTCATTGTAAAAGTTATAGACTCAAAAAAAACTTTCTACTCATAGAAAAGTTCAATGGCTACAAATTTGCCTTTTTGGTGGTGAACCTTATCTAGAGCAAAAATTTAAAATTATTTCTCCTCTAATCATTGAATGGAAAATTTTGTAGCCTAGACAAGTTTACAGCCATGAATTTGTGTAGGTAACAAATTTATCTTTGATCCTTAAAAATATAAATTTTTTTATTCCAACGCTCATGTATATCTATACCAACAATTTGAAAACCTATATTGGATTGATGTGCCTCAATATATTTCCAATCTAGCTTGTTTTTTATCTATGTGAATTCTCAAAGTAGCTTTTTGCTAAGTTGGATATTTATTTTTACTCATTCAACTATTGCATGCATATTTTGACAATCTTAACCTCCTCTCTTCTCCTCTAATACCCAAAAATATATAAATTGGGAACCTTATTCTCAAAATCAAGATGTGAATGAACACAAAAAGACTACATGAGATGACATGATAGACATGACATAATATAATTTTATACAAGCAATCATAATAGCATGTTCTCTTGTAGTGAAGGTAGCAATCTTAAAAAGTATTTTGGAAGATTTTTAAACTTTGGGGTTCCTTTTGAAATTGCCTTTTTTTCCTTGAATATCTTAAGATGCGACATATAGGAGATCATTTCTCATGGTGGAAATGGGAGTTATATTGTTATGCATTTTACTTTTAGGGTATTTTTATTCTTTATTAGTTATTCACTCTAATATATTGCATTATATTTCTTCATATTACCCCTTTTAGAGGGTATTAATTTCTCCATCTAATTGTTTTTAGAATGCTAATTCTATTTGTGTTAGACTTATTGAATTTGATTTAATTACCTTGAAGGGTTCATATGAATCAATAGGAAACCAATTATTCACCTCTTTATGCTAACACATAGTAGATTCAACCCTGATTTTAGCTCTACAAATACACACCATAAATCATAGCTAGCAAGACTAGTAGACTATGAATTAACCTAGTCCATCCTCTATCTAAAATTTAATTATCCCTTAATTCTATGGCCTTATCCCAACCCATCTATCACTTTTCTAGCTTTATACTCTTTTCCTACTACTTTAAAATCAACTTCACAAGCCATAGTCTCTATAGGCTATGAACCTATCATATAGGCATCAAATTCACTCTATAGGCTACAAACATCTCCCATTCAATGATTTTATTAGATATAGCATAAAAATAGTCATTAGTGACATCTTAGCACTTTCTGCACTAGTTCAATTTGGTTTTGTAGTAGTTAAATTTTATTTTCATGTGATTTATCTTCTTCCAAAAGCTCAAAATCAATTTTGTGAAAAGTAACAAGGGGTTTGACTACAAACAAGAAATTTTAACATTTGTACATGCATAAAAGAATCATCTATTATTTTTATCTTTTTATATTTTCTATAAATTTTTAGTTCAAAAATGATCAACTTGTCATAGGAATCATACCAATATGTAGGTGAAAAACTTGTCATAAGTGGTAAACTTGAGTCTAGCCTACCATTTTATCTTCTATAAACTCTTAGGTAATCTTGTTTCATGCTTTATTTTAATAATAATTTCTTATATTATTGTTTGCTTTCTGTTAAGCTATAGTAACTTATTAATTAAATGGAAATTGAGGAACTTAGAATTATTTTTATTAACCATGTTCTTTTCATTAGGTAATAAATCCAAAAAACACATAGATTTTAAGTATTTAGGCTAGAATTTGTTTTTGCATCTTTTTGAACCCTTCCTAAAAAGGTGAAAGAAATTTATTTTCTATTTTACCTTAGTATAGTGATGTAAGGAATTGAAGTGCATATATTTAGACTTTGTTTGATTACATTATTGTTTACCTTCATCATATTTTAAATCTTCATTTCAAATATTATAGTTTATTAAATTCCTAGTTGTAAAAATATAGGTTCTTGCCTAATATACACATCAAAACATAACAATTAAAGTGAATCCATAAAAAAATATAGTGAACCTGTCATCCCAACCAAATAACTAAAATAAATTTTGGGATTTAGGATAGAATATTCATCTGAGTGCATACTACCAGGCTTGGAGACAAGTACCCTTAAATCTAGGTCTATATGAATGCACACAAAGAAGAGGTGGTATATTACTATATGCTTGGTTAAAACAATCCATGTTTGTCACTAACCTAAAAGGATGAGGAACATACATATGATTCTTGATTTGTGTCTACAACTATGGAGTCATTAGGATTGCCTTGAATACACAATTTATGCAATAATGGAGCATTAGAAGTGATAGTAGGAAGAAGGTTGATATTAGGATTGAGTGCTTGCACTGGGGGATATCCCTAAGACCAGTGAAATATATGTGAATGAGATTTCAATAAGGTATTAGGAGGGCCATGCATAGGGACTACTACTTAAGAATAACTATAGGTGTTTTATGGTGTGTGTAATGCATTTGATGAAGTAGGATTTATTATCAAGTTATAAAGTATGGATGTTGTTGAATACATCATAGTGGGTATTCCTATCATATTGATAGGGTTTCCCAAGTAACAATCCATAGAAATCAATAGAATTCACATCATAAATGACTCTATCCACAAACTTGGGGCCAAAAGCAAATGACATAGTGCAAGTGTGTGTAATGTTTGTTGCAATTCCACTATACTTCCATCCAAGTGAATATGGATTAGTATGTGGGTTCATAAACATCTTCAATTTATAAACAAAGGACCTCACAATAAAATTATTTTATTAGCCATTATCGATTATGAAATCGATTGAGAAGTCATGAGTAAGGTGAGCATGCATGATACAAAATTATCATGGTCATCTGTTAATGAGTGGTTATGCATTAATATTACATTATTAAGTTAACCTTTTAATTCATCATATGTTGCATCTTCTCCAAAACTAGTAGAGGGAACTTTCTTAGTTTCCTCATTTGGAGATTGTACAACTTAAATTTTCTTCTTCAACCTAGGACATTCAAACATGTCATGATGCTTTATTTTATAATAGTTATAAAATTTGTTATCATTTATAACATAAAAATGAGTTGGTTTAGGAGAACAAGAATATGTGGATGATGAGGAAGGAGAAGAGAAATTATGAATTTTCACCACTTGTTTCTAATTTAAAGAGTTGTAAACTGTAATGGGGTTGAATTGGTGTGATACCCTAGACTACATAGCAAGCGTTTCCTCTACAATTTGAGATATGTTGAAAGTTGCATTCAATTCTAAAATATGAATATAATTTAACTCCCTAAATAAAGGATACTACAATCCACTCTTGAATTTGATCATAAAAATGGTAATTGAGTCCTCCATATTAATGAGTTTTTGTAACCTATTAAATTGATAAATATAGTATTGAATAGGTATATTGATTCCTTGTTTTAAACAAATCCATTTTTTATTAGGTCCTCTTCATAGTTTGAAGGATAAAAGGTATCCTTCATTTTTTTTATGAATTCACCCCTATTGTCAAGGGGATTTTGGGTATGTTGGCATTTAGGAACTAAAAATTTAGCCACTGTAGAAAGTTTTAGTTTGGCAAAAAGGACTCTCTATTATTTAGAAATTTGACTATATGCAAAGCAATTACTCATATCTAGGATCCAACTATTGAGAACATCAGGATTTCTAGATCCATCATAAAAATTTACCTCACATTTAGCATTGGAGGGAGTGTCATTATTATATATTTTGACATCAAGATAAAATTTGGGCACTCATGTGATTAACATTATTAGTCAAATAACTAACTACATTCACTAAATCAACCATAGTTCCATCCAAATTAGTGGTTGTAGACACTAAAATCATGTCAATATAATTAGACTACCAAGATACATTTTAATCGACACCATATGGCCCCCTTGAGCAACCCTCAAAGGTTAAATAGTGGTCCAAGACACTTTTGGGAGGTTTTACCTCACTTTTGAGAATTTGTGGGCCATGTAGGCATGGTTGTCCCACCCAAGGACGACCATAGTTCATGGTCATCCCACCCAGGGATGACCACCAACAACCATTCTTGGGTGGGATGGCCATGGTCTTGGACCCTTAAAAAGTCAAATGCAAGATAAATGACACCCAAATTATGCCACTTACCTTCCCCATTCAATCACGGTAGTCTAAGGGCACATAACCCTTATTCCAAGTTGCATATTGGAGGCCCAAAATGGAGATTCCTTCCCCATCCAATGTATGGCAAGGTTTTGGATAAATGGCAGAACCTGCCTCGCATGGCCTCGCATGCCCATTTGACCATATGCTAGGGTTATGCATAAGGGGTTGGACTTAAAATATATTTGTAAAAAAATGGCGAATCCTAATCAAAATCAAGGTGAATCATGGATAATCCTAAGAAAATCAAATCAAGCATCTTCACACCAAAATTTGGGGTATTTGAAGCCCTAAAATGTAAGTTCATATTTAGGGCCAATTTTGAACTATTAAATCATATTATAACTTCATAAAAATACCACCATTATATCGGACTTAAAAATATCTTTCCAACGAGTACAAATATGACTATTTTTGGATATATATTGTGGCAAATTGATCCTAAGAAAAATTAATCCTAAAAATTTTAGGTGAATGGGCCGACGTTGAGGGTCCTCATATTCACCAATTTCAAATTTTAAAAATCCTAATATTTGCCCAATTGGCGAATATTCACCACTATGCATAACCCTGCCATATGCTCACTTGAGCTATAAAGTGGAGTCATTCCACCCAGTTTAGAGGAGGAGTCTTTGCAATATTTCACAATGAATTGCTACCGATATTTATCCCCAATCTAATGCACATTTTCCCTTGATATATCCATAAAGCAAAGGAGGTTTTCAAGTCATTCCAAAACACGTAATCCATTTACAAAACCAAACCATTCGAGTGAATCGGATCCTAAAATTTTATGACAACACCCCTAGGAGTAATTTAGACCAAATACAAGAGGAATTAATGGTAAAAACCACCAGATTTGGTGGTCATATCACCCTAGGAAAACCCCCAAATTATAATAGTCCTAAATGGCTCACCCAGGGATGGCAAAAAATTGGAGCACAAATTCTTTTCTATTTTATATAGATCAATTCTAGAATAGATTTTATACCTTTTGTTAAATGTTGGTGCAATTTTGAGTTGTTTTGCATCTATTATCATGTATTTCTTGTTTTGCAGTCCTGAACAACACACCCCAGGATGACCATAAATACATGTGTAATTTACTTTATGTTCTTGATTAGATCAATTCCATAATGTATTATATACATGATACTAAGTTTTGGTAGCATTTGGAATAGTTTTGAATCACCTATTATACATTTCCTCTTTCAAGCTAAGGATTGCATACATCTCTTTGATTGCCTTTCAATCCGTACATGCTATTGAAGAACACAAGCTTATACTAAGAGGGGGGGTGAACAGTATAAGACCTCTTTTTACTTTTCCTTTATACTTCAAAACAGTAAAGCAATATATCCAAAGCAATATCAAAACAATGCACAAGATCATCCACAAAGTGACACCAATTTTAACGTGGTTCATCCACAAAAATTTTCTCTAAAAGTTATCTCAAAGTTCTTTGGGAAACCTTCCCAATTACAATGTTTATGAGCCTTGGCTCAAATGAGATACCTTCCCCAAATCTGAATTTATGAGCCTCTGCTCAAAGGAGATACCTTCCCCTAACTCTGCTTTGGCTGGTGATCCTCTAGAAGACCTCTACCTCCGTTGCCCTTAGCAAATGGAACTCTATCCTCAGAAGACACCTGTCTTCTATGCTCTGGCTGGAGACCTCTGTCCTCAACTCTATCACCTCAAAAGTTGATCCTCAAATCTACACTAAACATAGTCCTTCGGTATAGCAAAAATGTCCTCGGGTTCTTCTCATAGAACCAATGCACCTCTGTCCTCAAGTTCTCTGATAGAACAATCAAACTCAGCTTCACAAGTCCTCTGCTAGGACCTATCCAAATCTGCTCACAAGTCCCCAATGGAACCTGTCCAAAACTTGCTCACAAGTCCCCAATGGAACCTGTCCAAAACCTGCTCACAAGTCCCCAATGGAACCTATCCAAAACCTGCTCACAAGTCCCCAATGGAACCTGTCCAAAACCTGCTCACAAGTCCCCAATGGAACCTGTCCAAAACCTGCTCACAAGTCCCCAATGGAACTTGTCCAAAACCTGCTCACAAGTCCATCAAGAAAAACTTGCTTGGCATGAAACCACAAAGAGAATGGTTAGAGACCCAATGTGATTCATCAACCTCATAGAAGCATAAAGAGAATTGTTAGAGACTCAATATGTTCTATACTTAACTCCCAATATCAATCTCAACTCAATCTCAAATCTCATAAGAATAAGATAGATGTAATATGCTTTTCTCAAGAACATGAAACACAACCCAACAATTGCCAACCAAGCAATATCTCATTTAACAATGATACTCATGTTCTTTCCAACAACCAATATATTTTCTCAACAAATTAGGGCTTCAACAACAATGCTCAAAGACAAGGTTTAACCAACATCATTCAACTCAACATTAACCTTGAAGCATTCAACCAATCATCACAAGAAAAGGAAACAAGTAGAAATCCTTTTCCATCCAAAGATATTTGAACAAAAATAGCCACCCACACAATATCACCAAATGCAAAGAATAACTTGTTCAAATCAACTCAATGGAGTAAGCCCAATATCATGAATCAAGTAAAAGCAATAACTTGATCAAACAACCTCTATGGAATAAACTCAACCATCAACCTCAAAACAGCCAACCAAGGGTTTCACCAACTCAAAGCAAGTAGCAAGACTCACAAACATAAACCCTAGTGCACAATGCTTCCACTACCTCAAACCAGAATTATGCATTCACCAAAACTCTCATCAATGATAAGAATGCATAAGTAGTCTTCAACAAACCAGAAAATAGGATTTACACCCAACCAAAGGAAACCTAGTTGAATACCTTTTCACTCCAATCTTATTTCAGAAAAACATACACCAATCATACTTATAAGAAGAATGTGCCCATACCTTTTTGCTTGATGAAGGGTAGATAATTCAATCATGAATAATTCTTTTCAAATCTCAAAAGGTTAGATGAAAATACAAAACAAATAACAACTCACACATACACCTTATCACTCCATTAAAAACTATTACCCATATTTTCAAAACAAATATTTAAATTAACTTGCTAGTCCTTATATCTCCTAAATACCTCAATATCTTTTTAATTAATCAAAAATATTTAAATCAAAGTGTCTACCCTTATATCTTCCTAACACCACCATATAATTAATTAAATATCAAAACTTTATTCGATCCCTTATAACTCCCAACTTCCACAACACACTATCAATAATAAAACCTTTATTGCATACCTTAAAAATGTATCCCACGTGATTCGAACATGAGCATTCTCCTTAATCGCGCCTTAGTAACATCTAGCCAACCACTTGGGCTATTGTCCTACTTGAGTTTAAGGAGCACGTGCTCCTACTTCACCTTTACAACCGGTGCTCAAAAAAACTTTAAACCTTTGCTTTCGCCTAGTCTCGAACCCGAGACCTCTGTGTCGTCAGTCAACCTTACAACCAACTCTGCTGCAATGGCAGATGAGATCAGTACGAAGAAGAATTAATTTCTTTCCTATTCTTTCCGCCAATGAACACATGTATGCCATTGTCCAATCACTTATCAGATTCCATTCGGAGCTTTAATAAATGTGCAACAGTCGATAGAAAACCTCATCGATCTCTATGCGTATCCTCTATGCATCTTTTGCCTTCGTTTTTGATTTTCGCATTGCTTCATCAATGGGCTCTCACACTTTTGACCACGCAATCGCCTGTCTTCCTCCTTCGCTGGCGCAGACGATGTCGAAAACGAAATGCATGGAAATTGATATCAAATCCTTCGCTCAACTTTAATGAAATCCATTGCCACATTTTATATGCACTATGATGCATTGATTAACATGTCGGCACTTTTAATTTAATTTAAAATTTTAATTTTAATTTTAAATAAATAAAATTTAAACTAAATATTTAAAATTAAATATCTTCATCACCGGGGCACATTTTTCAACGAAACGAAAAGCCAACTTGGGTTTTAAGAAAAACCCATTTCAAATATGTTGCCCATGGTTTTAAATAAAACCTTTTATTTTGTCTGCCTTGGTTTTCACAAAAACCCTTCCTTGAACTTGGATCCTTTTGACATCAAATCAAATTCCTTCAAACGCTTCTTGACATCAATGAAAACATCTACACTTGAGCAAAGGCAATGTACCCAAGGTACCCAAAATTGCCAACAATCTCCCCCTTTGTCATTGATGGCAAACCTTTACTGAAAAACACTTCTCAAGAGCCAAAACTGAAACTAACTGAGCCCACAACGAAGTTTTGCTCCCCCTGACTTGAAGCTTTCCTCTTCACTTGAAGCTCTCCCCCTTACTCATATCTCTCCCCCTTTGTAATCAATGGCAAAGGGCCACCTTTGGGGCTCGGGACTAAGAATGAGCCTCTTAGCTTAGTCCCTCCCCCACCTCCTGTTGAGGTGATTAATTTTGGGGTGGGAGTAAAACTCCCATTAGGCACTGATCATCATCAGCGTCTATAACTTCCTTTCCGGGCCTTCTCTTGAACTCTTTGTCCATATTCCTATTCCTGTCATTGTTCTTGTTCTTTTTCTTATCCCTGTTCTTTTCAATGCCTTGATCCTTGGACCTGATCATGCCACTTTTCCTGTTCCTATATTATGGAATTTCAGCTCTACACTGTCTGACTGTGTGACCTTCATTGTTGCACTTATAACAAGTAACAATGTTATTTATTTTAGGCATACCTATTCTTTGAATCCACAAGTTCTGACCAAACCAGTTCTGACCAAACCTGTTTTGACCAAACCTGTTCTGACTAACCTAGTTCCTGATATTTGCCTTGCAAAAAATTGCTTTATGCCCAAACTAATTGCAAGAGTAGCAATACCCATGAAAGAAATTACCACTTCTGAAAATTTCATTTACCTTCTTCACTTGAGCCATGCAATGTACAGCCATGTGACCAAATCTGTGACAAGAAAAACATCAGCCTTGAAACTTTCCTTTATTTGACCTCTTGGGTCCTGAAAACTTCTTCTTCTTCTCATTCCGAATTCGTTTTCTGTTTCTGTGCATCTATCATTCAAGGACTCATGATCTGAAATACTTTCCTCATCATAACTCTCTTTCTTTTGGAGTCTCTTACTAGACTCTCTAACTTGTTTCTTGTGAGGCTTAACAAAACCAAGACCTATTTTATCTGTTGTCTTTCTTTGACCTTTGATAAGAGATTTAACCTTTTTGGAGCTTTCTTGAAACCTGTATAGCTTATCCTTGTACTCTTTATTTTCCTCTTTCAAAGAAGCCATTTTTTGATCTAATTCACTATACTCAAGCACCTTAGATTCTAACTCATTCTTGAGTTCTTGTGCCTTAGCCATAGAGACGTCAAGACTTTCTATAAGTTTATCTCTCTCCATGCAACATTCATCTAACTTATCCTTGAGTCTAGCATTCTTCTTTCTTTCCTTTTTCAAAACACTAAGAGCATTAGTAAGTTCACATTCAAGATCCTCTATTTGATTGCACTTTGAATTATCAAGGCCTTTTTCAGATTTCTTATCACTAGAGGTGCTACCCTTTTCAAAAACCATACATGCATCTTCCTTATAATTTTATGAAGCATCCTAATACATACTAGCAACCAAATCATTATTTTTGCAATTATCCTCAAGGTGCCCACAATTTCCATATCTAAGACATTTTGGTTCTTCCTCCTTTTCTGATATGAACAATATCTCATTTTTATAATCACCTAAAGAACTTTCACTATCACTACTAGAACACTTACTTGATTTGTCAAGGAAGACGCTCTTATTTTCTTGATTGCTATGCTCATATTTGATTTTAAGAGTTGTATTGGCCTCTTCTAGTTGTTTCTTCAATGAAACAATCTCTTCTTTTTGTTTGCAGCAAACAGTCTCTTTCTCATTGATCTGAGACCTGAGAGTTTCTTCACTATTTTTGAACTCTTCTATTTTCAGCTTCAGATTTCTAACAACTTTGTTAGATTCCTCTTCATGTTTTCCATATATACCAACTTTATTACTCATTTCTTCTGTCTGCATTCTTAAACCGTCAATTTCTTTTTCTAGCTTGCTACAATACTCTGTTTTCTTGGATGATTGCATTTTGAGATCTTGAAAAATTTTCTTGTAATCTTCTGCTTGTACTTTCAAGTCGGTGATTATATCTTCTCGCATCCTCAACATTTTTACTCAGGTCTGAAATCAGTTTCTATTTCCAATTTGCTTCTGCATCACTTCCTTCTTCATCACACTCTTGTTCTGAATCTGTTTCTTCACCAATTTTGAATGGATCATCTTCATCTTCACTGATACTAAACCCATGGCAATGATGATCATTGTGATAGAGTTGACCACAAATAAAACATTCTCTTCATTGTGAGAAATCAGCTGTAAAGTGACCTGTATTCCCACATCTGGTGCAAAAATTTATTAATCTGGCTTGTTCTCCATTGTTTGATTCATCTCTTGAATCTATTTCCATTCCCAAAGCAGCAACATTAAGATCATCTTCATTTTCTTTCATGACCCTGTGAGATTTCTTTTTCTTGTGTCTAATGGTTTTGCTTTTGCCTTTCCTTGCCATTTGTGTTCTTGTAAGATATTCCTTCAAGCTGTTTAAACTTTTCGAAGGCACCCGCTCTGATACCAATTGAAGAACACAAGCTTATACTTGAGAGGGGGGTGAACAGTATAAGACCTCTTTTTACTTTTCCTTTATACTTCAAAACAGTAAAGCAATATATCCAAAGAAAAATCAAAATAATGCACAAGATCATCCACAAAGTGACACCAATTTTAACGTGGTTCATCCACAAAACTTTTCTCTAAAAGTTATCTCAAAGTTCTTTGGGAAACCTTCCCAATTACAATGTTTATGAGCCTCAGCTCAAAGGAGATACCTTCCCCCAATCTGAATTTATGAGCCTCTACTCAAATGAGATACCTTCCCCTACCTCTGCTCTGGCTGGTGATCCTCTAGAAGACCTCTGCCTCCACTGCCCTTAGCAAATAGAACTCTATCCTCAGAAGACACCTGTCTTCCATGCTCTGGCTGGAGACCTCTGTCCTCAACTCTATCACCTCAAAAGTTGATCCTCAAATATGCACTAAAAACAGTCCTTCGGTCTACCACAAATGTCCTCAGGTTCTTCTCATAGAACCAATGCACCTCTGTCCTCAAGTTCTCTGATAGAACAATCAAACTCAGCTTCACAAGTCCTCTGCTAGTACCTGTCCAAATATGCTCACAAGTCCCCAACGGAACCTGTCCAAAACCTGCTCACAAGTCCCCAATGGAACCTATCCAAAACCTACTCACAAGTCCCCAATGGAACCTGTCCAAAACTTGCTCACAAGTCCCCAATGGAACCTGTCCAAAACCTGCTCACAAGTCCCCAATGGAACCTATCCAAAACCTGCTCACAAGTCCATCAAGAAAAACTTGCTTGGCATGAACCCACAAAGAGAATGGTTAGATACCCAATGTGATTCATCAACCTCATAGAAGCATAAAGAGAATTGTTAGAGACTCAATATGTTCTATACTTAACTCCCAATCTCAATCTCAACTCAATCTCAAATCTCATAAGAATAAGATAGATGTAATATGCTTTTCTCAAGAACATGAAACACAACCCAACAATTGCCAACCAAGCAATATCTCATATAACAATGATACTCATGTTCTTTCCAAAAACCAATATATTTTCTCAACCAATTAGGGCTTCAACAACAATGCTCAAAGACAAGGTTTAACCAACATCATTCAACTCAACATTAACCTTGAAGCATTCAACCAATCATCACAAGAAAAGGAAACAAGTAGAAATTCTTTTCCCTCCAAAGATATTTGAACAAAAACAGCCACCCACACAATATCACCAAATGCAAAGAATAACTTGTTCAAATCAACTCAATGGAGTAAGCCCAATATCATGAATCAAGTAAAAGCAATAACTTGATCAAACAACCTATATGGAAGCAACTCAACCATCAACCTCAAAACAGCCAACCAAGGGTTTCACCAACTCAAAGCAAGTAACTGCATATTTGGCAAATACTTGTAACTGCATATTGTAATGAGTTGTATCAATTGAGAGACCTCAAGGAGAAATTTTTGTAACTGCATATTTGGCAAATACAATAATACAATGAGAACCACACATTTCTTTCACTTATTTTTTCTTATGCTTGCTTAAAATATTGCTTTTGTAGTGCTTAAATGAACATAGCAATAGATGCATTTCATTTCCATTTTCTAGGTGTGTTGTTTTTTCCACTCTATAGTGGCCATGGAAGAACGAGTGAAAGCCATATACAACCAAAAAAAGTTCATGGATGACCAAATTTTTTTACAAAGGTTTTACAAAACTTTTACAATACTAAGCAATTATAAATAGAGATGCGCTAATATCCAACCACAAATTCCTTATGGGGTGCATGAAACAATATTTTAGAAAATACACTCTATAATATGAGTCAATCAATCAATAAATCAATTAGTGCATATGATTATTGATTCCTCCAATGTAAGGTTAAATAATACTTGTTTTAACTTTATGGATGTGCAATTTAAATGAACTATATAAATGCTCAATTTTACCTATTGATTTAATAAAAAAACTCAAATTGGTCAAAAATGTATGTGAGAGTATGTTTGTGTGCCAACATAGAGATCAAGGTGGTCTATGTAATAGTCCAAATTCTATAGAAAAATTTATGAATAGACAATATTCTTCTCAATTTTGTATGCATAGGTAGATCTAAGCATAGCAAGACCATGCCAATTGTCACAATGTTGGATTTTTATTGTCTTAAGGTGGATAATAATAGTTTTTTATTTCATGTCAAAGTTGCTCCAATAAAATTACCTGGTGTGAGAATAATTTCTATATCAATGCAAGAGCCAATCACCTACCTGGGTATATTACTTCCTTTGTAAACAAATTATGGTCATCTTATGCTCATTATCAAGGTGGTGCATCAATAAAAACACCAAGATATTTGTGCATTTGGGTACCTTACTACTTATATTGTAGTCAAACTTTGGTTAGGGTGAATTCAAATTAAAAAATAGAGAACATGAGCCAAAAATAGAATGCAATTGGTTTTATGCAAAATAATTTGTCCCACATAAAAGGCTATGAATTGAATACCATGTCTACACATAGGTTTTTATGCATACATATGCAAAGGATGGAGAGCTTTTTGGTCAAAAATATATACATGCATTAGTCAAAGGCTCACCAAAATTGATAGGCCAAAGTTGAAGAGGAGATGCATGAAAGAGTATCAAGATTAGTAGATCATAAAACCAGTGAGTTCCATATCAAAATTTGGCAATGAACGTCATCTATCAAAAACTAGGCTTTATTCTATTTGCACATGAAACTCGACCATGAACCAATGCTTGAGTCAAAAAATGGGAATTTTGGTCATTTAGTACCTCCAATCAATATTGGTACCAAATATTTTTCTAGTACACAAAACTTGCTCCCTAAGTGGTCAGTGTAAATGTTATAATGAAGTGATAAGATAAAGTATGGTGTGGTGTGTTGGCAATAGGGCGACAACATCCCATGTTTAATGTCTAATTTATAATATAATGGTTTGATTCAAAACATCCTAGGAGTAGGGTATGAAGTCAACACATATGTTGAGTGGACACAATACCTGAAGAATCACACTACAAGAGTGGGTCAGACCAAAATAATACCCAAAAATATGGTACTTACTGACAACAACTCAAAACATGTATATGACATCCTTCCAACCCAATTAGATCTTCCAAACACTACACATGAAATATAAAGCAACAATGTGTAAGAAAACTAGAGATTAAAAGTAACCCAAAGTCTAGTGATTGTTTGATACCGCTGATGTATATCTAAAATTAAATTGAATGTTTATTTATTGTGAAAACATATATAGACATATGATATGCCAATTTTACAAGCTGTAAAATATCAACATAATCTCAATGAAGAAATAAAATGGAACAATTTATAACTAAAATAAATAAATAATTATCTTACACTACCTAAGAAATTATCTGAAGCTAAATATAGAATATTATCTAATAACCTATCTATAATCCAACATGATATGGAATCTTAAGTGTTACATAGAAAAACAATATAAAAATCTTAAGACTAAAAAAATCCTAATACTAAGATATTGCATCCTCATCACATTTCTTGATCATTCCCTTGCCCTTGGGGAAGTTATTCACCTTTAGAAGTATGTTTTGTAAGGACCTCCTCATTTAGCATGATATTTATCTCTACCACTATGGGGATATCATCAAGTATTATTTGATCCTCATCATTATTTTCTTCTACTAGTGTTTCTAGAGACTCCAAATTTTTTCCATCCTTGCTTTCTATTGTGGCTGCTCCACAACGTACCCCAAAATTGGGGACCCACCTTTTTGCATATTTTCCAAGAAGACCGAAGTGGCCCATATGCTAAAGATCAAAGAAAAAGCAAAACACCGCAAGGAGGAAAAAGTGTCGCGATATCGCGACATGTTGCATTGTCGCGGCCAAAAGAGAAAAAGTGTCGCGATATCGCGACATGTTGCATTGTCGCGGCCAAAAGAGAAAAAGTGTCGCGATATCGTGACATGTTGCATTGTCGCGGCCAAAAGAGAAAAAGTGTCACGATATCGCGACATGTTGCATTTTCACGGCCAAAAAGAAGAAAAAGTGTCGCGATATCGCGACATGTTGCATTTTCGCGGCCAAAAGAGAAAGAAAAGTGTCGCGATATCGCGACATGTTGCATTTTCACGGCCAAAGAGGAGAAAGGAAAAAGTGTCGCGATATCGCGACATGTTGCATTTTCGCGGCCAAAAGAAAGAAAAGTGTCGCGATATCGCGACATGTTGCATTTTCGCGACTCAAAAGGGAGAGAGAAACAAAAGTGTCGCGATATCGCGACATGTTACATTTTCGTGACTAAAAGCAACAAAAGAGAGCAAGGAGGCAAAAGTGTCGCGATATCGCGACATGTTGCATTTTCGCCAAGGGAACAGAGTAGTTGATAGTGCGTCTAATTAGTGATGAACACCGGGATAGTGAGGAAGACTACATAGTGACGTGGACATAAGGACAAAATCCAATGAATAAGACAAAACGTTACATAAGGAATCTTTAATGATTTGAAATCATTTAAGATGGTCGTTACACATGGAAGGAAACAGACGCAAGCCCATGTGGAGAAAATGAAACGAAAAGCCTTTTTGGAAACCAAAACACATGCATGCACAAGGGAAGGTGAAACGAACAACCATTGGAAAATGAAACGAAAAGCTTCTTGAAAATTTTAAATACGCCAGGCAAGGATGTTTTGAGGGGTTGGAAACTGCTGCGAGCAGAGTTGCAGATTTGAAGGCAAGAGGGCCATTCTGGACCTGTTTGGGTTGTTTTTCTTCCATGGACTGGTTTGGGAAAACCATAAATTTTTGTTATTGTAAAATGACAAATTTTTAATACAGAAAGTTTCAGAAAGTTGCATCTTATGGACAAGAAAGAAGGAGTCATTTTCTGCATGCAAGATTAAATGTCTATTTTTCCCCTTTTCAGATTTTAGGCTTGTAAATGGAGTTTATGCAAGTTTTCTTGGTTGCTTCATGCGAATGTTTAAATCTGAAAACCTCATTTAAAACCCTAGGAGCCAGCACTTAGCTTATCCGGATTGTGCTTGTTTTGCAAGTCCAATAGGTTAGGTTGCATGCATGAAAACCTCACATCTTCGGTTTTGTCGAAATAGGATAGCATCATACTGAATGCATTTTATTTTCATTTTTCTGCATTTCATTTTCATTTTTCTGCATTTTATTTTTCCAGAAATTTTAACTTTTTTTTAATTTTCAGGCATTAAAATAAACATTTAAAAATTTTCAAAATCCAAAAATAATTTCACCATTGCGTAGGTTATACTTCATACTTCCAATACGCACTTTGAAATTTCATTTTTGGAGTTGTTTAGTATTTTTAAAAATTCATCGAAGTTGCTGTTTTATTACAGATTTTAAAAAATCCGAAAATAGAAAATTTCCATTTTAGGGCCGAATTTCATTTTTTCTGTTTCATGTTTCATTCATGAGCCTATGATGACATTCCCTTCATGAAAATTCCAATTTCATTGAAGGAGTTATGTTTTATGGCATTTCACAAATTTCCATTTTTTGAGCCTAAAATTGCCCTCTTCATAAAAATTCTGATTTTACGAAAGAAGGGTAATTAAGTGATTTGAGCACTACATCGTGGTCATATGAGGGCCAACTCACATTTGCTTTATTTTGGTTCAATGAACAATCACTAAAGTTTCATGGTAAAATAAACCAACATTGCCCCTTGTTTACAGTTACTTGCAATCACTAAGGTGTTCCAAGCATTTAAATTGAATATCTTTATTTGAGATTACTAATACACATATGCAAATGCTAATATAGCGGAGACCTTGGAGAAGTTGTTTGTTTAACTTCTTTGCAAGAGGGGATTTGGAACCCAAATCCTAAGGGAGAGTGTACTTTCACAATTGGGTGAAAATACCACTCAACATTTTGGCGCTAGAAGGAGGGCCTGAATTGGTTTATTTCAATGTGATTTAAATGCTATAGGGATTTAAATTTTGAATATTTCATGCCCTATTGATTATTATCTTTAGCCCTCTTTTAACAATACAACCTTGTAGTGTTAAAAGGAGGACATGAATTGCTATGCATTGTTCTAACGCTTTTGATTGTTCATACAGGAATAATGTGTTTTGATTTGATTTTGAAAAATTTTTGGTCTTGACTAACGAGGTTGTCTCCATGCAATTACTTTCATTTGATTTTAATGGATACATCTCTTGGTTGATGCTAACATGATTATTCATACGTTACATGTTTGATATTTGCTAGTCATTTCATGCTTATTTGTAAGGAATTATTTTGTCTAAAATGTATTTGTTGTCGGTATTATGCTCTTCACTTGCGTGTAATGCGATCTTGTGAATCGAAAAGCCTACAACACTAGGAGTATGCTCTTCACTTGCGCATATGCGATCTGGTGAATCGAAACTAATTTACATTTTTAGAATATTGCTTTGTCATGGTTCCTTCTTTTATTCATGACTAACAAATTGGTTTTGAAGTTATTCTTTGAGTTTCATTAATGGCTACAACTGCAGGAACGTGGTATGGGATACATGTTAATCCTTTGAACATTAGTGGAGATTCTCATGATTTACCCAAGAACGTAGAAAAACGTTTGCCCAAATTTAAACACAATGGTCCAACATTAGCCGAGGAACATATTCAAGCCTATGTGGATATCCTAGTTAGATGGAATGTCGAACATGAGGATGTGGCATGTAGAATGTTTCCTGGAACCCTAGATGAGGTGGCATATGATTGGTACATCAATTTACCCACTGGTTCTATTACATCTTGGACTCAATTGAAAGATGATTTTATCAATCAATTTAGGTTGCTCATTGATCCTCTCACGATATATCAACAATTTACTTCTTGCAAAAGAGAACCTAATGAGCCAGTGAGAAGTTTCAACTTGAGGTTTCGAAAGCTTTATGCGAGATTAATTTCTCCCTATACTATTGAGGAAAGTGGTGCTCTTCAAATATACTTTCGAGCATTGGATCCATTGTTTGCCATATTTGTTAGGATGAATCCCTTGGTTACTGATCTTGCATCGGCCTACACAGAAGCTATGATTGTAGATCAACAATTGAGGCCACAAGGTTATGGAATGGAGCAATCAACTATGGTAGGACAACTAGGGGCTTGCAATCAAACCTCGATGGTAAATCAAGCGTGGGCACAACAAAATTTGATATCAAATGTTTTTCCCTACAATCAACTTTATCCTACCATACCAACTTATGCTCCCACATGTGCTTATACAAGTACTTCCATCCATCCAACTATGCCTCAATTAGAGAATCATGTGGTCACTCATGGAACCATTGCAACAAATGTTCAAGCTTTGTCCATGGATATCAATCCAACTAATCCTACTACTTCTACCACTCAACCCAAAGAGTTCGTATCGAAAGTAAAAGAGCAAAAGAAAGTGGTTAAGAAGGTATGTAGGCATGTTCCACCACAAAAATGAGCACGTCAATGTATGCATCCAAATCATCCTAGGAAGAAAATTCATAATGCCGATCTTAATGATGTTTCATGTTATGCTTCTTCAAGTGATACAAGAGATTTTGAGGTGACTCACGTTGAAGTAAATACCTATTCGAAAAGTCTTGAAGAGCATGAAGTTTTTGGAGAAGAAATTCTATGGATGGGTAACAAGAAGTTGGAATCAAATGATCACCATCTTGTTTTGGAAAAGAAATATCTAGAATCATTACCCAAAAAGGAGGATTTGGATGAACAAACTTATGTGGATATGATTTGGTCAGATGTACTTGCAAAGGATTGGAGCAACTATATGACACGAAATTCAAAAATCGATCCCATTATAGAAGCTCCTAAGTCATCACAAGTGGCTGAAAATGAATTTGAAAGAAAATCAACAAATGAAGTTCACCACTTGTTCCCGAAAGACACGTTGGATGATCTTCTCGAAAGTGATGACCAAGAGGATCCACACCTTCCAAATCGTGATAAAATTGAATCATGGGTTACAAATTTGGATTATGATAGCTTTACCAATTTGAATTCAAGAGATAACCCACTTTTGGAAATAACTGAACCATCTAAGGAAGGTGAAGATGAATGGGATGAGACGCAAGTGATTGATCATGAAGATGAGTTACTTGACATACACTTTGACCAAAAATATTTGAGGGTTGAAAAGGATGGGCATGTTTTCAATTGGGTGCCCAATTTTGGTATGTTTGATGAACAAGTAATCAATGAAGAATATGAAGACCATGAGGTAAAAGAGGGAATTGCAAATCCTCACCAAGTTTTGGTAAATGAAAATGTGAAAAAGGTAAAATCTAAACCTTTGTGTCCAAACATCCAAGATTTAGGTGAAGATTTGTATAATTCAAATGATATTTATGATGAAATGCCATTGAAGGTGAATGAAGAACAAGAATTAATTTCTAACCACACCTTTGATAACGTTACTTTAATGAATGAAAAGGAGCTTGATGCACTTAAATTGCTAAATCAAATTCATCAACAATTAATTCTTGAGTCTAGGATAAAAACTTCTAATGATCCCCATTTAGTAAATATCCTAGATGCTTGTAAATTGTTGCACAATTTTGATTGGCCTAAGAACATGGAAAATGAATTAGCCTTGAAATTTTTAGAAATAGGCTCTTGCTTACAAAATTTCATTTTGAATAAAGAAAGCCTAGTTCTAAATCATGAATGGAATGATGAAATTTACACCTTAAAGAATAGACAAGAAAGAATTGAAAATCAACCATTGTCTAATCAATTAGGTAATTTGAATCTCACCTATGAGAATACTAATGGAGCTAAATCTAATTGGTGGGGTGAGAGAGGAAAGTTGAAGTTGGTTGCATTGTTTGGTCTAGTCTTGTTTTTGTTTGATTCCTTCCACATTTGGCATGTGTATCACATTATATGTCTTTTGGAATGCTCAAATCAGGTTTGGGATCCGGGAAAATGATAATCCAAACTTTGCACCATCTTGTATTATATTGTACATTTGTATATAGATTTTGGTTTTTGGTTTTGGTTTGTGTTTTCAAGTTTCATTTTTGGGATTGCTTTTTGGATTTGGTTTTAAGTTTTGTGTGTTGGTCCTTTGGACACTTTTTGGTTTGTCTTAAAAAAAAAAATAGAGATGTCAACTTATGTCCTTATGAATGTTGACTAAGACTAAGAGAATATGAAACATCGGAATTGTATTGCAGAAAGCTCCACGAGTATCACAAACACATTAAAGAATATCGTTTGGAACTTGTGATGCATGAAGTTGTCTGTTTTACAAATTATGGCAAAGTAGGTGGAATACTCCATCCGCATTTCAAAAAAAAGCAATGCATTCATCCATATCTCATGTTACATTCGACATTGCATATACATTTCATCTCAGTTGCATCTACATTTCAAATACAATCATTGAAAAGGTGTCGAATCCTCTTAGGGTTATTACATAACATATATTAAAAGGATCCTAAGGTTGGGAACTGATGCCCGAACTATCTTGAACCAAGCACGTTCTACACATATTAAAGAGGATCTTGAGTAAAATGGTCAAAACCATACTTGGAAGAAAAGGTGAGGCGAAAGGAGTATTTCGTGTCTGTCCTATCATGCAACATAATCCTTAAAATAGTGGTTTTTACCACTCCCATAGTGCTTAAAGCCTAAAATCGAGTAGTAAGGATAGGGTTAAATCCTCATCGAACTTAGGTTGAGGATCCAATTCCCCAAAGCTCTGATTTGACCTTCATGGAGTAGTAAGGATAGGGTCTAATTCTCATCTCGCTTAGGTTGAGAATCCGATTCCCCAAAGCTTCTATTTTTCCCACTCAAGAACTTGAAGTTCCAAAGCAAATATTTTTCATTCTACTTTTATTGCATCATTGATATTGGATTGGAAGGATCGTACTACATGTCCCTTGCAAGGATGGGTAGTCATCCCCAAGGTTCAAGAAATCAAAAGTAAAGTCAAATCCTGGATTATGGGGTTGATCTCCACCGGGGCTATAGACGCCTGATCGGAAGTGGAGTATGCTCATGCGTGGCAACATGTCTTGTCTAAAAGCAAGACCACCGACTGCTCAAACGGATAGGCTAGCTCGACAGTTTCATCCATAACAGGTTAAATCATTTTGTTCAAGATGAGGTAATGAACTCCAGATTAAAGTAGTAAGGATAGGGTTAAATTCCCATCTCGCTTAGGTTGGGAATCCTATTCCCCAAAGCTCTGATTTCACTTACACTTGCACATGGGTTCAAGATGGTAGTGACACATAACCAACTTTGGGATCTAGTAAATTAATTTAGTATGCACATATTTGGTCCTAAGAGGATTTGACAGTTTTAATATGGTTGTTCATGATACTAGAAAGTTTGAGCCTTTGCAAAGCAGGTTGTTATATCTCTAGCATCTTCACCATACATTAAATCCTACAGGAATCATCCATAACTTCTCATATGCACGAATCATAAGTGAAACAGATAATGGAAAGTTGAACGAGTTTCAAACGATAGGGAATGAAGCACATTGCACACACCGAGCTGATGCTTAATAATTCTAATGCTTCATGTATTTCTCGTCTAGTTTCATTCTTGGGATATTTGTTGACGCTTGTGTTTGAGTTTTGAAGGTGTTCAGGTTGAGTTCTCACCGAAATGCTCAGGAGCATTTCCCAATAGAGTCGCCATTTGTTGTGGTTGCTCCACAACGTACCCCAAAATTGGGGACCCACCTTTTTGCATGTTTTCCAAGAAGACCGAAGTGGCCCATATGCTAAAGATCAAAGAAAAAGCAAAACACCGCAAGGAGAAAAAAGTGTCACGATATCGCGACATGTTGCATTTTCGCGGTTCAAAGCAAAGAGAAAAAGTGTCGATATCACGACATGTTGCATTGTCGGCCAAAAGGGAAAAAGTGTCACGATATCGCGACATGTTGCATTGTCAGGCAAAAGGGAAAAAGTGTCGCGATATCGCGACATGTTGCATTGTCGTGGCCAAAAGAGAAAAAGTGTCGCGATATCGCGACATGTTGCATTGTCGCGGCCAAAAGAGAAAAAGTGTTGCGATATCGGACATGTTGCATTGTGCAAAAAGAGAAAAAGTGTCGCGATATCGCGACATGTTGCATTGTCGTGGCCAAAAGAGAAAAAGTGTCGCGATATCGCGACATGTTGCATTGTCACGGCCAAAAGAGAAAAAGTGTCGCGATATCGCGACATGTTGCATTGTCATGGCCAAAAGAGAAAAAGTGTCGCGATATCGTGACATGTTGCATTTTCACGGCCAAAAGAAGAAAAAGTGTCACGATATCGCGACATGTTGCATTTTCACGGCCAAAAGAGAAAAAAGAAAAGTGTCGCGATATCGCGACATGTTGCATTTTCATGGCCAAAGAGGAGAAAGAAAAAGTGTCATGATATCGTGACATGTTGCATTTTACGGCAAAAGAAGAAAAGTGTCGGATATCGCGACATGTTGCATTTTGGACTCAAAAGGGAGGAGAAAAAAAGTGTCGCGATATCAGGACATGTTGCATTTTGGCTAAAAGGAAGAGAGCAAAGAGACAAGAGTGTCGCGATATCGCGACATGTTGCATTTTTGCCAAGGGAACAGAGTAGTTGATAGTGCGTCTGATATTAGTGATGAACACCAGGATAGTGAAACTGAAGATTGCATAGTGACGTGGACATAAGGACAAAATCCAATGAATAAGACAAAACGTTACATAAGGAATCTTTAATGATTTGAAATCATTTAAGATGGTCGTTACACATGGAAGGAAGCGGACGCATGCCCATGTGGAGAAAATGAAACGAAGGGCCACAAAATAGAAACGAAAAGCCTTTTTGGAAACCAAAACACATGCATGCACAAGGGAAGGTGAAGGTGAAACGAACAACCATTGGAAAATGAAACGAAAAGCTTCTTGAAAATTTTAAATATGCCAGGCAAGGATGTTTTGAGGGGTTGGAAACTGTCTGCGAGCAGAGTTGCAGATTTGAAGGCAAGAGGGCCATTCTGGACCTGTTTGGGTCGTTTTTCTTCCATGGACTGGTTTGGGAAAACCAAAATTTTTTGTTATTGTAAAATGACAAATTTTTAATACAGAAAGTTTCAGAAAGTTGCATCTTATGGACAAGAAAGAAGGAGTCATTTTCTGCATGCAAGATTAAATGTCTATTTTTCCCCTTTTCAGATTTTAGGCTTGTAAATGGAGTTTATGCAAGTTTTCTTGGTTGCTTCATGCGAATGTTTAAATCTGAAAACCTCATTTAAAACCCTAGGAGCAAGCACTTAGCTTATCCGGATTGTGCTTGTTTTGCAAGTCCAATAGGTTAGGTTGCATGCATGAAAACCTCACATCTTCGGTTTTGTCGAAATAGGATAGCATCATATTGAATGCATTTTATTTTCAATTTTCTGCATTTCATTTTCATTTTCTGCATTTTATTTTTCCAGAAATTTTAACTTTTTTTTAATTTTCAGGCATTAAAATAAACATTTAAAAATTTTCAAAATCCAAAAATAATTTCACCATTGCGTAGGTTATACTTCAGACTTCCAATACGCACTTTGAAATTTCATTTTCGGAGTTGTTTAGTATTTTTAAAAATTCATCGAAGTTGTTGTTTTATTACAGATTTTGAAAAATCCGAAAATAGAAAATTTCCATTTTAGGGCCGAATTTCATTTTTTCTGTTTCATGTTTCATTCATGAGCCTATGATGACATTCCCTTCATGAAAATTCCAATTTCATTGAAGGAGTTATGTTTTATGGCATTTCACAAATTTCCATTTTTTGAGCTCAACTAAATTACCCTCTCTTCATAAAAATTCTAATTTTACGAAAGAGGGGTAATTAATGATTTGCACTACATCGTGGTCATATGAGGGCCAACTCACATTTGCTTTATTTTGGTTCAATGAACAATCACTAAAGTTTCATGGTAAAATAAACCAACATTGCCCCTTGTTTACGAGTTACTTGCAATCACTAAGGTGTTCCAAGCATTTAAATTGAATATCTTTATTTGAGATTACTAATACACATATGCAAATGCTAATATAGCGGAGACCTTGGAGAAGTTGTTTGTTTAACTTCTTTGCAAGAGGGGATTTGGAACCCAAATCCTAAGGGAGAGTGTACTTTCACAATTGGGTGAAAATACGACTCAAAACTTTCTTCTCTTGTTGGTAAAATTAAAAAAATATTGCTAGTCCTAATGTTTATGTTGATTTTTGCTTGTCTATGAGTTATTTGCTTTCTTTTGGTAGCTAAAATCCCACCTTGTCACCATTTGTAGAGTTTTAGGATACTTTTTGAAGTGACAACCATATTCATGGCATAATTAACATAAAAATAGAAGACTCTCATAGTCAATTGAATAGACCAATTATATGTCTTATTCCTTTAGCTTGATCTTCATTGGAAAATGATTTTCCAAGATTAAATAAACACAAATCCATGGATAGGTTAGAAACATAAATACATACATCTTATCTAACATCTCTATGTATACCCCTAGGGTATTTTATTAGATTTACTATGTTAGTAACTACTACTATTACCTCATTTGATAATTAGTAAACACTCCTAGGTAGATTAGTAATTACATCTTATTTACTTAGGATATTTGCATTGTTTGCAAATATCTAAGTTATTATTTACGCATTACTTATTTAGCATCATTAGTGGTTAGTGCCATTTGTTTGCGGTTAGCTATATTAACGATAGCATTTTGTTAGGCTATATTTAGCCTATAGAATTGTATAAATACCTTAGCATTGAGTAATAATTCTAATGTTTGCATTCTATTATTGGCATCAGAGCATTAATGATCCTTTAGGATCGTCTCTATAGGTGATTGGTAATTTCAATTTTTTTTATTGTTCCATTTAGCACTCTTAGGCTGGTTGTGGACTAATCTACAATTTAAATATGCCATTAATGGTAGAGGTCTATCTGGTCATTTTTCATCATTTTCCTATGGCTCATATGCTGACATGACAAATGTCTCTATATTACACAAATTGAGATCCAATGTGAGAGACTTATGATGAAGGGCCTACATATCTCTATCCAATATGGACTCCTAATTGTGGACCCTAGACAAACTCCTAGTGGTGACACCTACCTATACAGACTCCTAGCAGTGACACCTACCTAGACGTAAGAGTCGTCCGACCGCTACAAACCTCTAACCTGGAGATTGAGGGACTCTATAGACCTACATATACATAAGAGCTATCGAGACAACTCTAACAATAATATTTTCACACATGGAAAAACTGACGCACAAAAATACTAATGGACTCACTTGCACATGGTGCATAGTTGATACACTACACAACGAGGCAGTAATTTCAAGCATGGATGACCTACAACAGATTATATGTGGTCTAAAGGCTGATATGTGGACGACCTAATGGTGTAATATACATGGGATAATGGCTAACATATGGATGAAGGATAAAAACCTTGGTATGAGTATCGAGGTAGATATGTGGTAGGAGATAACTGCATGCTAACCTGGACTAGTGTAACAATCAATGTTGATGAGGTAGCACAGAACCTAAGGTAGAAACATGGCAAACCTACTGGACATATAGCTACTAACATGTTAATCTTTGATTTCCACTTGGCAAGCTTCAATTCATCATTTCACATAGTAAAATGGGTAAGTTTTATTACCCATAGGAAAATGATTTCTAAAGGGAGCCCAAGGGATTTTATATGCTTCAAAATGCAGCTTCATGCTACATGTGGGATAATTCCCACAAAAGGTTTTTTAAAACCTTTTAGGGAAGGCTACGATTTCAAATATCACTAGCCTCCCCTCTATACCCCTCAATTTACAAAGATATTTATCTCTTTTTTTAATAATTTAACTGTTTATTATGTTTTTAAATCATTTTTTTAATTTTAAATTGATTTATTAACACAATAAAGGAGCCATTTTTTTGCAAAACCAATTAAAATAGTGTTTTTGGTTTCTCAAAATTTTGAGATGTAATCCAAATAAATAGCACATTTTTTTTGCAAAACCTCAAAATAGTGTTTTTGTTTTCTCCAAGAGGGGATGTAATACAAATAAATAACACATTTTTTTGCAAATCTGGGAGATTTAAAACTTTCTCAAAAAAAAATTAGAGCAAGAGTTTTATCATAAAGAATAGACCTCGGGTCCACTAAAATGTGTCAGCTGGTTTTGAAAAGCCTTTCAAAAGCTTGGCGTGTGTCAACTTGGATTGAAAGGAGTGCTACCTTGTTAAATTTACAAATAAAAGGGGAGATAATAAATTACAAATTTGTAACACAAGGAGGGGGAGCACTTAAAAATCAAAACTTCTTTTTGCAAAATCAAAAGCAATTTGTGCATTTTGTTTTCTCAAACCTTGGGATAAAACACAAAATATTGCACATTCATATTTTTGCAAATTAGGAGAAGGATCTCATCACATTGAAGATCTCAATTTTCACAACCTTGTTTATTTTGTAAATAAGAGGGGGAACAAACCAATATTTGGATTCTTCTTTTACAAAATTGTAAAACAAGGGGAAATTGTGAAAATCAAAGAGTTGAAACATTGAAACTTGTTTATTTTGCAACACAAAAAGAAAAGGCAATTGTTTTTGTAACATTCTTTGTAAAATTGTAAGACAAGGGGAGAAACCGAATATCAAAAAATTTTCACAACATAAATCAAAATTTTGTTGCAAAAATTATTGTAAACAAGGTGCATTTTCAATAGCATTCGACACCTTTAAAAAATTGGTATTTGATAAATTAGGTGAATTTTCAGTTGCATCTATACCTAAGTGGTAAAAATTTGTGGGCACTCTTTGATTGAATATTGCATTTAATTTCTTGTTTTCTACAATTATAAGCCATTAAAATCAAGAGCACTCAAAACCCCATATTTTGTACTCATTTTGTAATTCATTGCATAAGTATAAGCTAATTTTTTGATAATTCACTCCATATGCAACCCTAATTCACTCTTCTTGTTTGGCTTAAACTCCTCAATCTAATCATCCTTTTTCAAAAGGGTTGTTAGGCAGGTGCCACTAGATATCAATTAGAGTGAATTCTCTTTTGGTACTACTTTACGATATGTTGAAAGAAAGAATAAGTTTTTGTGAAATAAGAAACCTTCAAAGTAGCAATTGTTTGCACTAAGGGGGGATAATTCCTTTCTTCTTTCAAAACAATTTTTTGACAAGAGGGAGATAAAAATTGTAAAGGTAATCAAAAAAGCAAAAGTCATCAAAATCAAACCTCTTTTTTAGACTTCATAGATAGCAAATTTTTGTTTGAATTACTTACAATAAATGGGGGATTGAATCACTTTTTAGGCTTCATAAATAGCAAAAATTTTTGTTTGAAGTACTTGTAATAAAGGGGGGTTTTTTTGGTGAAATTTTTTAAATTTGCCTAGGAGGCAATCTTTGTAAAATCCTTAAAAAACTTCATAAGTTGCAAATATTTTGCACTTAAGGGGGGATAAAAAATTTTCTTTCCTACCTCACATAATATTTTTCTAAAAAGGGAGGAAGACTTAAAAAGGGTGTATTTTCAGCAATGATCGACACCTTAGTCACACTTCTTGCAAAATTTCATCAAAATAATATTTTGCTAAAAAGGGAGGATGACTTAAAAAGGGTGCATTTTCGACAACGACCGACACCTTAGTCACACTTCTTGCAAAATTTCATCAAAACAATATTTTGCTAAAAAGGGAGGATGACTTATAAGGGTGCACTTTCGGTAGAGACCGATACCTTAGTCAAAATTCTTGTAAAAATTTCCTTACAATATATTTTTCAAAACGGGAGAAACTTATAAGGGTGCATTTTTTATAGCGACTGAAACCTTAGCTACCTAATCAAAAAATTTATAAAATCATATTGTAAATAGAGTGAACCTCATATGTAGTTATTTGCTTTAGTACACCCAGCGGTTGTAGCGACTGGTTACCCATGCAATTCGGTAGGATGACAAGATTACAATAAGGACATTCATTTTTGTTGTTAAAGATAAGTGAGGTATGATCTAATTTTTCTTAAAGTACTTTGGAAGTACTTATTTTGCTTATACCCAAAGGCGATAGACCTAGAGGTAACTACCTAAGCAAGAGCAACTAGAGCCTTGAGTTAGAGAATCTCAACCAAGATGAAAGACATATTGTATGGCTTCTATATGAAAGTTAAATTCTATCATAGATCCAGTTATAGATTAAGTGGAAAATTCATAGGCATATCCAAAGATAGTCCTAGATGTATTCATCCAGTGCCAGAGCAAGAGCTAGTATATAAACATCTTTTATTTCTTTCCTTCACTGTATTGGGGCAGTTATATACATTACCCAAATAATGTAATAAGTGGGGATGTTAGAGTTACTATGTTAGTAACTACTACTATTACCTCATTTGGTAATTAGTAAACACTCCTAGGTAGATTAGTAATTACATCTTATTTACTTAGGATATTTGCATTGTTTGCAAATATCTAAGTTGTTATTATTTATGTATTTTTTGTTTAGTGGCTAGCACCATTTGTTGGTGGTTAGATATATTAATGATATCATTTGGTTAGGTTATCTTTAGCCTATAACATTGTATAAATACCTTAGCATTGAATAATAATTCTAATATTTTGCATTCCATTATATTTTCAATAGCTTCCAAGGCTTTTGCATTCTAGAATTCATTAGAAAGTCAAAAATCTCATAAAAAATCGTGTTAAGTGTAGCATTTCTTCATATATATTAAATTTAGTGTGCTAGGTCTTCATGAAAATCTATATATATTTATAAAACCAAGGGTCACTTAAAAGCATGATCACAATCCTCCTTTATAGAAAATATAACAAGGAAATAACCATTTGGGTAGAATCTGATATTCACCTCTCCTTTTATATTAGAATTCCTAAGTACTAAAGATTCAATTTCTTTACATTGAATCCTAACTCCCATGAAGTGATAAATTAGAGATTAATTTTTAATATTTTCCATCTTGTCATTTGATATTTTTCTATCTAGAATCAGCAAGGGAGATCCATCCACTACTTTAAGACAACATTCTCATTTTTCATTGAATCCAGCTTTGTAAATATTAAGGGTTTAGAAATAGATTGATTAAATTTTTCCATTAGCAAAAATAGCCTTTTTCGGCACATCTTGAAAAAAAAAAGGTTTATCCCAAAACTAGAGACCATAATCAAACTCTTTACAATTGTAATGCTAGCGATCAGTCCTTATTCTTCTCAGACTTAGAAAAAAAATATATATATAAAATAAAATAAAATACAAATTACTTTACTACAATTAAGACATAAGTAAAATTAGCATACCCTAACACACTTTAGTGAAAACTCTTATTTCTAACAAGCCACTGGTATAACATTAAAGACCTTAAAATTAGGCCAAATCATATTATTTTGTAATGAAAAATTATGGACTGGTAAATATTATATTACAACTTTAATATATATTATAATGACATATTATAATATTTATATTTATCTCGATTTTGTTCTCATAACTTTATTAGCACAAATTTAGAGTGCTCATAAATGTTAAATCATCTCACTTTACAATGCAATTAGTGTTACAATAGGTGGTGAAATGTAGATTATAAGTATATACAACTATTTTACATTTTACTACAATTGATTTTTTTTTCTTTGTTAATTATTAATTGTATGTCTAAAAGCAAAAATAAGCACTTGTCTTCAATCAAGGATTAAAAATCATGATTAAAACACATAAAAAAGACATAATATCTTGCACTAGGTCTATTGATCTACTTTAATTCTATACAAAAATTATAAAAATCTATTGATATTTGGTACAAAAACATCCATCCCCTCAATGATATTTTCATATTTTATGATTTAGAAATAAATAATAATTAAAATGTTAACAACAAAAATTTTAAAATGATATAATTCACTAGATACATTGTGTAACAGACATATTCATAAATGTTTTTGTAAAAAAACTCATGTTATATGGAATTATTCATGCATCTCACTTACCATTACTTGAAAGAACATTATTTAAAATAATTTTTGAGTAATAAACAATTAATCAATGCATATATGGTTATTTATTGTAAAAATACCCTTTTTTGCTTTATTATAGGTTCTTAGAGAGTTTATATTTTCTTTGTGTATTAAAAAATATTGTTCATCCATCATTTTTGTTGAGGCGTTATACTTGAGTAATGTCTTCACACTTGATTTCTTCTATAAGTACCAATCAATATTGAGGATTACTGTGACTAAGTTTTCATATAAGGTTTCATCCAGCCTACCCTTTTATCTTCAAGTACAACTTACAACACAAAGAATTGGATATTTGTATGGATAATATATATTGTCATCTTAATTTGGGATAGGTCGTGCTCATATTTTTTAAGAGCCTTCATCATACAATACACTTATTTCTCAATAAATTTACACTTTTCTTCATAAGCATGTATTGACTAACTCATTAATGCTATAGCATTTTTATCTATATTACGTTTTCATTAAATTAGGCTATTACTATACTCATGTTTGCACTATGTATATGTAGTATATCCATATGATAGTCTAGATTTAAAAATATATGTGCTCGCACAATGGATTTCTTAAATCCTTTAAATTCTTTGTTATGACCCATCATGTATGAAATTTAATTAATTTATTTAGCATATATGTGAGTGGATTTATTATTTATATGAAATTAGTGATGAATTACAAACAATGTTATTTTTTCCAATAGAGGATTGGACTCCCTTTTTGGATAATGATACTAATAACTTTAGTAGGATAAATTTCACTCTATTAATATCAAATGAAAAACTATATTTGGACACCACATATTCAAACAATATCTCTTATCGAAAATTAAAATATAGAATACTTAAGATTTCATGCTATTGTAAACTCGTAGCATTACTTAAATATTGTGTGTAAATATAATAAAATATGTTTTATTTTCTTAGCAAATATAGTGATATTGTCAAAGGTATAGCAATATTATGATCAAATGATAATAATCTATGTCCATTGCTCTATGAAATATAATTCATGTGTTAGAAATTATGTGTTAGAAAATCCATATAGTATGTACTAATATACAAATCTTCCTCACTTTATTATGAAAGTTGACTTATGCTAACATCTATCATTCACCTATATTTCACTATACCCTAAAACTAGTCAAGCAAATATGATATCTTTTATCCTATCATCATTTAAAAAATATGATCCATTAAGTGTAATGGATAGATTTTCCTTTAGTAAAACCTTATTTAAGTTTATGTAGGAGCATCCACATGGGTAATAAATGCCTGAGAACTGGAATTTCAACTATACACATGAGTGTTACATACCCATCTATATATTAGAAAGTAATTGACTTCATATCTCTTTAAATTGGATGGACTTATGAAGAGATTGAAAAGGGTATCTAGGGGAAGCAAATTATGGAAGGATAAATAAGAGATAAATAAAAATAAAAATATAAGAGAAAGAGTATATGAAGAAAAAATTATTTGTAATAGAAATTAAATCAGTTGTGCCAGATTATTTCTAGATAGATGTAATTTTTCCAATGCAAATAATAAATACAATTTCCATATTAGTATTTGTTTTGATGTACTTTGTGTATAATTCTAAAATTTTCTTATAGTTGAAAGAACTATGTTGGAGGTAAAAGTAGGTGCAGATCTAGTATTTATTATCATGTACTTAGAAACATTAGGATTGTAGATATATCAAAATTAGAAGGTGCTAACCCAATAAATAGTGTTGTCCCATTGCACTACCATCATGAAGTATGCAAATGAAGCTTATTGTTATGATATCTAAAGATACCCAACCATTAGGTAAGATTAATGTCTAAGATTACCATTAAAGGACACCATATTAGAGAGAACCATTAATTCTAATTATCATCAAGAGCTTGTCATATTGGAGTTATCGACTCAATATTCATTTGGATATATCAATAGAGATGTGCAAAGGCACTGTTGACAAACTTGGACCATATTAAGCTTACTAATAGAGAAGTGAAAATAGACTATCATCAAACCACTTTATCTAGTATGTTATCTAAGAAGGAAAAGTAGTCACCAAAAGAAATATAGCTTTTCCAACTAAGGAAGCTCTCTAAGATATATTATCTACACTATTATCTTGAGTATCTTCTATAAACAAGAATAAATTTTTTAATTGAAAGTCTATTTTTGTCTATATTATTGATTTCAAAATAAATCCACCCCTTTTTATTTCCATTATTTTTGTATCAAAGAAGTTTTTTGCACTTAGAATTTTGTAAAGTGTGCTAAAGAAATGATGGTCTAACATGGAAGAGGAAGACCATGGGAACCCAAACCTACAGACATAGTTGAAATTCTAAGGGAAATTACTGCTTGAATTGATGTTATTGAAACTACCTAAAGGAGGAGTGTTCATCTTGAGGAGATTAGTGATAATGAAGAAGAGGATGTTGATCATACAAAATATTTATATGAAGATCAAGAGGAAAATCTAGAGGAGCGATTGATCTGTGAAATTTTTAATAAGGATCAAAAGTGAAAGATAGATGCCCCATCATATAATGGAACCTTGAATCCATAGGAGCTCATAAACTGGATTATAGGGATGGATAAATATTTTTATTTTAAATAGATAGAAGACCACAAGAAGGTGAAGTTTAGTTGTATAAAGTTAAAGGGGCTTACATCCTTATGGTGGGACCATGTTTAAACTAAAATACAAATAAAAGGAAAGGAAAGAATTAAGATATGGGATAAAATGGTCACCAAAATAAAGGCTAAATTCATATTGTTAGTTTACCAATGGGGTCTTTTAAGTAAATTATAAAACTTTAGATTAAAATATATGAGTGTGAAGCATTATACATAGGAATTCTATAAGCTCACCATTTAGGCCAATCATGTGGAAGACAATGAAGATAAGGTATCAAAGTATATCAATGGACTATGATTATTCATACAAGATGAATTCGATATGATGAAAATGATGATGGTAGGACAATCCTACCAGCCTACCTTAAATGTAAATGATAAGTTGTTACAAAAGCAACAAAATAATTAATGGGGAAGAGGATAGTTCTCATAAGGATGAGGACAAATAGATAGTGAAAGAGGACAATAAAAGTAGGAAAGAGAATTTAGTACTTCTCATAATGAATTTAGCCAGAACACTAGAGGAGATGGAGACTTCTCATAAGGAAGAGGTAGTTTTGGTAGAAGGGATAGAGGATTCCCCAAAAGGTGTTATAGACATGGATAAGATGGTCATAGAGTACTTGAATGTCCAATATTGTAATAAAGTAGCAATAAAATAAAGGAGATTATGGATCATATTTCATAAGTAGAAGAATAAAATGGTGCTTTACCAAAACACATGGAGGACCCAAAACAAGGAGAATCTCTTATGATGAAGATAGTGCTATTAAAGCCAAATAAGAGAGAATGTAAACTTGTTTAGAGGAGAAATATTTTTATAATAGTATGCAAGTTTGGAGGCAAATGTTGTAAGGTCAATGTAGATAGTGTAAGTATGAATAATCTATTATCCACTGAGATGATCAATAAACTATGGTTGAAGACCATAGAACACCCCAATCTATACAAGGTCTTAAGAGAGTATTCATTACAATAACTGAAATATGATTGTATTGTTTTAGATTCAAAGATCCTTAATTTAGTTATAGGCATTTCATTTAAATAGGTTTTAGTGATGAATGGTCATTTCTAAATCTAAAAGTTAGGGAAATAAAAATAGTAATTATGTTTACTATAGTTGATTTAATTCCTTGAGATGATAATAAATTACACCTAGTTGATTTTTTTTTTCTAGTTAAAGGAGTTGATTCATGAAAAATCACAGTTTCTTTAGCTTATCTTATCTTAGATGACATAATCATATGATCAAAACATTCCAATGGAATCAACATAAAATATAAACTCAATAAATGGACCCAAACATATATTAGGGTATTTATCCCTAAAATATGGTATATCTATCATTCAAATAGGTGGCAATCTATGTAAGTGATCCTCAAAAGGTGTTATAGATATGTAAAATATGGTCATTAGGCATTTGAATTTCCAATAGCACAACAAAGTAGCAATAAGGTAAAAGATATCAAAAACCATACTGCACAAGCAAAAGAAGACAGTGGTGCTTCCCTAAAACACACGAAGGAGTTGGAGAATGGGTATATAAAGAAGCAATATTATCATTGTGATAATAATCCATCATGTCAAGTATTCTCTTATAACAATCTTGGTTTATGGAGTAGATATTATTTTAGGAGATATTGTAAAATAGTTCCTTAAGGAATAATATTGGTTTTGCCCTAGCTGAAGGATATTATCACATTTTATCTTTTATAGATTAACTACTATAGTTTATTTATTTAATATGTTAGCATATTACTGATGCTTTTATATTTATGAGAATTTGAGGTTTATAATAAGTGGTATCAAAGCAATAATTTCCTTTTTTTGTGGGCTTTGTGAAAATTATTCCAAGGAAAAAAGAAATTTGTTATACTTTTAAATGAGCTATATCTTTGTTTTAGGTAGTCATATTCAAGATAATTTTATACCATCATATAGATCATTTTAAGTACTATAAAAATGACTAGTTATATACTAAATTTTGAGTAGTATTGAAGGAGTATCAACACTATTTTTTGGTTACATAGAAATTTGTTGAAAAGAAAAAAGTAATATCTTAAACTGAGAAAGCAAAATAGTTACAATTTATTTTATTTTGAATAAAATTTGTACATATACTTTTTTATATAAAATAATAGAATGAATTTGGATAATTTTATTTTTGAGAAATCTCATTTTGTTAAACCATGATTGCTTTGGGGATTTTTTTGGGTTAAGGTCATACAATATTCACTGAAAAAATGATATTTAAAATCATTAAAACATACTAATTTTGCATGGATACTTAAGCTTAGTGATTCTTTATGATAAAGAGCTTTATCTTGGTATATGAACTTTGTTTGTACCTATACATTTATGTAACATGAAATGAATATCAAGATGCATTCTTAAGCATGTGAGAATTTGAGAAAAATGATAAAAAGATAGCTACTTTGATGAATACACTTATTATAAAAAAAATCAAATGACTTAAGAAAGAGAAAATTAGAATTATAGTTTGAAGACTATGGGAACCCCAACTTTGGTGTGAGATAAACCAAATAGTGATCAAAAGGATTTGTTTGAAGCTAAAAAGTCTATTTTGAAGGTTCATTGTTGCATGCATTCAAAGAAAAAATGTTATTATTTCCATAAATCCTAGCAACAAGTATAATTTTGTTTATCTTACTTTGGATAAGCTTTTAGGTGCCAGCATAAAAAACTAAAGACATACAAATAAATGGTATAAATCTTCTTATTTTTTAAGATTATTATGGATAAATATGTTTTATATTCAGGTTTTTATACTATTAATATGGATGATGTGAATATTATTTTGGGTTATCTTTAGTTAGATTCCTTGGGTTTTAACATTAATGTGTAAAAGCAGTTCATGAAGTTATGATGCAAGAAAAATAAGATAAAGTTGTACAATATTTCTTAGCATAAAAAATAAGGACCCAAAAAAAAAGCAAAATACCGTTATAATAGGGAAACAAGTTAAATAACCACGGGAAGAATCAAAGGCCATGTCTACAATAAAGACAGTAGCAAAATCTCAAAAAATAAAATAAAAAATAAAATAACACAACAATATCCCATGAAGTTTTATTAAAATAACACATAGATGCATTAAAAGAAAAGCATATGAAAACAAAAAAAATTAAAGATGAATTTAGAAATAGTAAAACAAAATACTCAAGAATCAAAGGAAACGCAACATATATCCCCACCTACACCACCAATCTTGGACGTAGGGCTTAGGGCATCAATAATGTATTGTGACGCATGGTTGATGCTCAAATCCTGCCACAACTATTTCCTCCCGTCACATAGATGATCTTCGTTGAAAGAGTGTGGTGTAGGTTAACATCGCCACAAGAAAGTCAACAAGCCCCGTAGGCTTACGCGTTTGAAGACTTTTTAAACGGTCACTCTGTGTTAAATTTTTTTGCAAAGGCAAGTCCTATGTATATGAACCCATAAAAACTACACGTGGATTTATCTGATACCCAAGGCTCATGTCTCGCCGTAACCCATTAAGAAAGTCATTGTAACTTGATCCAAACGAAAGCCCTACCATAAACACGCATCCACGGTATTTGACCGGGCTCCTAAAGGATTGGGTGAACAAGTCTAAAGAAGCCCGCTCCTTAGATTATTATTATTATATTCTTGTAAACGTTAAAATGTTCCGTATAAATGCCTACCCACAAGTCTAAAGAAGCCCGCTCATGATCTTCTCCTTGTATTATTATTATTATATTCTTTTAAACGTTAAAATGTTTTGTTTAAATGCCTTCCCACACTCTGCACATACCATCATCAAGTCGAATTATTCCGATCTCTTTTCTGGCTTTCTATTATGACTTCCATAACCATGTTTCATGTTGCCTTGAGTTGTATTGTGTGGTTTTCCATAAGCTCCGCCATCAGTGCATCGGACCCCGATCCTCTGCAGGATTTCTGTGTAGCCGATTTTACCCAAGGTAAAATAGCTCTTCACCCATTAACACGAACTTTCTTGGCATTTGACCTTTTTCATATATAGATTGAAATTAACGAACATTTATATTTATTGAATGCAGGAAATGCGAAGGTGAACGGGTTCGTATGCAAGGACCCAAGTACAGTGAAGGCATCAGACCTTTTGTTTAAGGGTCTGCGGAGTTCAGTCTCAACAAACAATGCATTGGGATTCAATATAAGCGTGGGGAACGTAAATAACTTCCCAGCGGTGAACACGCTTGGAATTTCAATGAACCGTGGTGAATTTGCTCCAGGCGGTTTGAACCCGCCTCATATTCACCCTCGCGCAACCGAGATCATCTTTGGGATTGTGGGCACCGTTTTGGTTGGCTTCGTCTCAACAATAACGTGCTGTTTTCTCAAAAGCTGGAGAAGGGAGATGTGTTTGTGATTCCACGGGGATTAGAGCATTTCCAGATGAATGTGGGCGCTTCGTATGCGGTGACAGTAACTGCGTTAAACAGTCAGCAGCCAGGATTACAGGTGCTCCTCCTTCAATTTATTAACTCGTTGTGCTAGATTGACGATGAATTCTCTATTTATTAATTTTTTAGTCTTACAAACAGGAAGGATAATAAAGACTTTGTAGTCTATCTTTTCAACAAGTTTTGTTTTCAGAGGTTTCGTTGAACTATTTTAAAACAAAGAAATAAATATGATGTTCTCAAAGATGTTCGACATGGTTTGAGAGATTTTAGACGAACACATCACATAATTGGGTTGACAGGAATTTATTCACGGAAGAGATTAAGAGACTTTCCCTTCGTGTACTGTTCTTTATGTTTTCTCATCCTCTCGATTTTTTGAAGTGTTCCGTTTCATTAATCATACACTCCAAATAAACATTTAATACAAAATACTTTTTTAATATTTATAAAATTTAATGCATGACTTACGTATTTGCTTCAACGTTTTGAAGTGAATCATGTGTTATCATGTATCCAATGTCACCTATTGAATTGAGTGGTTGTCAATTTTTGTCTTGCATGTGAGGCAATAAATGTTATGTAAGGTTTTGTATGTTGTTTTTTATTTCTTTTATTGTGATCAAATTCTAGATTTCTTGCAAGTTCTCCTATCATAAGTTTTTTGATATGATAAAATTGATATATATCTTGAATGCAATATTTAACAATTTTGCCTTTTCAAGGAAGTGAGGTTAGTGAGGGTTTTTATTTTCTTATTTTCGATTTCTTTGTCTCCTCTTTTTGTCAGTGTTTTTGCCGGTTTCTTCCCTTTGAGATGAGCAGTTGTTAGTCTCCTTTTCGAGATAGTTGTTGGGTTTTATACATTTTTATCCCTTTGGGAGTTGTTGTATAAGGTTGTGGAATTCCTTTCAAAACTCTCTTTCTTAATATTACCAAAAAAAAATTTAACAATTGTGCATACTTGTTTTAGTCCTTTGAATGATCCTATAGCTACCACTATTTTTTCTTGAACAAGAATGTAGCAACCATCAAGTGCTCTATAGTCTCTACAGTTAAACCATTAGGACCCAACAACTACTAATGGTGTCTAACAAATATCCCTTTATCTTGTATTTTATTATCAATATTGATGATATCATAATGCATCTTATCATTTAGTATCTTAATTGTATGTAGTGATAGTACACTCCCTAACAAAATTCTTAGACGATCCTAGTATTTGATAGTGGTTCATGGATATCTTGTTTGAGTTACAAAAATAAATAACATTCTTTCAAAAAGATCAAGTTTGCAAGCTCTGCCATACTTCTCCAAAGCTTTCATCGGATACCTATTTTTTCAATGCTTGTAATAATCCTCGTAACTCAATAATTCTTCTCATGAAATATTCTAGATTCTCTCCACTCTTCATATTAAAACAATGAAGTTGGCTCTAAAGGAATAGGATTTGATTTTGATTCCTTTCTTTGAATTCTATTTGTAGCTTCTTGTATGCATATTTGGTCATGGTTGAATCCTGAATATATGCTTGCACTTCATTTGCTACTCCAAACATGATGATTAATCTTGCATGTATGCCTACCTTGTCAAACTTTATTTGGTATTCATTTTATTCTTCAATATGGATAATGGTCTCATCTACTACTTGCCAAACCTTTTCAAACTCAAGCTATGTTGTGAGTTTAAATTTTTGGAAAACATGATTATTCCCTTTTAGTAGTTGAGAATCACGAAATAAAAACTCCATTGCTCCAATAGCCATAGCAAACCCCCAAAAAAATTAAATATTTTTCTTTCACTGAATAAGCCTAAAAAATTTGTTTTGATGAGTATATATGTAATGACCCTCCTCACATAGATTATTGCAAATGAGCAAATTAGTAATAACCTTACTTTTTATTGTGAATCGTGGTACTGGTGAGTACTATTGTGTATGTAGGATCAAGTTCGAAGCTGATGATAGAAGAGTAGTTGGTCAACAAAAAAAAAGGTAAAGGGAAGTGATGATTTGACTTGCGAGTACATGGACACACGAATGCTTACATATTATGTAGATTTAGTGTTTGTTTATTTATTATATTTTGTTGAGTGAAGATGATGATGGGAGCCAATGGTTATTTTATTCATTGCAAATAGTTTTAAAATAAATAAAAAAGAAAATAGATATTAAGAAAGGATATACATAAATGCATGGTTAAAGAGGTCCAAGAGTAAAAGCATTCATGTGGATGTAAAATAATTTAAAAGTAAAGGTGAATGATTTTATTGAAGTATTAAAATATGAATTAAATTTAACCATGGAGTTTGGTAGTGAATATTTATTTTAGAAAATCTTGTTTTCCTCATGATGGAATGGTATTCATGGAATATTAAGCAACCAACCCAAATATAGTGAAGTGAGGTATTAGTTGTAGTAATAATTATGCAAAACTCTCTCTCAATGGTAAACCATGAATGGAGGAATGGAAATTAAGAAAAATTAAGAATAAGGAAATTGTTAGAGGGAGGGGCAGCGAGACAGATGTGGGAGAGGGGTGCAATGGAAAATCTAGAAAAGACCCAGAGCGCCAAGAAGAAGCTTGGAAGAGAAAGAAACCAGAAGGTGCTATGTGTGGGACTCTAGGTAGATTTGTTTCAAAATGCTTTTCTATTATTTTACCATGTTTACTTGAATGAAAAGTATGGAGACTTCGTTGACTGATGCTTTGTATTTTATTTTTTGCGTGATTAAATAATGCAAAGTTTGGTTGGTTGAGTGCTTGATGTTATTGTTATTTGTATGAAAGAAATGGTTAAAAATATCGTAGAGTATCCCTTGTGATTGCTCAAATGTTTGCTCATTGTTATTTCCTATGTAAAAGAAATGGAAAAAAAAATTGTAAAGCATTCCCTGTGATTGCTTAATGCAACTGCAATTACTATTCATTATGTGAAAGAAAAGGAAAACATTACTAGAGATAATTTTCTTGTGATTGCTCTATGATTGCTTTTAAATGAATACGAACATGTTATTTATGAGTGCTGCCATTTTCTAGAATGGATATGGTATAAATAGATTATGCATGCATTGGAAAATTGAATGCAGTGTGAATTTTGTGAACGCCTATGCATTGTGTGCTACCTGTATTATTATAAATGCATGCTTATGTTTAAGCCGTAATATGATCCCATAAAACTCAAGATTTAATAAAACCTATCCATAGTAGAGCTTCAACTACAACATAGAGCACATGCAGTTGAAGAGGAGTTTAAGTATCCAAGCGATATTGGAATAAAAAATTTGCAGTAATCTTCCATTCATGGATTCCATCAATGAAAAGTATTGGGATATTATTTATCATCTTGGGCATAACTTGTCCAGTGGATTTGTGCTAAGTGAGTCATCCATTCTAGGGTTAAGATTTTTGCTATGTAAATAACAAAAAATTGGGAGTCAAAATTATTACCTATGAATGATGTGTATACTATTGGCATCAAATAGTTTAGAAAAATTTCAACCCAACTCCTATGTGGAATGCTATTTCCACTTAAAAATGAGAGATTTGATCCAATTTGAAACATGTTTGTATTTTAAAAATTTTACTATATAAATTTGGTGCTGCTCATTCAGAAATTAAACTATTGGTAATTATGTAATTGGTTTTCAGGCTTAAATATGTAGGGTTTAAGGAGCTTACATTTGTGCAATTATTTTATATTGAATCTTAAAGAATATTGTGTTTTCTCTTAGTTTAAAAAAACCAAAATTTGTATAGTCATTCTCTATTGTACTTTTAAAAGGTTGAACAACGTGTTAGAGGTGCAGTAGAGTAGCGTATATCTAGCAGTATTTGTAAATCTTTGATTTTGTTTATTAAAGTTCAATAGATGTGGAGATTGCATGGAAGAAATATTTATTCATGTTTGCATGTGTGGATAGAACTTGTCTAATTCCTTTTAAAAAGAGTGCCAAGATGTTATGTGTGAAGATTCTATTTGTGGGTTTCTCATTTTTGGTTGAAGAGTTTAGTTTTTCTTCCATCGCATTCTTAGTCAAGTCGGGCTAGCGTACTTCATATATAGAAAAGTTATGTATTCTATATTTTATTTGAAAATTATGTTCACATTGGAAATGTGTGCTTTGAGTTAGAAAATCTCTCAAAGTTGCATAACTCTTTTAATAGGTTTTTGTTGGAATATCATGTTGGTTGCTAAGCTAGGAATATAAAGAAAATGGTATGCTTTTTAGTGAGCCATAAAAGAGTCCTTGCTTTGACCTTTGAAAGGAATGCATAATTTGAACACTTTAAATTGGAAATAAAATAATTAAGATTATGGTTGGAAATGAATTTAATTATATATTGTTCTTATGTTGATTTCATGCAAGCAAGTTTACTACTTACCAAGTTTTAAAGTTACAAATTGGATTGCATTGTGTTATTAATGATACTTATTAAACCCTAATATGTAAGGATGAATTAGAAAGCTTAGTAAAATATTAGTAGTGTGAATGTAAAATAATTATTAGAGGCATGAGAACCTAATTAAAAATTGGTATATTGAGAGAATACTCATAATTCACCCAAAAACTATTGGGGTGTGAGTAGATACACAACAATACCTATAGCAATTGCAAGTTGACGAGTATGGTCGATTTAAAAAGACTAGGTCAAAACTGGTATGAGAGACAATATGGGATGCTTTCTCCAGGTTACATCTAGGATAGTATTGTGATATATTCCATGTATCTTTGACTAAGCTAGTTAGGTCTCGTTGTATGGTATGGGACACACTAATGGAAGTTTAAAATAATATGAGTAATTAAGTCCAAGCCCAGTGTATTGGCATGGATCTAGTTGAGCCTATGCATAAAGAAGTCAGTTAGATACGAGATATAAGTATGTTATTTTCCTTTCATTCAGCATAGGAAGAAGTTAAATATTTAGTCGAAAGGTTTAGAGTGATAAAGAATAGGGAAGTAAGCATCCCCCTCTAAGTGTATGGGCCCTAGAGGATAATCCTTGTCATGGTATGACCCTCATGCCAAACAATGAGGACGCAAATGAGATAAGTCAATTCTTCCAAAGGCACCTTTAAGGGATATGGCCGATCTCATCCACTTGGGTGATTGTGCTATAGTAGTATTGAACTTAAAAGTGGTGTTATTTTTGTGCTAAAAATAATTTGTTTCAAAAGAAAATTGGATGAAAATATGATTGCTATGAAAATGAAGGCAAAGCTATAAGTTATGTGTTGCTTTAAAAAAATAGTGCTATGTTTGATGTGAAGTGGTACAACCAGGTGAGAAGACTTGCGTTGTTACATATGGTATTAGAGTAAAATTGGATCTGATATGTGTACCCTAATTATAAATTAAACTGAAATAATAAATTATTTCTTTCACCTTTAGGTCCAATGGCAAGAATGCTACGTGGTGGGTCTTCAAGAAATCCTGCAGAAGGCATGTAGGAAGAGATCATCGAAATACCACCTAGAGGACCAAGGTCAAGATTGAGATGATAAGGCCCTCAGTGTGAAATAAGGATGAAACAATTGAATGAACCTCCACCTAATGAACCTGTCAAGGAAGGTAAAAATCTTGCAAAAGTGGTTCAAATGTTGCAAAACCACATGGAGAAACAAAGGGAAGAAATGGCCAAAAAAAATCTCAAATGACCCAGCAACAAGAACTTATTACCTAATAATAAAGGATAATAGAGGAGTTAGCTAGAGAAAGAGATATTGTTTTAATAAAGACTGAGGAAGTATCTAGAGAATCTGATTGAACCAGTGTCATAAGGGCCATAGTAAGTAAGAAATTTAATAGGAACCTATGAAAGGTTACTATATCCAAGTTCACTAGAAAGGGTGATGAAGATTCAATGGAGAATTGGTTAAATGAACTGGAGTCATATTTCTCTTTAGTAGTTTTATCGTCTAAATCTAAGATTGCTTTGGTAGTCATGAATATGATTGAGGTAGCCCTTGATTGGTGGAAATATTATAAGATAGGGCATAGAATTGAAGGTTCAGATCTCAAGTGGGAAACATTTGTCAAGGAATTCAAAGATAGATTTCTAACCAAGCTGAAAGAACGAATATATGAAAGCAAAATTTCGTACCGGGTGCGATGCAAACAAAAGCAAAACGTAACGCTAAGTCCTACGAACGAAAAATGCATGAAAAGGGGAAAACAAGCAAAATGAAATGAGATGTAAAGCAAATGTAAAGTGCAGCCCTTTATTTTATTAATTTTCTCGAGATCAGGTTACAATACATCTCCTCCATTTTCAGGGGCTAGGAGCGTTAAACATAGTTTTGTCACACCACGGATGGTACGCTTTCTTCCGCGTGCCCACATGTGAAATGGGCGGGCCAAATGTCACCACCACTTGCATGAATGCATTTGTGCTTCCTTGCTGCCCCTCTAGTGTTGAGATCCTACATTCAGAAAAATAGCAAACGATTAAAAGCACCTGCGGATGGAGGGAAACATGCGATCCCCAAGGCCTCCGATTAATGCATGCATAAAATAATTAAAACTATAATCAAAACATATCAGAATGAGCTAAAATTTGGAAAGAGGCATGAAAACATTACCAAGAACACACTGCAAAAGGAACAGTCAAGAAATATGCCATAAATTTCTAATCGCTCCGGGGTGGGACGATTAGGACTGTCACAAGACGTCAGAAAGTGACCTCCTAAATGTCCCATCCAAGGGCCTCCAAAACACCTGCAAAGTTGGGGTTAGGCAAAAAGGGGCATTTTGAGACGACCCAGAAGGTCGGATTTTGCAAATTCTACCTCGATTGCCCTGTATCCGATGATGCTCCCTGTATGTTAATGGAAATGAAAAACATTGAAAACACAACCAATATTCATCAGAATGACATGAAATTTGAATGGCAGCCTATATGAGTGACCTAAAATGAAATGCAAATGAAATAGTAAAGAAATATGCTATAGATTTCTAATCACTCCGGGGTGGGGCGATTAGGACTACAGTAGTGCGGGGGGCGCCCCTGGGCAGGACGCCCACTGTTTGGGGCTTGGTTTCGACACCAATCCACTTGGGATGGGTCCAAAACCTCCTAGGGGGTTGTGTCAAAAAATTGGGTGGGGTATTGTGGCCAAATATTTGGGTTTTGGGTTCGGATTGTACTTCCAATGATCACCCAATAACCTCCCTTCCAAAAGAGAGATCAAGGATGTAAGAAGCACAAGCGATGGGTGAGGATGTAATTCGATAGCACTCCATTGCTCCAAATGCTCCTGCTATGTCCTTTCTTTGGGGTGAGAAGACTCACCATTTTATAGACCTGAGGGTCTCTTGTGAATGAGCATGTAGAGGCGCCACTTGGCCATCATGCCTTGTCAGGGGAGAGAAGATTCCTCCCTGATTAAGGGCTCCATGATTGCCTCTATGATTGCCTCTTTGAGGTCAAAAATGCTCACTCACACTCCCATGCATTGAAGGTGGAGTTGAGTGGTGGATCTGAGATGCCATTTGTCAAGGTTTGACCTTTTGCCCGTCAAACCTACTATTCGCCCCACCCTGGAGCGAATGCTACTAATCATCCCGGGGTGGGACGAATACTAGTTTGTAATCATCCCAGGGTGGAACGAGTAGGGAGCAGAGTGCCTGAAAGGTGCCAAATTGACCTTTGACCTTCCAAAACTATTGTGGGAGTGGTTAGGACCACTTTTTAACCTCTGGGGCTGCCCTAGGGGCTATGTATGTCAATTCGATCAGTGCTTGTCATCACATAATCGGATTGGTGCTATTTTGGTGTCTATAGATGCCCCTTTTTGGGATGCGCTGTGCGTGGCATAGTGCTGAGAAAAAATAGATAACCAAAGCACTAATGATTAGGGTTTCTCAGTAACCTAACCAAATTTTGATGCCCCAAGTATGGAAAGGGCACGCATTCTTGAATCCTTGCTTCTGACAAGCTAAGGAGCTTAATTCAAGTGTTAACCTTTTTCGGTGAGGTGTTACTTGATCTTGGACATTGTTCAGTCATGAATAGGCAAAGGGCACAACCTTTTGTCTGTGGGAACCTTGAGTTCATGATTCTAGAATACCAAGTGTTTGATCAGCTTGTGATAATTGCTTGTTTGCTACCCCAAGCAGGAGCGTGATTGTCTTTGTCAATGATTCTTTGAATGCATGCCATTTCCTTGATTGGGTGTGTATTTGTTGATTGGTGACTAAGTGTGACTACCCCCTCAAGCGACGAATCGATGAGGGAATGACCGACATGAGAAAAGCGACGAGTCGCTTGACCCAAGATGACTTATGGTAAGGGTGCCTTCAGTTGTTTTTCGTTGAATTCTTATGCAATTTCCCAACAATTTGACCTATTTTTGGTGGGTTTTAACCCTTTTTGTGACGTATTTTGGAGCTAAAATTGTCAAAAATTCATCCTCCCATGGAGCGGTCCGGCTATGGTAGCCTTCTTAGGGAGTAGGATATTGATAATTTGGGCCCTGACGTCTATTTTTTATGCCAATAATGTCAGGCACAAAGGCGCATTTTTTTGGCAATGTTATTACTATTTTTGGTTGGGTTTGGACCCTTTTTGTGACTCCTTTTGGGGATGAAATTGTCGAAAATCCTTCCGCCCATGGAGTGGTACGGCTATGGTAGCCTTCTTAGGGAGTATAATAGTGACAATTTGGGACCCCAACATCAGTTTTGGATGCCAAGAATTGCAGGAGCAAAGGTGCCTTTTTTCGGCAATTTTATTGCTATTTTTGGGTGGGTTTGGACCCTTTTTGGGGCACCTTTTGGGGATGAAATTCTCAAAAATCCGTCCTCCCGTGGAGCGGTCCGGCTATGGTAGCCTTCTTAGGGAGTAGGATAGTGAGGATTTGTGACCCCAACATCGGTTTTGGATGCCTTGAATCGTAGGCGCAAAGGCCCCTTTGTTCGACAGTTTTATTGCTATTTTTGGTGCATTTTGGATGCAGATTTTGTTGTTTTTGATTTTCTTGCTCTGTAATCGTCCCAGGGTGGGATGAATACCTATTTTTTAATTGTCCCAGGGTGGGACGAGTGCTAACTAGAGCGCTCATCCCAGGGTGGAATGATTACAGGCCTAAAAGCCTATATAAGGGCCAAAACTAGGTTTTGGGCTCATTTGCACTTTGTTTTTCTAGCGATTTGGAGTTGTGAGGAGGAGGAGGTCGAGTTCACGTAGCGGAGCGCTGTCGAATTTTCATGGACACAATGAGTTCACGGACTGGATCATCCAGTGGTGGAGCCGAGGCGAGACCCATGAGTGCTCCTTCTCTTTATTTTGCTTGTTTTTATTTTCAAAAGCCGTAATTTACTTGATATTTCATTTTTTCGTTTAGACTAGAATGAAAACCCTAGGTTAAATTGTTTTACTTTGTTTTTGTATTTTGTTTGTTTAGACTAGGATGAAAACCCTAGGTTAAACTATTTTATTTTGTTTTTGTATTTTGTTCATTTAGACTAGGATGAAAACCCTAGGTTAAACTGTTTTATTTTGTTTGGTTTTTGTTTAAACTAAGATTAAGAAACCCTAGTTAAAAAATTTGTGTTTTTATTTTGTTTTTGTTTTTCAGTTTTAAACTAAGGTTAAGAACCCTAGGTAACTGTAAATTTGTTTTTTTTTGTTTTTTTGTTTTTTTTTTTTTTTAAACTAAGATTAAGAAACCCTAGTTAAAGAATTGTGTTTTTATTTTGTTTTTGTTTTTCAGTTTTAAACTAAGGTTAAGAACCCTAGGTAACTGTAAATTTGTTTTTTTTGAACTGATTTTTTTTTTGGTTAAACTAAGATTAAGAAACCCTAGTTAAAGAATTTGTGTATTTTGTGTTTTGTTGTTTTGTTTGAAACTAAGGTTAAGAACCCTAGGTAACTGTAAATTTGTTGCTATTTTGCTTTTTTTTTTTGCTATACGTTTGTTAAATGTTTTAGATGTACATTTGTTAAATGTTTGTGTTGTACAATTTGTTAAATGTTTGTGTTGTACAGTTTATTAAATGTGTTTGTTGTACATTTGTTAAATGTTTATGCTGTACATTTGTTAAATGTTTTAGTTGTACATTTGTTAAATGTTTGTGCTATACAGTTTGTTAAATGTTTGTGTTGTACAGTTTATTAAATGTGTTTGTTGTACATTTGTTAAATGTTTATGCTGTACATTTGTTAAATGTTTTAGCTGTACATTTTTTTGGTTATCATGTTTTTAATGTTTTTGTGTTGTTTTTGTTTTGCAGGTGGTGAAGAGTCGGTACCATGTGCCGACGGTGTTTTCGGATGTGCGGGAGGCGCTGACTATGGTGGAATGGGAGTGGCTTGATGCCCTTGGGCTCAAGCAGGTGACTCGGTTAGAGCCTATGGTGGGGGATTAGACATATCTGACTGCCCTAATCAATTTGTGGGATCCTCGCACCAACACCTTTCATCTCCCAATAGGGGAGATGACAGTGACTCTTGAGGACGTTTATCAGATTCTATGGATTCTAATAGATGGATTGCCCATTCGGACTACTCCTCATGATCAGTAGACGATGGTGCTGACATGGTGCTTTGGGCATGGGGTGGATATGGGGGTGGATAGTCCGATGGAGAGGGCAAAGGGGGACTACCTGATTGGCAAGATTTTGGTGCGGTGGTGGCTGGAGAAGGGCATGTTGGGGGTGAGGCATGCACTGCTCATGACCCTCATCTCCAACATGCTATTTCCTGACTCATCTGGTGCGAGGTTCCCTTGGAACCTACTAGAGGTAGTTTTCAGACTTGTGGAGTGTCCGACGGAGGCACCCCTGATTATGAGGTGGGGTCAGACGCTACTGGCATAGCTTTATGATGAGTTGTACGAGGTCCACTATTGGAGGTGGAAGGGGATTGGGTGCAGCTACTTGTTGCAATGTTGGGGATGGTAGCACATAGCTATGGAGCATCCAGAGGGTTTGTCGTGGACCACTCGGGCAGAGATGGTGGATAGGGAGATTGGTTATGCGGCTCTATGGCGGAGGTCAGAGGAGCAGGGGTAGAGTCAGCGATGGGCTGGTGTCGTAGGGCACTATGCCGATGCCTTCTCACTTCTTGCTCTAGGGGAGGTGTTCTAGCATCCATACCGAGACTGTCTAGCATGGGACAGAGCAGGAGTACTTCTCATACGTTCGAGTGACTCGATAGTTTGGGGTGCACCAGGGATTGCCTAGTGAGCCTTTGATCTATCGATGTTGAGGCGACGAGAGGACTCTCGCCTGGCCGATCATTGAGCCACTGGGTGAGGAGTCGGATGCAGTGATCGATGTCCCTAACATGGATAATGTCGGGGCGACTATAGAGTATGACCAGTGGTGGACGATGCGATGATGGCAGGGTGAGGGTTTGGGAGCTCCGCTCGATGATGCAGATATGGTAGAGGTTGACAACTGGACTTGGGATGACTAAGGGTTCTAGAGCAGTCAAATATACAGGAAGTTTCAGAGTAGTGGGTGTCAGAGTAGCCTACTGTCCTAGAGATGCCCATGCCTCAGGTAGTCCTGGGGGACATGGATGCTAGGTATCACGTGGAGATAGCACGATTGGAGGATCTACTATGGAGAGGATATGAGGAGCATGGGAAGGTTCTGCAGGAGAGGGATCTCCTACGGACTCAGTTGGCAGAGCGGGAGAATGCATTGGCTGCATACCACCGGTAGGATGGGGACACAGATGCTTCGTGGGAGAGGGATCTCTTATGGACTCAGTTGGCACAGTGCGATGACGCATTGGCTGTGTACCATCGATGGGAGATGGATTTGGTCCAACATCGGATGGAGTTGGAGGCAGAGATTATCCGCCTCGATGGGCGGTTACCTAAGCTCACTGGAGGTGGATCTTCATGCTAAATGAGAGACAGTGAGACTAAGCAGTCTGCTTCCTCTCATCGCAGGTGGGTGGGTGAGGGTAGCGCTAGTGGGCGTGATGCGAGGACTGGTAGCAGTCGTCCTGAGAGGTCCCATAGGACCCACACCACTGGGGGTAGTTCCAGTCGCACCGATCCTACGTGATCATGGTGGCCAACGCCCTAGGCTTGGGGGTTTTTGAGTTTTTGATTTTTTTTGTGAGGTCAGAGGACCATTTTATTGTAGCCTAAGGGCATTTTTGATGATATATATACATGACTTTCTTTGTTTTTATACACTTGTTATGGTTTAATTTTATGCACATTTTAGTTAGTTGATGTATGCATGTGTTATTATGAATGCGATGTTTCTAATTATATGATGTATGCATATGGAATGGATGGAATGATTTGTTGATAACTTGTCGGTGGCACCATAGACTGTATAGGATTCACTGGCTTTCTGTACTATGTGATGACTTTGCATGTGTAATATTTTTTTGTTTTGTTTTTTTTTTGTATTTTCCGATGGTGATGCAAGAATGGACATGTACAACATTTGTTTTAGAATGTAGTTAAGGTTTTTATGAGACTCAGACGCTTTAACTAACTAGCCAAGACTGTACATTTATCTTACAAGACTTTTGAACAAGGTATGAATCGGACTTGAGTTTGACCAAGTTATTTCACATCCCTGTGTGTGCAATTGAGTTCGTTTATGTGGTATTTGTCAGGATACCGCCGGTGCCAGATAGGCTGTCAACCAAACCTGTATCGAGGATCACCTAATTAGCTCCACTAACTCCTTTGTTGTATTTAGTAAGATTAATCCATAGGACAATCTAAGGTACCATAAGCTAGCTCATCCACATGCAAACATTGGTCCGCTCACATGCAAAGCTAATGTGATAGACATATCCTCATGCGTTTAGGATACCGCCATTGCCAGGTAGGTTGTCCACCAAACCCATAATGAGGATCACCTAGATGGTTTTTCGAATGCTGAGAATTCCAGGGATTCAAGCTCAGGCGTCTTTCGGTTGCTCGACTTGTTGGGATACTTGCTCTCATACATAGTGATAAAAATCACTGTTTATTTTTCTCTTTTTGTTTTTTTTTTTTTTGAGCAAGGGGTTTGAATAGTGGTGATAACCACTATTATTTGATTTTGCATTTTGGGTTTCAAAGTTGAGCTCGTAGGTTTTTGGCTTGCGAATGGAATTGATCCCTTTTGGCTTTGGGGATGACTACCCATCCTGTTTAGGGATGTGTAGTATGAATCCTTACGACTTTGGGGACCAAAGGTGATTGGGGATGTTACTATGTAATGGCATTGATCTTTTAGGCCTTGGGGATGACTACCCATCCTTGTCAGGGGCGTGTAGTATGAATCCTTATGACTTTGGGGACCAAAGGTGATTGGGGATATGATTATGTAATGGCATTGATCTTTTAGGCCTTGGGGATGACTACCCATCCTTGTCAAGGGTGTGTAGTATGAATCCTTATGACTTTGGGGATCAAAGGTGTTTGGGGTTTTTTGATAGTGGATTTTAACCACTATTTATTATGGGGAATTGGATGGGGAAGAGCTTGTCCTTTTTTCAATTCTCAGCATTCTCGAACCATTCGCACAGGGGGATGAGTAGGCTAACCTTTCACCTATGGTACCCGAGACTGCTTTGTAGGTTTCTCTTGCGTTCACACAACTTGGGAATTTTTTATGTGTTTTAACTTGTGTTGGGATGCGACGTAACAAGGTGTGATCCAAGTAAAACTCTACCTTTGTAAAAAATCTGTCTGACTTTGTATAATTTTTGGCTAGAAATCTAATGATAGCTGAATGACGAAAAACCCTAGATGCATTAGAAGACAACTGACTATGATATGGTGCAAAATGTGAATGGCGTTTATTTTTGATGGACTATTTACAAAGTGGAAAGAATGTGGAAAATGATGGAATTGCCGAGTAATTACAGTCTATGGTGCTTATGACGTGTATGACCAACAAATATGCCATGTATGCGATGCCTAGTGCAGTTTATTATATTTTTATGTTTTGATTTTTAAGAGTATGCATGGAAGTGAGATGCAATTTTTTTTTGTTATTTTTTATTATCTTTTGTTTTTGTTTGTTTTTGAATATTTGTTTTTGACCAAGCGATTGTGGGAACCCTTGGAGCTTTTGGTTTGACCAAAGATTTTATGGATACCTTTGGGGCGTTTGGGGGTTGACCAAGCGATTGTGGGAATCCTTGGAGTGTTTGGTTTGACCAAAGGGATTATGGATACCTTTGGGGCGTTTTAGGGTTGACCAAGCGATTGTGGGAATCCTTGGAGCTTTTTGGTTTGACCAAAGGGATTATGGGTACCTTTGGGGCATTTTTTGGGTTGACCAAGCGATTGTGGGAATCCTTGGAGCTTTTGGGGTTGACCAAGCGATTTCTAGAATCCTTGGAGCTTTTGGGGTGGGTTATGGCTCTCTAAATGTGGAATGGCCTCAAATGACTGATGTTCAAGGGTTCTAGTTCCTTGATTCCTTCAAGAGAGGCGAGCCGGTATGTTCCAGGTCCTATTTTACTGTCAATTACATAGGGACCTAACCAATTTGTAGTGAAATTGTCCCTTAGATGGGGTGACAAGTTAGAATTTTGTTGGTTCTCTTTTAAGACCAAGTCACCAACCTGAAAGTCCCTCAGGTGAACTTTCATGTTGTATGCTTTCTTAAGTCGCTCTTGATAGATACGTAAATGCTCGAGAGCATTGATGCATTGTTCATCGAGCAACGTAAGATGGTCTAACCGGGCCTGCCATGCAGTGTCATCATCGATGAACTCTTGCATTGATATGCATAGGGAAGGTATTTCCAACTCTAGAGGCATGACTGCCTCAGAGCCATACACCAACAAAAATAGAGTTGCCCCGATGGGCATCCAAATTCTAGTGCGATAATGCCAAAGAGCAAGTGGGATTTGAATGTGCCAATCCTTATGACTATCTGTGACCATCTTTTTAAGGATGGCAACTAGCATTTTGTTTGACGCCTCTGCTTGCCCATTTGCTTGTGGATAATAAGGTGTCAAAAAATTGTGCTAAATTTTGTACTTTGTTGTCAAAGCACGCACATATTTGTTCTTAAATGACGTCCCATTATCCGAGATGATCTTGGATGGAATACCAAAATGACATATGATGTTATGTAAAATAAACTCTACAATGCGGGTTCCAGTCGTAGAGGTAAGCGAAATTTCTTCCACCCACTTGGTGAAGTACTCTATGGCCGTTATGATAAACGTGTGATGACCTGACGACGTAGGGGAGATATTTCTGATTAGATCTAAGCCCCACTAAAAAATGGCCAAGTCGATTGGATCGGCTACAAGGCCTGAGAAGGTACGTGTGTCAAATTTGCATGGTGTTGACACTTCACGCACTTCTTTACATATGCGCAACAATCTCGCTCTAAATATGGCCAATAATAGCCCATGCAAAGAATGTGCTTTGCGATGGCCATACCACTGAAGTGGCCACCGCATGTACCATCATGTGCTTGGGTGATCGCCCAAGCAGACTCCTGCTGGTCCAAGCAATGGAGGAGGATCCCTTCATAGCTTCGACGATACAAAATGTCTCCTAGCAAGACATGTTTTGCCACTTTCTATTTGAATGATCTTTTCACGGCGTGCGTCAATCCAAGTGGGAGGTTACCTAGCTTGAGGTAGTCTCTTATGGGTGTGTACCAATCCTACTGATCAAAAACCTCGATGGTATGAACTGCCAATCCCTCTTGAAGTTTGTCCCTAGCAAAAGCTGAGCGGGAATGGACTTGTAAGAATAGCATTGTGTTGCTATTAAGAGGGGTCAAGGAGAACAAGGACCCCCAGTTGGCATGATTTAGACTATCATAGATTCGAGAGAACTTATCCTGAGATGGTTCAATCTAGATCAGGTGGATTCCTGGTGTTAGGTCAAAGATTGCATGCTCCATCATGGATTGCGATAATGTTTTGACTTGAATGGTTGTCATCTCACCAGAAGGGTCTTGCGGGATTAGTGACCCCAAGGAGGCCATAGTGTCCGTAAAATGATTCGATGATCGAGGGAGTGCCTCGATGTCATACCATTCAAGATTTGCCAGGAATTTATCCACAAGGGCTTTATAGGCCTGTAGAACTGGGCATTTACATTGGAATACCCCTTTTACTTGGTTGAAAATTAATAGCGAATCACCAAAGATGTTCAAGCATTTGATGTTCATGGTGATTGCTATCTGAAGACCTATGAGAAAGGCTTTGTATTCGACATTGTTGTTGGTGCATGGGAAATCTAGTTTAAATGATAGAGGCATTGGAGCCCCTTGTGGTGTGAAGAATACAATTCCCGTGCCACCTCCTTGCTCACATTTAGAACCATCAAAAAATAGGGTTATGTCGGCCTGTGACTCAGGCACATCAGAATCTGGCGATTCTGAGACATGGAAGACCCCATCATCGGGTAGCTCTATAGTCAAAGGCTGATCGTATTTGAGAGGAGCCTATGCTAGTTGATCGACGATGACTTGACCTTTGATGGACTTTTATCCAATGAATTCGATGTCAAACTCCGTCAACAACATGATCCATTTCGTCGTGCAGCTACTGTGATAAGTACGACTCATCATGTACCGCAATGGATTCTCCTTAGACACAACATACGTCGTATTGCTCAGCATGTAATGGCGTAGCTTTTTGGTAGAAAATACCATCGCCAAGCATAGCTTCTCAACGTATGCATAGTTAAGTTCATAACTGACCAGGGTGTGGCTAAGATAGTAATTAGCCTATTCTTTGTGTAGTTCATTTTTCTAGGCCAGCATGGCGCCCAGTGCCACCTCAGTAGCTGAGATGTATAAATAGAATGACACTCCTGGTCTAGGTGGTGCCAATACTGGTGGTGAAGCCAAGTATTGTTTGATGTCATCGAAGGTTGACTGGCACTCATCATCCCAGTGAAATGCTACCCCCTTGTGTAATAATTTATTCATGGGTCGACACTTGTCAGATAGCTGCACTATGAAGCGCTTGATTAATGTGACCTTTCCCTGCAGGCTTTTGAGTTGCTTGATGGTGGTTGGGGGAAGCATTTCAAGGATTTCCTTGAATTTGTTTGGATCTACCTCGATTCCTCATTTTGAGACTATGAAACCCAAGAGTTTTCTAGATGTGACGCCAAATACACACTTCTTGGGGTTTAGTCTGACTTTATGTTCGATGAGGCGATCAAGGATCTTGCTTAGGTCATCAAGATGATCTGGGTGCAAAAGAGATTTGGCCAACAAATCATCCATATAATCTTCCAAATTTTTATGCATGTGATCATGGAAGATGTATGTCATAGCGCGTTGGTAGGTGGCACCAGCATTTTTAAGGCCAAAGGGCATGACCTTATAACAAAATGTCCCCCAAGGCATTGTGAACACCATTTTGAGTTGATCATCAAGATTGATAGGAATCTGATTGTATCCCGAGAAACCATCCATGAGGGAAAGCATTTCATGGCTTTCTGTAGAGTCTACCAATGCATCGATGCTAGGCAAGGGGAAATCATCCTTGGGACTCGCTTTGTTTAGATCTCAAAAATTGGTGCATATGTGAATCCTCCCATCGGGCTTCTTGATAGGTACCATGTTGGACAACCATGGTGGGTAATCCATGTAGATGACAAACTGTGCATCCAACAACTTTTGTAGCTCATATTTGACCATTAAGGCTACTGTTGGGTGCATCTTACATAGTTTTTGCTTGACTAGCTTGACTGTCGGATCAAGCGTTAGATTATGCATGACTAGTTGCGGGTCTAGCCCCGACATGTCTTTGTAGGACCATGCAAAAACCTCCTTATTCTCTTTGAGAAGGGCAATGTAATCGACTTGCTCTTTGGGGGATAGACTTACCCCTAGCTTGATGATTTGTGGATTCATTGGATCAGAGCCGATGTCTATGTCAGTCGTCTCTTTGACTGACATGTGGGACCCGTCCTCCAACTGGTGTGGAGTTGGGATCAGGTGGATATCAATCCCTAAATTTAGATCTACATTTGGAACATTGGGTTCCTCTTCAGCGTGGAAGATATCCTGAGTTGGCCCTAGGGTGAAATGAAGCATCTCATCGCAAGGCCAGTACTCTGATGGGGATGGTGGTGAGTCAGCGTGATCCCAGTCTATAGCATCTAAGTCTAGATACAATGGCCATGTTGGATCAGCTGGATTGTGGATGGGGGAGGTTAAGTCAATGGAGATCATGTTGATGAAATAATTTTGGTCTCCATTACCATGGGTGTGGTGACTCGGACTTCCTTGGTGATCTTTGTGCTTTGGATCTGGCTCTGGGGGTATTGGCACAAATGGATCGGCCCTATGTGCGGATAATAGGACGGGGTATACCATTGGCACTGATGGCTCTATGGGGTCTCTAGGTGGAAGGTGCTCTCTGTATACCTAAAGTTGTGGGTGAAGTAGTTGGTCCAACTGTGCTTGGTTTAGGTGCCACCTATGCCTTGGCCCCATGTTTAGCTATTCAAACATGTCATCAATGTCCATGGGGTATTGTTGCTGTTATATATGATTGAGATATGCCATCTCAATCTCATCTTCATAATCACTATCAGAGATCCATAGGCCTTCATTGGCTCTGATAACTGTTTACGGCATGTGAGGCTCGTCTTGCTCGAGCAAATTGATCTGGTCCCATCGGGGTTGTTCCACTCTCTATGGGAGGACCTAATTTTCTTGAGGTGGCCCTTGCTCAACTGGAGCATTCAAGGGGAACATTGCCAATAAGCTTTCTTGATAGTCATCCATGGGGGTCACTTGCGAATGATTGCTATCAGATTCGAAAGGGTCCCATGACACTACCTCATACTCTGACTCATATTTCGAAGATCCTTCCTGACCTTGTCTATATCCCTCTTGTAGGTGAGTTCTCAAACTTTCTCCTTTTTCTATCAAAGGGACGAGGTTATCAAGGTCAACAAGGTGTGTTGTCAACAATGGGAGATAATCCCCCAATGTATATGTTGTGTTAGGATTGGCATATGGATCTCTTGCCAACCCATCCTTGTTGCCTATCCCTAGGCCTTGCATGTTCTCCACCAAGATGTCAAGGGGTAGGGGGTGGTTGAACCCTACTCCTGATTTGTCGTATGGCATCTGATATCTTGGTTGACAAAGAACATGCACTCCCTGTTCATATCTACCTAAACCATATCCATGCCAATTACATTGGCCAAGATATCTCAAAGAAAAGTTTGGGTTGGACAAATAGTTGACATCCTCAGAAAAGGGCTCTTCATCTTCTTCCTCTTGTAGGTAAGTTTCAATGCCATTATCGAGGCCCCCATATACAAAATTTGTCTGGTTGGGCGGGTAGCCTAGAGGAACAATAGTGCTGATGGGGAGGCGAGGTCTCCCCATGTCCTGCATGGACTCAAGTGCGGGTGTTGCTATGATGTTCCACACTAGGTACTCCCCCAGGCCCGTATTGGCCATCTCAACGATGATCATTGGCGATTGAGGGGAGGGAATGGGAGTTCTTCCTGAGTCCACTCCATGTCGGGTGAACTAGGCATCTCGACTTCCATTCGGCTAGGCATCTCCTCGATAGATATGGTTGAGACTAATGGCGGTGCCTCTTCCAAGGGTTTCTTCCCATTGTCCTTCGATGTGGCCACCATAGGTGGAGTCGTTGGTGAAGGACCAGATGATGAAGATGGACCCAGTTGAGGATTTGATGGACTTAACAGCGGGGATGCATGTGGAATCGGACCCTATTTAGATGGATTCAACTGAAAATCCAAATGTGTCGATGGAAGGGTCGATTGCGGCATCAGCTGCACTACATTGCAATACTTGAAGGGCTCTAAGTCTGCCAAGACTACATGCACCTGCCCTTCGAATGTGTACTTTAGGCACTGATGAGCTATCAAAGGGACACACTTCATGTCCCTGATCCAAGGCTAGCCCAACAAGATATTATAGGCCATCTCACCTTCCAAGATGTGGCACAACGTAGGAATAGTCTTTTGTCCCACTTGGATGGGTAGGACAATTGTGCCAACCGTCGAGCATATCGCATCATTGAATGCTCGAAGAGTATAGGTGGAGGCCACGATGTGAGATGCTAGAAACTTGAGGTGTTTCAAAGTCGTTGTTGTGATTATATTACTGGATGAGCCAGTGTCCACCAACACCCTCTTATATGGAATCTCGTTGACCCATGCAATGACGTGCAAAGGTGGATCTGCCATATCACCAGTCACCGATTTTAGCTCGTCTTCTCTAAAGGTGATGACTGGATCGGTGTATCATTTAACATATCCCATAAAGTTTTTGAAATAATTTGCTTTGTGGGCCTGCAACTCGATGGCTTTAAGTATCTCCATAAGAGCCTCCCGATGGGGCAGTGATTGTTGTATGAGCTCGTAGATGGAGAGCCTAGACGACGTGGTCTTTAAAATTTCGGTAAGTTTAGTCTGAATCGTGGTCACTGGTCTATGTGGGGGAGGTTTTGTAGGGTGATGTTGAGGTTGTGACATTGATGGGACCTCTCTTGGAGCTACCTTGGGGGCAGCTATGCTTGGGTACCTCTTGTTTCGAGTCACTATGCTTATCATCCCTACATACCCCTGCATGGGGCAGTTCTGTGTCACCTCATTGACTTGAAGGGTCTTTGCCTGCAAATCATGGGAAGGCATGGGGTCTTTGAAGACCTCCATCTATTGGTTGTTTGGAACAATGGGATTATCCACTACTAGAATTTTTTTGTCTATTAGGTCTTGCACTAAACTTTTGAATTTCCAACATGCATAAAGGTCATGTCCCTTCTGTCGGTGAAACCTATAGTACAAGTCTTCCCTATAACCCTTGGTTTTTGGCACGTTGGGGTCTACGGGTCAACTCTCTGGTAGGTTTATCAATTTTACCATTGATAAGCGGTCAAAAAAGGAGTCTTTAGACTCTGTGAATGGTGTGAATTGTCGCCTAGGGTGACACTGCTGATTTTGCTCTTGCCTATGATTTTCTCTTTCATAGCTATCAAGAGGCACTGCCTAATAATTAGCCTTTTGGGGTTGTGTTGCTTGTGCAGGCTTTGGTGCATTGATAGCAACCTGATTGACCGCAGTGGGTTTCAGTTGTGTGGTCCCTATTTTGGCATTTTTGGGCCACTCTTTCTTGCGTGGCTTGGCAATATCACCATCCTGTATCTTGATCTCCTCAATGATTCTGGCTTGTTCCAGGGATTCCTCGAGAGTGGCACATTACTATAGCTTCAATAGCATGGATATTAAACTCAAAAAACTTTTCAAGAACATTTGGGTCAAGTCGGCCATGGGAGGGAGGTAAGGTAGCTTTGAAAGAAACGTCCTCCATCGATTTCCATAAGCCGCCATGGTCTCTTCCTCATACTACCTGAGGCTAGCTAGGTCACTTAATGATACCTTATTCTTGGTATTGAAGGCGAAACATTTGAGGAACGTGTCCACTAGCTAGTCTAGGTTACTGATGCTATGCTTAGGTAACTAGGTAAACCAGTTCGAGGCAGGGCCTACGAACGTGGTTATAAATTTTCTTAGAAGCAAAGCATCGTTGTCCTGAATTCCAAAGCATTGGCTCAGGAATCTTGTCACGTGCTCTTGGGCATCCTCCTCCCCTCTAAAGATTGCCAATTGAGGCATTTTAAAGTGTTCAGGGTATGGGGGTGCAGGCACTGAAGGATGCACAAGGTGACTACGGAGCTGGCGTAAAGTGGGATTTTGGGGCCCAAAAGTCTTGGTCTCCATAAACTCTAAGTGCTCTAGCAGCGCTTTGTATGCATCAGAATATTTGATCACTTCCTCCTTGGTTTTTTCCTATTGCAAATTATGGGGAACTTGAGGCCTATGGAGGGGTAATAGGGTAGCATCCGCCCTGCCTTGGTAGGGCATTTTAGCCCACTCTTCTTCTTGCTTGAATTCCTAGGTGTGATCTATAAACATGGGTGGGTGCCCACGAAGGGTGCCCATCATTGGCTCTAGGGGTGGTCTCCCGCTCAGGTCTAGGAGGTCTTGGAGGTAGCATTTGATAAGGTCACGGAGACCTGTCTCACACCAAGGGGTTGTGCCTCTCATACAACTCTGTCCTATGTGTGCGATGGGTTGGGACCCTCTCAGGCATAGTGTTCTAGAACAACTTATATGTTTGACGCCTAATGCACTCTTTTCTAAGGTGATATAGGTACTCTAACTATTGTTGATCTTGCTCAAGATGTGTGATTTGCGCTTGACAGACGGTATGTTTGGCAAATGCCAAGTCTATCTATTCTATCGTCTTGAGTCTAGGAGGCCTAGATGCCTCCCCTACACATCTATCTTGGTAATGGTGATCCGAGATCTCTATAGGTCGCTTCCCTCTATCGAGGTTAGCGGCATTCACCCGAGGCTCTGGCCTCAGTAGGTGATCTTGATAAATAGTAGGTGCGGAAGTGCATTGTTCCCGCATTGTGTATTGCTCTTAAGGAATGTAGTGTTCTTCCTCGTGCTCACCCTGTCTGAAGAGGCTTGCGCTCTGGATTTGGCCTATTGTTTTTTATACTAATAAGGGGCAGATGAGGGATGATGTAATAATGTGGCCCCTCCTTATGGACCCTATGTTGTTATAGCACTTCATTGCATGATGGCCACTCATAACGAGTGTCTAAGGGAGCCTTCCCATTTATGTTGAGTGCCACATGTAAGGACTCCTCCTGAAAGGGTCTATGTTGAATAGGAGTGTCCCTCGAAGGGGTGCCTCTATAGTCCCATTCCATCATGGTATGATGTGGACTATTTTGTGGGTCAGGCCACCAAGGTGGTATGACCAAGTCCTTGGGGCTATAGCGGAGGTGACTTGTACCCCCTTGTACACTTTTTGCAGCTTCTGCCCATGATTGGGCTTGGATATGGGTGTACACCATGGTGGTGTCTCTCTACAAGATACGTAGGTTTTTATCTTCTTTACAATTTTTGTTTTTATTCTACACTAAACAAACAGGAGCCACACAAACAAAGAAGTGATTATCTCGTTTATAGATTAAATGTGTGCCCTAAATCTGGTTCAGTGTGTTTTGATTTTTGTTTGAAAACCTTGTAAAGAAAATTTGGTTGTATATGCAATATGAGGGCTCTTATGTCTCCCAAAATGGTTTCCCCTTCAATATACCACTACTAGGCCATTATACCGAACCTCTCAATATACCCGCCCTTACGTGAGGGAAACTATTGGTATGCGAGAGCAGAACAGTACGTGGAACATAGGCGGTACAAAAGGGGAATCACCTTGTTTTTGACACCTACCATAGAATACTTATCCTCATGCGCTGGGAATCACCCTAGCTACACTTGGTCAGCTTTCATCAGGATTTACGTCTAGCAACAGTAGTGATCGGGGTTATGTATGCAAAGATTCAAGCCAAGGTGGTGATGAAATCCACCGTTGGTCTTGATCAATTTTTTGAGTTTTACGACCAATGCCTTGATGTTTAGATTATCTCGTGGTGTGTGGGGTTCTTTTTACTTGCGTAAAGAAATAAAACATGCAGTACAAAATTTTTATGCAAGCAAAGAAACTAAAAATTACAGAGACAGAAAATAGAAAATGACAGAGAGTGTTCAGACAACCTACCTCTTCTTTGCCCACACCAGATGCCCCTGAGTTTTTGCTCAAAAACTACACAGAGAGCTAATCATCCCGGGGTGGGATGAATAGCATATTTGTATTCCTCACAGGGTGGGATGAATTCCAGTCTGTATTCGTCACAGGGTGGCGCGAGCAGCAGTCCAGCGCTTGAAGGATTAACACCTTAAAGTAAAAACACACAATTTTGATCAAAAAATTTATCTCAAAATCAAGGGACATTGTCCCACCGTGATCACAACTGAAAGCACGAGGATACGGAAGCAAAATGGCATACCGGGTGCGATGCAAACAAAAGCAAAACGTAACGCTAAGTCCTACGAATGAAAATGCATGAAAAGGGGAAAACAAGCGAAATGAAATGAGATGTAAAGAAAATGTAAAGTGCAGCCCTTTATTTTATTAATTTTCTCGATATCAGGTTACAATACGTCTCCTCCCTTTTCAGGGGCTAGGAGCCTTAAACATAGTTTTATCACACCACGGATGGTACACTTTCTTCCGCATGCCCACATGTGAAATGGGCGGGCCAAATGTCACCGCCACTTGCGTGAATGCATTTGTGCTTCCTTGCTTCCCCTCCGGTGTCGAGATCCTACATTCAAAAAAATAGCAAACGATTAAAAGCACCTGCGGATGGAGGGAAACATGCGATCCCCAAGGCCTCCGTTTAATGCATGCATAAAATAATTAAAAATATAATCAAAACATATCATAATGAGCTGAAATTTGGACAGAGGCATGAAAACATTACCAAGAACACACTACAAGAGGAAAAATCAAGAAATCTACCACATATTTCTAATCACTCCGGGGTGGGATGATTAGAATTGTCACAAGACGTTAGAAAGTGACCTCCTAAATGTCCAATCCAAGGGACTCAAAATACCTGCAAAGTTGGTGTTAGGAAAAATGGGGAATTTTGAGATGACCCAGAAGGTCGGATTTCACAAATTCTACCTCGATCGCCCTGTATCTGATGATGCTCCCTGTATGTTAATGGAAACGAAAAACATTGAAAACACAGCCAATATTCATCAGAATGACATGAAATTTGAATGGCAGCCTATATGAGTGACCTAAAATGAAATACAAATGAAATATTAAAGAAATATACTACATATTTCTAATCACTCTGGGGTGGGGCGATTAGGACTGCAGCAGTGCAAGGGGCACCCGGGGGCAGGACGCCCACCGTTTGGGGCTTGGTTTTGGCACCAATCCACTTGGGATGGGTCCAAAACCTCCTATGGGTTTGTATCAACAAATTGGATGGGGTATTGTGGCCAAATTTTTAGGTTTTGGGTCCGGATTGTGCTTCCAATGATCACCCAATAACCTCCCTTCCAAAAGAGAGATCAAGGATGTAAGAAGCACAAGTGATGGGTGAGGATGTTATTCGGCAGCACTCCATTGCTCCAAATGCTCCTAATTTTTCCTTTATTTGGGGTGAGAAGACTCACCATTTTATAGACCTGAGGTTCTCTTGTGAATGAGCATGCAAAGGCGCCACTTGGCCATCATGCCTTGTCATGGGAGAGAAGATTCCTCCCTGATTAAGGGCTCCATGACTACCTCTATGACTGCCTCTTTGAGCTCAAAAATCCTCACTCGCACTCCCATGCATTGAAGGTGGAGTTGAGTGGCGGATCTGAGCTGCCATTTGTCAAGGTTTGACCTTTTGCCCGTCAAACCTGCTATTCACCCCACCCTAGAGCGAATGCTGATAATCATCTTGGGGTGGGATGAATGCCAGTTTTTAATCATCCCAGGGCGGAACGAGTAGGTATCAGAGTGTCTGAAAGGAGCCAAATTGACCTCTGACCTTCCAAAACTATTATGGGAGTGGTTAGGACCATTGTTTAACCTCTGGGGGCTGACCTAGGGGATATGTATGTCAATTCGATCAGTTCTTGTCATCACATAATCAGAATGGTGCTATTTTGGTGTCTAGAGATGCCCGTTTTTGCGATACGCTATGCGATAATACCACAAAAATAGATTTGTCAAGGAATTCAAAGATAGATTTCTAACCAAGTAGTACTATATGGAGAAATTTAGACAACTCTCTAATTTGCATCAGGAAGACATTTCAGTGCAATAATACCACAAAAATTTTATTTAATTATTGAAGTATGCAACTCAATATGAAAGCAATGAGGAAATGAAGACATAAATTTATTCTGGGATTGCATCCTAGAATCATGACAGTGGTAAATATACACAATCCTAACCATTTTGTTTGTAGCTTTTGACTTGGTAATAAAAGAGGAAGCCAATCAAGAAACTAGAAAGAAATGGTTTAATTATCAAAATTTATTTGAAAAGGAAAAATATGAACTCATGAAATGGAAAAGTGTTGGATTTGTGATATGGAAGAAATATTAAAATAAGAAACCCAAAGGATGAGAGCAAGGTAGGTAGGGTGGTAAAAATAAATCTAACTACCAAAGTGGTAGGTTCAAGCGAGATGGTAAAGAATTTACCAAGAGGTAGGATCAGAAACCAGTAGGTCAAGATAGGACCAAAGAAACAACAATTTTTGATAGAAATGATAATAATAACATATCAAATAGAGTTCCTCCAACTAGATGCTATGTGTGCAAAGGAGCTCACTATGCTAGTAAATGTCCCCATAGAGATGATTTACGTCAGAATGCTCCAGATGAAGCAACTCACAAGATCTTTACAACCATAGGTAACTCTAAACTTGATGGAAAAATTACCCCTTTCTTGTTAAATGGGAAAATATTTGGCAAAAATGTGTAAATTTTGATAGATAGTGGTTCAACTAATAGTTTTGTATCTACTAAAATAGTGAGGGACATGTTTGTTAGACCTAGAATTTTAGCCAAGGGTTGGAAGGTAGAGTATGGGTCTGGGCAGACATACCAAGTCAACCAATGTTTGTTTGACCCCCACATTTCCTTACCACAAGGTACAACTAATTGGCATTTGTATGTGGCACCTCTGCATGCATTTGATATCATTCTAGGAGTTGATTGGTTGAAGGTGCATAAGGCCATTTTGAATTTTGAAGATAGATGGGTAGAATTTATGGATGAATCAAATCAAAGGGTTAGAATTTATTGTGGACAAAATGAAGTTAAACCACATGTATTGTCTGCAATATAGATAAGGGATATTATTTAGAAGAAGGGGGTATTATTTATACTTAAAATAAATAGGAAAGAAGATTCATAAATGGAAACTGACCTTCTCTACAAACATCTAGTATTGAGAGAATTTAAGGATGTGTTTTCTGAGGATTTACCAAGTTTACCTCCTCAAAGAGAATTTGATTTTTCCATAGAATTACTACCAAGGGTAGGTCCTATTGCAAGGGAACCATATAGGATGACTCCTATTGAGCTACAAGAGCTCAAAATACAACTCCAAGATCTATTGGAAAAAGGGTTAATCAAACCTAGTGTATCACCATGGGGGGCTCCTATTTTATTTGTTAAGAAAAAATATGGCACCTTGAGAATGTGCATTGATTACCAAATGTTAAATAAGGTAACTATTAAAAATAGGTATTTGTTACCTAGAATTGATGATTTGTTTGACCAACTAAGAGGAGCAACTATTTTCTCAAAAATAGACTTGAGATATGGTTATCATCAGTTGCGAATACAAGAAGAAGACACCTCTAAAATGATATTTAGAACAAGGTATGGATATTTTGAGTTTACTATTCTACCTTTTGGGTTGACCAATGCCCCAACCGCATTCATGAACCTTATGAATAGTGTCTTTAGAGAGTAGCTAGACTAGTTTGTGCTTGTGTTTTTGGATGATATTCTGATCTATTCCAAGAGCAAGGTGGAACATGATCAGCATATGAGAATTGTACTTGGGATTTTGAGAGAGAATCAACTTTATGGAAAGTTATCAAAATATGAGTTTTATACCCCACAAGTGTAGTATTTGGGACACATTGTCTCTACTAAAGGAATTACAGTAGACCCCAAGAATATTGAAGCTATAATTGAGTGGCCAACACCTACTAGTGTGATAGAGGTGTGAATTTTTATGGGTATTGCAGGGTATTATAGGTGATTTGCTAAAGGTTTTTCAAGAATCACCCAACCAATTACTAATCTCCAATGAAAAGGTAAAGTCTTTAAGTGGATAGACCAATGTGAAAAATATTTTCAAGCTTTGAAAAATTGCTTGATATCTGCACCGATCTTGCAATTACCAAATCCTGATAAGCAATATACAATGTGCACAGATGCATCAATTGAAGGGTTAGGGGGATTCTTGACCCAAGGTGATGCGGTCATTGCCTATGAGTCTAGGAAACTTAAAAGGCATGAGGTTAATTACACTACTCATGATTTGGAGTTGGCAGCAGTGGTCCATGCCTTAAAAATTTGGAGATATTATTTGTTGGTAAAACCATTTGAATTGAAAATATATCATCAAAGTCTTAGATACATATTCACCCAACCCTTAATGAATGCTAGATATAGATGGATGGAATTTTTAGTAGAGTATGACTTTGGTATTGAGTATATAAAGGGTAAGGAGAATAATATAGTAGATGCTCTGAGTAGAAGAGGGCACATTTCTACTATGGTGAAATATCAATATGATAAAATAGACCAAATTAAAGCTTTGCAAGAAAAGGATGAATTTTGTCAATCATGTAGGGCACATGATGGACAAGAATCTAGAAGAGTTACAAATTTTATGGTCAAATATGGCCTACTACTCTATAAGAATAGATTGGTAGTTCCAAGATCATAAGGGTTAAAAGAAACAATTCTAAAAGAAGCGCATAATACGCCTTATTCAATGCATCCAGGGGGAACAAAAATGTACAAAAATTTGAAGAAAACATATTTTTGGCCAGGTATGAAAAAATATATTACCAACTATGTGGCTAGATGTTTAGAGTGCCAAAAGGTGAAGGCGGAACATTTACATCTAGTTGGAAAGCTATACCCACATGAAATACCTAAGCAAAAATGGCAAGTGGTGTCAATGGATTTTATTGTGGGATTGCCTAAAATAAGGTTTAGGCATGACATAATCTTGGTAGTAGTAGATAAGCTAACCAAGGTAGCACATTTTATACTAGGCAATGTTCAATATGATGCTCCAATAGTAGCGAGTAAGTTTACCAAAGAAGTGGTAAGATTGCACAATTTTCTAGAAGTCATAATCTCCGATAGAGATTCACGTTTTACTTCTGAGTTTTGGCAAGCAATGCATGAGGTATTAGGAACCAAACTAAATATCAGTACTGCATACCATCCTGATACTGATGGATAGACTAAAATAGTAAACCAGGTGTTAGAAGATATGTTAAGAATGTATTGCATGGATCAACATGCAAAATGGAAATATTATTTATACCTAGTGGAATTTATCTATAATAACAATTTTTCATGCATCACTAGGAATGACACATTTTGAAGCTTTACATGGAAGAAGATTTTGAATTCCCTTATCATGGGATAATACAAAGTATTAGGTAGTGATCATACTAGAAATGATAAAAGTAATTAAAGAACAATTAAGAGAAATTCAAAAAAAGTTGAAAGAGGTCGCAGATCAACAGAAAAGTTACACGAACCTAAAAATATCATCAAGGGAATATTATGTGGGAGATAGGGTATTCTTAAGGGTGAAACCAATCAAAATTTCTATAAAATATTCTAAATTGGATTCTATATATGTAGGTCCATTTGAAATTATGGCTAAGATAAGCCCTGTTGCCTATAGACTTGCTTTACCACCAAGCCTATCCAAGATTCACAATGTCTTCCATGTGTCCCTCTTTAGAAAATATGTCTTTGATCCCACTCATGTCTTGGATGTGTCTAAATTGCAGATGATTGACCCCCTAAAAATTGAAGTTTGACCTATTCACATACTTGGTTTTAGAACCAAGAACCTGAGAAAGAGGAGCATTGATCAGTGTCGAGTCCAGTGGGACCACTTTTCTGATAGAAACACCACGTGGGAAGATGTGGTAGATATGCAACAACAGTTTCCATACTTGTTTGAGTAGATTTAAAGTTTCAAAAACTTTTATGAGATTCGATGATATGTGTTTATTTGCATCGAATATGAAAACTAAATACTAAGTAGAGTAGATTTTGTTGGCATGTGTTACAAAGTAGAGTAACTTGTTTTTGGTTTGTGTTAATTACGCAAAGAAATTTTGTACTTATGTTGGTACATATATATATTCTAGATGAATACAATATGGCATTGTGTATTATTGATTTGTATGTCATGGTAAAAAATCATGATTTTATGATGAATTGTATAGTATATCTATATTTGAAAAGGAAATCATGATTTTGTTTGAATTGCTTTGGCATTTATTAAATCCTTATGTAAAATTTTACTTTACTTAAGAAAGCATGAAACATAGGGACTGTGTTTGTCCTAAGTGGGGGAGGATGTAACGACCCTCCTCACATGGATAATTGTAAATGAGAAAATTAGTAATAACCTTACCTTTTCTTGTGAATCGTGGTATTGTTGATTACTATTGTGTATGCAGGATCAGGTTCGAAGTCGATGAGAGAAGAGTAGTTGGTCAAAGGAAAAAGGTAAAGGTAAGATATGATTTGGCTCGTGAGTACATGGACGCTCACATGCTTGCATATCATGTAGATTTTATGTTTATTTGTTTGTTGCATTTGGTTGAGTGGCGATGATGATGGGAGCCACTAGTTATTTTATTCATTGCAAATAGTTTTAAACTAAAGAAAAAATAAAATAGATATTAAGAAAGGATATGCATAAATGCATGGTTAAAGAGGTCCAAGAGTAAAAGTATGTGTGGATGTAAGTGAATGCTTTGCTTGAAATATTGCAATATGAAGTAAATTTAACTATGGAGTTTGGTAGTAAATATTTAATTTGGAAAAGCTTATTTTCCTCATGATGGGATGGTATTCATGGAATATTAAGCAACCAACCCAACTGTAGTGGAGTGAGGTGTTAGTTGCAGTAATAATGATGCAAAACCCTCTCTCAACGATGAACCACGAATGGAGGAAAGGAAGTTAAAAAAAATATAAAAAAGAAAATCGAGGGAGGGAAAGCGAGACGGATGGGAAGAGGGGTGTAGTGGAAAATATGAAAAATATCAGGAGCACCGAGAAGAAGCTTGGAAGAAAAAGAAACTAGAAGGTGCTATGCATGGGACTCCAGGTAGATTTGTTTCAAAATGTTTTCCTATTGCTTGATCGTGTTTACTTGAATGAAAAGTATGGAGACTTCATTGAGTGATGCTTTGTATTTTGTTTTCTGTGGGATTAAACAATGCAAAGTTTGGTTGGTTGAGTGCTTGATATTGTTTTTCTTTGTGTGAAATAAATGGTTAACAATATCGTAGAGTATCCCTTGTGATTGCTCAAATGTTCGCTCATTGTTGTTTCCTATGTAAAAGAGATGGAAAACAAAATTGTAGAGTATTCCCTGTGATTGCTTAGTGTGTCTGCAATTATTGTTCTTTGTGTGAAAGAAATGGGAAATATTATTGAAGAGAATTTCCTTGTGATTGCTCTATGATTGATTTTAAATGGACACAAACATGTTATCCTATGAATGTTGCCATTATCCGGAAGGGATATGGTGTAAATAGATTATGCATACATTGGAAAAGTTGAATGTAGTGTGAATTTTTGTGAGTGCCTATGTATTGTGTGCTGCCTGTATTATTAGGAATGCATACATATATTTGAGCCATAATATGATCCCACCAAACTCAATATTTAATAAAAACCAGCCATAGTAGAGCTTCAACTGAAGCATGGAGCGGCTACCTAGAGAAGATGTAGTTGAAGAGGATCTTCAGTATCCACACAACATAGAAAGGAAAATTTGAAGTGATGTTCCGTTCATGGATTCCACCGATGAAAAGTGTTGGGAAATTATTCATCATCTTGGGCATAACTTGCCAAGTGGAATGGTGCTAAGTGAGTCATCCAATCCAGGGTTAATATTTTTGCCATGTAAATGATAAAAATTTGGGAGTCAAAATTATTACCTGGGAATGATGTGTATTATGTTGGCATCAGATAGTTTGGAAAGACGTCAACCCAGCTCCTATGTGTAATGCTAATCCTACTTACAAAGGAGATATTTGATTAGATTTGAAACATGTTTGTGCTTTAAAAAGTTTACTATATGTATTCTATGTGTTGCTTATTCAGAAATTAAACTCTTGGTAATTATGTATTTGGTTCCCAGACTTAAAGATGTAAGTTTTAAGGAGCTTACATTTGTGCAATTATTTTCTATTGAATCTTAGAGAATATTATGTTGTCTCTTTGTTGAAAACAACCAGACTTTGGATAGTCATTCTCTGTTGTGCTTTTAAAAGGTTGAACGTCGTGTTAGAGGTGTGGCAAAGTAGCATATATCTAGCAGTCTTTGTAAACCTCTGAGTTTGTTTATTAAAAAAAGGAAGTTCAATGGATGTGAATATTGCATGGAAGAAATATTTATTCATGTTTACATGTGTCGAGTTGTTATGTGTGAAGATTCTATTTGTGGGTTTCTCCTTTTTGGTTGAAGAGTTTAGTTTTTCTTCCATCGCGTTCTTAGTCAAGTCGGGCTAGCACACCCCATCTATGGAAAAGTTATGTATTCTGTATTTGGTTTAAAAATTATGTTTGCATTGGAAAATGTATGCTTTGAGTTAGAATAACTCTAAAAATTGCATAACTCTTTTAATAGGTTTTGGTTGGAATATCATGTTGGTTTCTAAGCTAGGAATATAAAGAAAATGGTATTTTTTCAGTGAATCATAAAAGAGTCCTTGCTTTGACCTTTGAAAGAAATGCATAATATGAATACTTTAAATTGGGAATAAAAGAATTAGGATTATGGTTGGAAATGAGTTAAATTATATATTGTGCTTATGTTGATTTTCTTTGCAAGCAAGTTTACTACTTCTCATCAAGCCTTAGAGTCACAAGTTGGATTGCATTGTGTTGTTAATGATCCTTTGTTAAACCTAAACCTATAAGGATGAATTGGAAACCTTAGTAAAAGCTTAGGAGTGTGAATGCAAAACAATTCTTAGGGGTGTGAGACCCTAAGTAAAAATTGGGGCATTGAGAGAATGCTCAAAATTCACCCAAAAACTATTTGGGTGAGTAGACACACAACAATACCTAGAGCAACTGCAAGCTAATGAGTATGGTCGATTTGAAAAGACTAGGTCAGAACTGGTACGAGAGGTGGTATGGGATGCTTTCTCCAAGTTGCATCTAGGATAGTATTGTGATAGATTCCATGTATCTTTGACTAAGCCAGTAAGGCCTTGTTGTATGGTATGGGACATACTAACGAGAGTTTAAAAGAACATGAGTAATTAAGTCCAAGGCTAGTGTATTGGCATGGCTCTAGCTAACCCTATGTAGAGGGAAATCGGTTAGACACTAGGTATAAGTATGCTATTTTCCTTTCATTCGATATAGGAATATGTTAAAAAATTAGTTGAAAGGTTTAGAGTGATAAGGAATAGGGAAGCAAGTGTCCCCCCTCTAGGTGTATAGGCCCTAGAGGATAACCCTTGCTATGGTTTGACCCTCATGCCAAAAAATAAGGATGTAAATGAGATAAGTCAATTCCACCAAAGGTACCTTTATAGGATATGGTCGATCTCGTCCACTTGGGTGACTATGCTACAACAGTCTTGAACCCAAAAGTGGTGTGTTATGCTTGTGCTAAAAATAATTTGTGACAAAAGAAAATTGGGTGAAAATACGATTGCTATGAAAATGAAGGCAAAACTATATGTTGTGTGATGTTTTAAAAATAAAAAAAATAATGCTATGTTGATGTTAAATGGCACAACCAAGTGAGTAGACTTGGGTTGTTACAATATATAAGGCTATACTTATATTTTTATTGATGCTTCAAAATTACTAAACCTTTATCTTGCTAAGCAAAAAGAGCTGAGATTTTGTCTTCTTTTTCACAATAATTTTCATTTTCAAAAAATATAAATATCTTAATTTCATATTTAATTAAAATGGCTATTCACTTGTAATATAACTACCTTTTATTTATTTCCATTATAGTTATAGAATTTTAAATTTTCAAGGTATCTTGGCTTTCTAGCCTGTTCACTAATAAATTATTGTCAAATTCACATTATTGTCTTTCTTTTCCTCCTTTCATACTAGTCATAAAAAATAATTAATTCTACTTTAAAAATTGTCTTGTATATATGCCCCTCCTAATTAGAAATTTCTAACCCTTTGGTCCATCATCAGACATCTAGGGATCCCTTTTGGGATTGATGTTTTCCTAAATGTCATGTGAGATTTGGTCCTCAATAAGATACAAAGTAAAATTTCTACTTGGACCATCTCTATTAACGAGAAAAACTACCATAATTGTCTCTCAAATTATTTTGATCCTTATAATATGAGTTGGAAAATTTTGAGTATCTTTGCTGTCTAATTTATTTGAAAAGTAAGGTGCAAAGTTTAATTTACTAGAGACTTTTTCCCTTGCATTCGATGTCACTCCCACGTGCGTGACATCTTGTTGTAGTTGAATAAGGCCCTCAATCGATACTAGATTCTTAGACATCTTATTAGAAAGATCTAATACAAGTTTTAAATTGTTGACATCAACCAAGAACACATAATGAAGGTGTTGATGCTCTAAAGCTCCACACTTGGTTGCAAGATGTCTACAATAGACAAATATCCTAACGATGTTCAATCTACTAAGGTAGTGGCCTCGAATCTATATCCATCATTTCTTTTATTAACTTGTTGTATAGAGAGCTACTCGTGATATGTTGGCTATTGGTTTTCCTAGCAATCACTTTGAATGTTCTTATGTGTTTATGTATAGAGATTATATTATACAAAAAATTATTACCTTGAATTATCTAATTAGGTTATTTCTTATACTATCCTATTTTATTTAATGTACATAATTGAAAATTCCAAATTACACCATCATATGGGATGACTTCTTTATGAATTGTATTGGTTTTTAGATCTATGTACATTTCAATTTTATCTCTATCATATTTATTAAACTAGTGCATGGTGCCTATGCAAAAGTAAAATATGGTAGATTTGGTAAGGGTTATTTAGGTCCCATATTTTATCTAATATATTATGTCATCACCTCTTCAATTCCAGTTGTAGATGGTATGCTTTTTTTGGTACTTGAAAATGATTAGAAAATTATAGGGATTTAATTCTCATCTCTTCCAATGGATCTATAGTTCTCTTAGCATAGCAGATATGTAAGCTAAATTTGAACGGAAAAAATAATACAATGATATACAAAAAAATCTAAGTATTCTTTTTGTAAATATTGTATATCATGGGGATTTATAGATTAATACTATTATGACTATTAATGTGAAATTGGTGGTGAGAATACAAATTATACAATAATTTTGAAGGTAATTGGGCACGTGAATAATGGATTTAGACATTATAGGAAGGACCCAAATTGAAATAAAACCTTAAAACTATTTCTTCACAATTTGTTTTATGGAGGAGACAATATACTCGGACTCATGGAAAATCAAAGTGAGAATTGGCGAAGAGATACATTGAAGCTAGATATGGGAGCTTGGGCATAGGATTCATAAAGTTTGAAGTGGTAGTAATAGGAAGAACATTTATATCTGAATGTATTACTACATTCTAGATAGCCCTCATATTTGTGTTTAGATTGGGAAAAGATAAAGCATAGAGTGTGTTGTGCATGGCTAAAATGCTAAATATGTTGCATCCTCATAACTTTCAAAATATCTCTTTTGCTTATTTTTGTTTTGTAATATTAAGATAAGAGCGTTTTGAAAGGGCCCCTAAAACTTTTACAAAAAATAAAAAAAACTACAAAACCAGTGCACTAAAGCACTAGACGATTGATAATAGAGCAGAAAAAAAAAGAAAGACACCATAAACCAGAAGGGCCAGAACAGCCAGAGAACTCGAGAAGACCTATGGAAGAACTGAGGTGGTTCTAAAACACAACATCCACCTCAAGAATACATGCACTAGAAATTTGAATCGCCTCCTCCTCAAAATCTAACACCATCTTAGTGGAACTCCAAACTGCACATAATTTGATCTCCATTAACCGAAGTCTATGAAGAATATTGCTCTTCTTTACCACAAAATTACCTCAATAATCAACCAAACCTTGCAGCTCTCTCATGACGTTACATGCATAGGATAAGTGGAGCTTCCATACAATGCCACCTCACCTTAGCCACTAGCAACCACAACACACCGAGTATGGGAGTCCCAAGGGGGAAAAACCAATGGTCCCAAACAATCATACATTTCCCAAGGCAGTTAGACAAACCTCTTTTTATTTTAAGGTTTTAAGTAGACTATTTTTGTAGAAATATTTAGATCAGTTAGAACCTATTTGGTTGAAATAGTTCAAATCATAAGTATGATGTCTTGTTTAAATGAAGCTTTATCTTTGTTTATATCGATAATTTTACATACATGTGGAAAAAATGTGAAGATGTATTCCTAAGGAAATGGAAATTTAGGAAAAAGATATGAAGATAGCTATTTTAAAGAATACACTTAATGACTATGAAAAACAATTGAAGGTCTTATGTAAGAATAAAAATGAAAAAAAAAATTGATGATAGTTTGAAGGTTAAGGAAACTATCATTTTGGGCTCTGCAGGGTATGATAAGGAAAGCTGCTTTGCTAGAATTTTTTTGAGACCTATCTGGTGGGCTCTACGGGGATGGCAACAGTTTATGGAGGAGGTATGAACAACTGGAGGAATGTAGTGATGGCATCAGGTCCGTCATAGAGCGTGCATGCTAGGGCTGGTATTTCTTTTAAAAATGATTGGAAGGAACAAGATTTCCCATTGCATGCTAGGAAATGCTTGTTAAAGAACAATGGATGTTTGGAATGATGTGAAGCCAGGCCGATTCTAGTGGTTCAACCAGACTCGGTGGCAGAAGATGTGGAGTATTTAGCCAAACATGCGCTTATTGGTAAATTTATGGGCATCCAAATTTTTCTTCCCTTTGTGGAGGCTTGGGTTAGGAAGACTTGGAACCCTGAAGGTGATGTGGAGGTGATGCTGAGTGCAAACAGCTATTTTATGGTGGTTTTTTCTTGTCTTGCGGATCGTAACAAAGCATTTGAAGGAGGTCCCTATTTTTGTAACCAAGCGGGACTCTTTCTTAAACCCTGGCATGTGGGTTTCAACCCATCAAAGGAGCGGCCGTCATGGGTTTCGATGTGGGTTCGGCTTCCATGGCTCCCCTTCAAATTTTGGAGAAATGACATCTTGCATATGATTGCCCTTCTACTTGGGAAGCCAATTGGGCCGTCAGGACAGACGCTGGATAAAAAGGTAATCTCTGTTGCCCATATCTGTGTTGAAATTGATTTAAACAATCCTATTCCAAATTCTATTGAAATACAGTTCGGATCAACCACATGGGTTCAAAAACTTGACTATGAAGCTCTTCCATTTCGTTGCCGGATTTGCCATGAATATGGCCACTTACAAAGAAAATGCCCTAAGTTTGTCCTACCTATGGCTTCAAATCCTGGGCCCTCTCAAGCTATACAAAATATGGATAAAGGAAAAGCCCCGATAAAGGAGGGGGATCAGGATAAGGAAGGCTTTGTTACGGTAAAACCTCGAAACAAAGGAAGAAAGGCAAAAAGAGACATTAAGGATAACCAGCCAGATGCTCAGCTCAATCATTTTGGAATTCTAGAGAATCTTGATCAGTGCGTGGAGATACCTGAAACATAGCTACCTATTATAGATATAACATGACCAAATTAGTTGTCTCTTCATGAGGTGGAACCAAGGAAACCAGATACAGGGGGTTTAAATGAAGAACAAAGGGCTTTGGTTCTGAGTATAGGCGATATGGTTGGCCCTAGCCCTGGAAGTGAAGTTATCTTAGAAAATGGCACAGATTTAGATGTGCCCTCTCCTACCTGAGCACTGATGCAGTCATCCATGGACTGTAAAACTCCTACGATGCTGGGATTGCAGCATAAAATAATTAAAAAAAATGCTTCAGATAAGAATATGAAGGTGGGTCGAAAGAAAGACCAGGATAAAATTAAGTTAATGGGGGAGAATTTGGTAGAGTTAGGTTTGGTGAGAACATTGGACTCCCATTTTTATAACCCCCAAAAATTATTATACTTTCATGGAATGTAAGGGGGTTGAACAACATCCCCAGACAAAAAGTTGTTCGTGATTTGATTCGTGTTCATTCTTCGGATGTGGTTTTTATTTAGGACAGAGTATTGATAACTGGGAGAGTCTCCCGTCTGGGGATTCTCAACACCTACGGGAGTTGATCCATAAGGATGTTCAGACTTAATGTGGTTTGGTTTTTTTTTTTGGTTTTCTTTGGGAGTTGACCTTGTCTAGTGATTTAGCCTTTGTTGTTGCTTATTTGAGTCCTGGGTGGGGGCTCAGCTGTACTTTGTAATCCAAAATTTTTATCAATAAATTTTTACCACTTTATTAAAAAAAAAAAAAAGGAAACTATCATTTTGGTGTTAGATATGCCAAATAGTGATAAAAAATATTTGTTTGAATATGAAAAAAATATTTTATAGGTTCATGGTTGCATTTAGATGAAAAAGGTCATTATTTTTATAAATCCTAGAAACAAGTATAATTTTTAATAATATTGCATTGGCCAAAAGGTTATAGGTTCAAAAAGGAAAAATTAAAGTTGTACAAATTGAAGGTGTGAATGTTCATATTGTTTTAGATTACCATCGATAAATGTATTTTACATTTAGGTTTTCATGCTATTAAGATAGATGATGTGGACCTAAAAAAAGAACACATAATTAAGGTGTTATTGTTGCAAAGCTCTACACTTGGTTGCAAGATATCTATAATAGACAAATGGTCTCACAATGTTGTATCTATTGAGGTGATGGCATAGAATCTAAATCCACTATGGATCGTTGTATGGAGAGCTACTGGTAATATGTTGGCTATTGTTTTTTCTGGCACCCACTTCAAATTTTCATATGTATTTATGTATAGAGGTTATATTATACATAAAAATATTACCTTGAATGATCTAATCAGGTTGTCCCTTATACTAGCCCATTTTATCTAGTATACAAAATTGAAAATTCCAAATTGTACCATCATATGAGATACCTTATTTACTAATTGTATTGATTTCTAAATCTACATATATTTCAATTTATCTCTATCGTATTTTTCAAACTAGTGGATGGTGTTGATGTAAAAGTAAAACATGACGGATTCGACAAAGGGTATTCAAGTCTTATGTTTTGTCTGATCTACTAAGTCATCACCTTTTAAATTATAGTTGTAGATGGTATATTTTTCTTGGAACTTCATTATGATAAAATAATTATAGGGAGTCCTTCCTCATCTCTTCCATTGGATCAATAAGTCTCTTAGCATAGGAGAATGATATGCCACAAAATATGAGTAGCCTATTTTGAAAATATTATATATCATAGGGGTTAATATATTAATACTATTATAACTATTAATATGAAATGGATGGTGAGAATTTAAAGCATTAGAAGGCAATTGGACACATGAAGGATGTATGTAGACATTAAAGGGAGGACTTCACATGTAAGAAAATCTTAAAAATATTTATTCTCAATATTTTTTTGAATGAGATAATAAACTCATGGTAAATCAAAATCAGCATTGGGGAGGAGATGCATTGAAGCTAGACATGGAAGCCCGGGCATAGTATTCATGACGTTCAAAGTGGTAGGAATGGAAGGAGAATATATATTTGAATGCATTACGATATTCTTGATAGCCCTCACATTTGTGTTTATATTGGGAATAGATAAATCTTAAGAGTGTGTTGTGCATAGCAAAAATATTGCATATACTCCATCACTTTTAAAATATCTCTTTGTTTTGTAAGTTTTAAATAGAGTGTGTTGTGCATGGCTAAAATGCTGAATATGCTCTATCCTCATCACTTTCAAATTACTATTTTTTTAAATTTTAAATATGCTATTTTTGTAGAAAGTTTTAGATCGGCTAGACCCTATTTGGTTGAAATAGGTCTGGTCATAAATATGAGTTTTTTTTTTAAATAAGCTTTATATTTGTTTATGTCAATAATTTTACATACATTTGGAAATAATTTGAAGATGTATTCCTAAGCCAATGGAAATTTAGAAAAAAATATATGAAGATAGTTATTTTAAAGAATACACTTAAAGACTATGAAAAAAATCAAAGGTCTTAAGCAAGATGAAAAAGGAAAAAAAATGAATGATAGTTTGAAGGTTAAGAAAACTATCATTTTGAGTTTGAGGTTAGATAGATCATCTAGTGATAAAAAAGATTTGTTTGAATTTAAAAAAAAAAACAATTATAGGTTCATGATTGTATTTAGACAAAAGAGGTTGTTATTTTCGTAAATCCTAGCAACAAGTATAATTTTTAATAATTTTGCATCATTTAAGAGGTTACAAATTCAAAAAACAAAGATTAATGTCATACAAATTGAAGGTGTGAATGTTCATGTTTTTTTCAAATTACCATTAATAAATATGTTTTACATTTAGATTTTCGGATATTATTCTTGTTTATTTGTAATTGTATTCTTTAGGTATTATTAACAATGTACAAAATAAGTTCATAATAAAATTATTATACAAGAAAAGTTAGATGAACAAAAATCTAAGGAAAAACAAAAAAAAACAGTTGTTATAAAAAAAACTGTACCAGTAGAGGATTCAAAAGTCATGTCTACAAAAGTAACAGAGTTCTAAGAAGTAACAACAATAATATTCAAGGAAGCTATGTCAAAAGAACGTAATAATAAACCAAGGAAACACAACATATATCCCCACCCGCAGCAACAATCTTAGAGGTAGGGCTTAGAACATCAATGAGCATTGTGACGCACGGTTGATCCTGTCAAATCCTGCCACAACTATTTCCTCCCGTGACAAAGATGATCTCCGTGGAATGAGGGCGGTGTAGATTAACATCACCATAATAAAGTCAACCAGCCCCGTAGGCTTACGCGTTTGGAGACTTTTTAAACGGTGATTCTGTGTTTTGAAAAAAAAAATTACAGAGAATGTAGGCAAGTCCTATGTATATGAACCCGTACAAACTACTCATTTGGATTTATCTGATACTATGTCATATCTCGCCGTAACCCATTGAGAAAGTCATTGTAACTTTATCCGAACGAAAGCCCTACCATAAACACGCATCCACGGTATTTGACCGGGCTCCTAAAGCATTGGGTGAACAAGTCTAAAAAAACCGGTTCCTGGTCTTCTCCTTGGATTATTATTAGTATATTCTTGGAAACGTTAAAATGTTTGATATAAATGCCTTCCCACACTATGCACATACCATCATCAAGTCGAATTATTTCGATCTCTTTTCTGGCTTTCTATTATGACTTCCATGACCATGTTTCATGTTGCCTTGAGTTGTATTGTGTGGCTTTCCATAAGCTCAGCCATCAGAGCATCCGACCCCGATCCTCTGCAGGATTTCTGTGTAGCCGATTTTACCCAAGGTAAAATAGCTCTTCACCCATTAACATGTACTTTAATGGCATTTGAAGTTTTTCATATATATAGATTGAAATTAACGTACATTTAATGAATGCAGGAAATGCGAAGGTGAACGGGTTCGTATGCAAGGACCCAAGTACAGTGAAGGCATCAGATTTTTTGTTTAAGGGTCTGCGGAGTCCACTCTCAACAAACAATGCATTGGGATTCAATATAAGCGTGGGGAACGTAGATAACTTCCCAGCGGTGAACACGCTTGGAATTTCAATGAACCGTGGTGAATTTGCTCCAGGCGGTTTGAACCCGCCTCATATTCACCCTCGCGCAACCGAGATCATCTTTGTGATGAAGGGCACCGTTTTGGTTGGCTTCGTCTCAACAAATAACGTGCTGTTTTCTCAAAAGCTGGAGAAGGGAGATGTGTTTGTGATTCCACGCGGATTAGTTCATTTTCAGATGAATGTGGGCGCTTCGTATGCGGTGACAGTAACTGCGTTAAACAGTCAGCAGCCAGGAGTACAGGTGGTTGCGTCTTCTCTTTTCGGATCGAATCCTCCCATTCCTGAAGATGTGTTGGCCAAAGCGTTTAACATCACCAACGAGCAAGTGAAGGAGATCATCTCTAAACAAGGAGGAGCCGGTGCTTCTCCTTCAATTTATTAACTCGTTGTGCTAGATTGACGATGAATTCTCTATTTATTAATTTTTTCAGCCTTACAAACAGGAAGGATAATAAAGACTTTGTAGTCTATCTTTTCCACAAGTTTTGTTTTCAGAGTTTTCGTTGAACTATTTAAAAAAATATAGAAATAAATATGCTGTTCTCAAAGTAGAATCAAAATATTCGACATGGTTTGAGAGATTTTAGACGAACGCATCACATAATTGGGTTGACAGAAATTTAATCCACCCAAGAGATTAAGAGCCTTTTCCAAACACTAAAGGTACATGACTTTATTCGCTTACGATTTTTTATGTTTTCTAACCATCTAGATTTTTTTAAGTGTGGGTTTCCACTAGTCATACACTCCAAAATCACATTTATTACAAATACATTTTTAATAATTATAGAATTTAATGCACGAATTATCTGTTTCCTTCAATGTTTTGAAGTGAAGCATGTGCTACCATGCATCCAATATCATCTATTGAATTGAGTGGTTGTCAATTTTTATCTTGAGGGAATGAATGTTATGTAAGGCTTATCTACTGCTTTTCATTTTTTCATTGTGATCAAATTCTAGATATTTTGCAAGTTCTCCATTTATCATAAGTTCTTTGATATGATAAGAGCGATATATATCTTGAATGTAATATTTAGCAATTTTGCATACTTATTTCAGTCTTTTGAATGATCCTATAGCTATCACTGTTTTCTCTTGAACAAGAATGTAGCAATCCATCAAGTGCTCTATAGTCTCTAGAGTTGAACCATTAGGGTTCAACAACTATTTATGGTGTCTAACAAATATTTCTTTATCTTGTATTATGTCATTAATCTTGATGATATCGTAATGCATCTTATAATTTAGTGTTTTGATTGCTTATAGAGATAGTACCCTCCTTGACAAAATTCTTTGGAGATCCTAGTATTTTATAAATGGTGCATGAATATCTTGTTCGAGTTACAAAAATAAATAACATTTTTTTAACAAGATTGAGTTTGCAAGCTATGCCAAGCTTCTCCAAAGCTTTCTTTACAATAGATCATTCATCATACAAATATTGTTATCTATGCTTGAGAAAATTAGTAGAAAAGAATTAACTTTAAACATACCATCTTCATACTCGGGTGTTGTAGGTGAGTTGGAGAGGAGAGGGCAATCCTCCAAGGGAGGTCCCAGGTTCAAATCTCCACCCTACCAAAAAGCTGAATTGGGTATCTAAAATCCAATTGATAATGTTGGTGCGGGCAGGGTCGGGTGCGACTCCTGGGTGACTTTGACGGTGTAGAACCCCCTGTCTTTGGTCTCTCAGACCAAGGCGGCTCCACAAGGAGCTTTTCGCTTAAAAAGAAAAAAAAACATATCATCTTCATTCCATATTGTCATGAACTTCTTAGCCTTGGAGGTATCCCAATGGGTTGAACTTGTAATGGTTACCTTTGTATCTAGGTAATGTTACCTCTTGTTGGTTTTTGGCTTGAAATGAACAACTAATACATTTTTTCTTATAAAATAATTCCAATGATTTAAATGGATACAAGTTTCTTGACCTATCATATGTTTGGTTGCTTTGGAGTCATACCAAACATTGTTGTTGTGTCTTGGTTATGCTTGTGCAACAAACATATGTTCTTCTTCTTTTGTTTCTTTTCTCTTCTTCTTTATCTTGATTTTTCTTGTCTACATGATTTTTCTATTTATTTTTCCAATTTTGATTTTGCTTATCTAAATATGATTAATCTCATTGCTAGTTCATCTATTGTGAAGGAAATCCATTTTTGAATGGATTATGTCAATATCCTTTCATGGTGTGGTCATTTCTACCATAATGTTCACAAATATTCTATGTGTAAAGAGCATTTCTTTCAAAATACTTCCTTTAATTTTGATACCTTTGAAAGTTATTTCTTTGTTGAAATCACTATGAAGATCATATTCCTCTTTTAAATGGTTACTTCCTTTTTTTATTTATAAGAAAAAGTTCTTCTTCTTCATCTATTCTATGTGATACCTCTACTTGTTAAAGTAGGTTCACCATTGTTTCAAAACTTGGTGTTTATTTAGTGATATTTATTATTCTCACAAAAATATTACACATAAATAGGAGAGATCTCAAAATAATTGAAATTGATATCTCATCGGATACCTAATTTCCCAATGCTTGTAATAATCCAAATAACTCAATAATTCTTATCATGAAACAATGAAGTTATCTCTAAAGGAATAGGATTTGCTTTTGATTCACATCTTTGAAGACCATTTGAAGCTTCTCTCATGCATCTTTGGTCATGGTCGAATCCTTAATGTATGCTTGCATTTCATTTGCTACTCTAAACATGATGATTAATCATGCATATATGCTTGCCTTGCCAAATATTATTTGGTATTCATTTTCTTCTTCAAGATAGATAATGGTCTCATTTACTACTTGCCAAACATTTTCAAATTTAAGCTATGTTCCAAGTTTGGTTTTTTGAAAAACATAATTATTCCCATTTAGTAGTTGAGAATCGAGAAACAAGAACTTCCTCCACTAGCCATAGTAAACTTTCAAAAAAATCAATATTTTTCTTTCAATGAATAAGCCTCATAAATCCTTTTCAATGAGTATATATAAGGCTATACTTGTATTTTCATTGATACTTCAATATTACTAAACCTTTATCTTGCTAAGAAAAAATAGGTGAGAGTTTTTTTTTCTCTTTCACATACAATTTTAATTTCCAAAAAGTATAAATATCTTAATTTTGAATTTAATTAAAATAACTATTAACTTGTAATGTAGCTACCTTTTCTTTATTTCCACTATAGTTATATGATCATATATTTTCAAGGCCTCTTGACTTTCTGACCTTTCAACTTATAAATTATTGTCAACATTACATTGGTGCCTTTATTTTCCTTATTTCAAGCTAGTCATAAAAATATAATTAATTCTACTTTAAAAACCATATTTTACATATGCCCCTCCTAATTACAAATTTCTAATCCTTTGGTCCATCATCATACATATAGGGTCCCTTTTGGGATTGATTCTTTTCTAAATGTCATATGGAATTTGGTCCTCAATTAGATATAAAGGAAACTTTCTACTTGGGCCACCTTTGTTAACTAGAAAACCTACCATCTTTGTCTCTCAGTTGATTTTGATCCTTATAATATAAGTTTGAATCTTTTGCGTGTCATTGTTGTCTAATTTATTTGGAAAGTAAGGTGCAGAGTTTAACTTACAAGATACTTTTCCCCCTTGCGTTAGGTGTGGATCCCACATGCATGACATCTTGTTGTAGTTGAACAAGGTTCACAATTAGTAATAGATTCTTATACATCTTACTAGAAAGATCCAATACAAGCTTCAAATTGTTGATCTCAACCTAGAACACATAATAAAGGTGTTGATGCTCCAAAGCTCCACACTTGATTGGAAGATATTTACAAAAAACAAATGGCCTCATGATATTCTATATATTAAGGTGCTAGCCTAGAATCTAAATCCACCATAGCTCTTATTAGCTTGTCGTATGGAGAGCTACTGATAATATGTTGGTTTTTTTTTTTTCCTAGGATCCACTTCGAATGTTCTTATGTATTTATGTATAGAGGTTATATTATATGAAAAAATAATACCTTGAATGATCTAATTAGGTTATTATTTATACTAACCCATTTTATTTAATGTACATAATTGAAAATTCTAAATTGTACCATCATATGGGATATCTACTTTACCAGTTGTATTGATTTCTAAATCTACATACATTTCAATTTTATCTCTATCATATTTATCAAACTAGTGGATAGTACCTATGCAAAAGCAAAACATGGTAGATTCAACAAGGGGTATTCAGGTCCTATATTTTGTCTAATCTATTAAGTCGTCACCTCTTCAATTCTAGTTTTAGATGGCATGTTTTTTTTTGGAACTTCAATATGATTAGATAATTATAGGGAGTCAATTCTCACTCCTTGCAATGGATCAACAATTCTCTTAGCATAGTAGATATGTAAGCTAAATTTGAAAGGAAATATAACATAATAATATTCCGTAAAACTTGAGTAGTATTTTTTGTAACATTATATATCATGGGGATTAATATATTAATACTATTATGACTATTAATGTGAAATAGGTGGTGAGGATGCAAAACATATAACATTTTAGAAGACAATTGGGCACACAAAGGATGTATTTAGACATTATAGGGAAGACCCAATATGTAAGAAAATCTTAAAACTATTTCTCCACAAAATTTTTTATGAACAAGACAATAAACTCAGAATCATGGTAAATCAAAGTGAGCATTGGGAAAGACATACATTGAATCTGGAAATGGAAGCTTGGGCATAGGATTCACAAAGTTCAAAGTGTTAATAATGGAAGGAGCATCTATATCTGAATGTATTATTGCATTCTTGATAGCCCTCACATTTATGTTTATATTGGGAATAGATAAAGCTTAGAGTGTATTGTGCATGACTAAAATGTTGAATATGCTCCATTCTCATTAGTTTCAAAATCTTTCTCTTTTTTATGTTTAAGTAGACAGGTTGTATAAAATGATTTAGATCATCTAAAACCTATTTGGTTGAAATAGGTCCAATCATAAGTATGAGTTTTTGTTTAAAAGAAGCTTTATCTTTGTTTATATATGTAATTTTACATACATATGAAAATAATTTGAAGATGTATTCCTAAGAAAATGTAAATTGAGAAAAAATATGTGAAAATAACTATTTTAAAGAATACACTTAAAGACTATGAAAAAAATCAAAGGTATTAAGCAAGATGAAAAAGAAAAAAAATTGGATGATAGTGTGAAGGTTAAGGGAACTATCATTTTGGTGTTAGATAGGTCAAATAGAGATAAAAAATATTTGTTTGAATCTAATTTTTTTTTTTTTTATAGGTTCATGGTTGTATTTAGACGAAGGTTGTTATTTTCATAAATCCTAGCAATGGGTATAATTTTTAATAATATTGCATTGACTAAGATGTTATAGGTTCAAAAACAAAAAATTAAAGTCATACAATTTTAAGGTGTGAATGTTCATATTTTTTCATATTACCATCGATAAATATATTTTATATTTAGGTTTTCATGCTATTAAGATGGATGATGTGGAAATTATTCTTGATTATCTTTAAATGCATTCTTTAGGTATTGTTAACATTGATGTGTAAAATGAGTTCATAATGTTATGATATAGGAAAATAAAGATAAAAATTATAAGATATTTCTGAGTTAAAGAACAAAGATCCAAGGAGAAACAAAATAGTAGGTGTTGTGGGAAACAAATTAATGTACCAATAGAGGAATAAAAATTTGTGTCTACAATGTAGTAAATTTTTAAGAAGTAGCAACAATAATATTCAAGGAAGCTCTTATTAGCTTTTTGTATGGAGAGCTACTGATAATATGTTGGCTATTGTTTTGCCTAGGAGACACTTAGAATGTTCTTATGTGTTTATGTATAGAGGTTATACTATATAGAAAAATAATACCTTGAATGATCCAATTAGGTTATCCCTTATACTAGCCCATTTTATTTAATGTACATAATTAAAAATTCTAAATTGTACCATCATATGGGATACCTCCATTACCAGTTTTATTGATTTCTAAATATACATATATTTTAATTTTATCTCTATCATATTTCTCAAACTAGTGGATAGTGCCTATGCAAAAGCAAAATAAGGTAGATTTAACAAGAGGTATTCAGGTCCTATATTTTGTCTAATCTATTAAGTTAAAACGTCTTCAATTCCAATTTTAGATGGTATGCTTTTTTTTGGAACTTCAATATGATTAGATAATTATAGGGAGTCCATTCTCATTTCTTCCAATGGATAAACATTTCTCGTAGCATAGTATATATGTAAGCTAAATTTGAAAGGAAAAATAACATAATAATATGCCACAAAACCTGAGTAGTCTTTTTTGTAAACATTATATATCATAGGGATGTCACATAATAATACTTTTTTAATATTTATAAAATTTAATGCATGAATTATGTATTTCCTTCAACATTTTGAAGTGAAGCATGTGTTATCCAGTATCCAATGTCACCTATTGTGGTTGTCAATTTTTGTCTTGCATGTGAGGCAATAAATGTTATGTAAGGTTTTGTATGTTGTTTTTTATTTCTTTCATTGTGATCAAATTCTAGATTTCTTGCGAGTTTTCCTATCATAAGTTTTTTAATTTGATAAAATGGATGTATATCTTGAATGCAATATTTAACAATTTTGCCTTTTCAAGGAAGTGAGATCGGTGAGGGTTTTTATTTTCTTATTTTTGATTTCTTCGTCTCCTCTCGGTTTTTCCGGTACCTTGGTTGTGATTGTTGTATTTTCTTGGTCGGTGTTGTTGTCAGTTTCTCCCCTTTCATATGGACAATTGTTAGTCTCCCTTTCGAGATAGTTGTTGTGTTTTATACGTTTTTATCCCTTTGGGAGTTTCTGTATAAGGTTGTGGAATTCCTTTCAAAACCCTATTTCTTAATATTACCAAAAAATATTTAAAAATTGTGCATACTTGTTTTTGTCCTTTGAATGATCCTATAGCTACCACTATTTTTTCTTGAACAAGAATGTAGCAACCCATCAAGTACTCTATAGTATCTAGAGTTAAACCATTAGGACCCAACAACTACTAATGGTGTCTAAAAAATATCCCTTTATCTTGTATTTTATTATCAATCTTGATGATATCATAATGCATCTTATCATTTAGCATCTTAATTGCATATAGTGATAGTACACTCCTTGACAAAAGTCTTAGACGATCCTAGTATTTGATAGTGGTTCATGGATATCTTGTTTGAGTTACAAAAATAAATAACATTCTTTCAAAAAGATCAAGTTTACAAGCTATGCCATACTTCTCCAAAGCTTTCATCGGATACCTAATTTTTCAATGCTTGTAATAATCCTCGTAACTCAATAATTCTTCTCATGAAAGATTCTAGATTCTCTCCACTCTTCATATTCAAACAATGAAGTTGGCTCTAAAGGAATAGGATTTGATTTTGATTCCTATATTTGAATGCTATTTTTAGCTTCTCCTATGCATATTTTGTAATGGTTGAATCCTGAATATATGCTTGCATTTCATTTGCTACTCCAAACATGATGATTAATCTTGCATGTATGCTTACCTTGTCAAACTTTATTTTGTGTTCATTTTATTCTTCAATATGGATGATGGTCTCATCTACTACTTGCCAAACCTTTTCAAACTCAAGCTATGTTGTGAGTTTGAATTTTTGGAAAACATGATTATTCCCTTTTAGTAGTTGAGAATCGTGAAATAAAAACTTCATTGCTCCAATAGCCATAGCAAACCTCCAAAAAAATTAAATATTTTTCCTTCACTAAATAAGCGTAAAATATTTGTTTCGATGAGTATATATGTAATGACCCTCCTCACAAAAAATTATTGTAAATGAGAAAATTAGTAATAACCTTACATTTTCTTGTTAATCGTGGTACTGGTGAGTACTATAGTGTATGTAGGATCAAGTTCAAAGCTGATGATAGAAGAGTAGTTCGTCGATAGAAAAAAAGGTAAAGGGAAGTGATGATTTGACTTGCGAGTACATGGACACTCGCATGCTTACATATTATGTAGATTTAGTGTTTTTTTATTTGTTATATTTTGTTGAGTGACGATGATGATGGGAGCCAATGGTTATTTTATTCATTGCAAATAGTTTTAAACTAAATAAAAAATAAAATAGATATTAAGAAAGGATATGCATAAATGCATGGTTAAAGAGGTCCAAGAGTAAAAGTATTCATGTGGATGTAAAATTATTTAAAAGTAAAGGTGAATGATTTTCTTGAAGTATTAAAATATGAAGTAAATTTAACCATGGAGTTTGGTAGTGAATATTTATTTTGGAAAAGCTTGTTTTCCTCATGATGGAATGGTACTCATGGAAGATTAAGCGGCAAACACAAATATAGTTGAAAGCACGAGGATACGGAAACAAAAAGGAAAATGCCGAGATGCGATGTAAACGAAAACAAAAGACAACGCTAAATCCTATGAATTGAAAGTGCATGAAAGGAAAGAGGCATGAACAAATCAAAACCAAATGGAAAGCCAATAAGGAAGACAACCCTTTTTATTGATATGTTTTAGAACTCGGTTACAATCCGCCTCCTCCCTTTTCAGGGGCTAGGAGCGTTAAATATGTGTTCTTGTCACACCCATGGATGCTATTCCTTCTTTCGCGTGCCCACATGTAAAGTGGGCGGACCAAACGTCACCGTCGCTTGTGTTAATGAGTCTTGAATCCTTGCTGCTCCTCCGATGTTAAGACCCTGCGTTCATGGAAATAGAAAATAGTCAATAGCACCTGTAGATGAAATAAAACATGCAATCCCCAAGCCTACGATTAGTGAGTGTAAAAAATGAATAAAACGATAACTAAAATAGATCCAAATGAACTAAAAACTTGACAGGGGCATGAGGAAATTACTAGGAGGGCACTACAAATGGAACAGTCAAAAAATTCACCACAGATTCGTATTCGCTCCGGGGTGGGACGAATAGACCTACAACAAAATGCCAAAAGGCACTGTCCCAAATGTCACATCCGGGAAGCTCCAAATCACCTGCAAAGTTGGGGTTAGCTAATTGGGGGTGTTTTGGGAAGACCCAGAAGGTCAGATTTCCCCAATTTGGCCTCTATCACTAGGAATTTGATGATGCTACTTGCATGTTAGTAAAGGCGAGAGATGATAGAAACATGATCAAAATTGCTCAAAACAAGGTGAAATTTAAATGACAACCTATCTAAGCAGCATAGAATCAAATGCAAAAATAATAGAAGGGAAATCTGCCACAGATTTCTAATCGCTCCGGGGCAGGGCAATTAGAACTACAGTAATGTGGGGGGCGCCGGGGGCAGGACGCCCGTCGTTTGGGGCCCGATTTTGGCACCAATCCACTTGGGATGGGTCCAAAATCTCTTGTGGGGTGTTGTCAAAAAATTTGGTAGGATGTTATGGCCAAATGTCAGGTTTTGGTTCTAGATTTGCGCTTCCAATAACCACCCTATGACCTCTCTTCCAAAAGAGATCAAGGATGTGAAAGGCACAAATCAAAAGGTGTGTGTGGAAGTAAAATGACAGCACTTCATTGCTCAAAATGCTCCTTCTCTGTATATTTTGTGGTGAGAAAACTCACCAATTTATAGACCTGGAGGTCTCTTGTGATTGAGCATGCAGAGGCGCCACTTGGAAATCATGCCTTCCCAGGGGGGAGAAGATTCCTCCCTGATTAGGGGCTCCATGACTACCCCTGTAACTGCCTCTAACGCTCAAAATGCTCACTCACACTCCCATGCAAGGAAGGAAGAATTAAGTGGTGGATCTGAGCTGCCATTTGTCAAGATTTGACTTTTTGCCCGTAAAACTTGCTATTCGCCCCACCCTAGAGCGAATACTGCTAATCGTCCCTGGGTGGGGGGAATAGAAGTTTGTAATTGTCCCTGGGTGGGACGAGTATGAAGTAGAGTGCCTGAAGGTGCCAAATTGACTCTTGACCTTCCAAAACTACTGTGAGAGTGGTTAGGACCACTGTTTGACCTCTGGGGGCTATGTGTGTCAATGCGATCAGTGTTTGTAGTCACATAATCGGATTGGTGTTGTTTTGGTGTCTATAGATGCCCCTTTTTGGGATGCGCTGTGCGTGGCACGAGTCTTGAGCAAAAATAGATAACCAAAGCACTAATGATTAGGGTTTCTTAGTAACCTAACCAAATTTTGATGCCCCAAGTATGGAAAGGGCATGCATTCTTGAATCCTTGCTTCTGACGAGCGAAGGAACTCAATTCAAGTGTTGACCTTTTTTAGTGAGGTGTTACTTGATCTTGGACATTGATCAGTCATGAATAGGCAAAGGGCGCAACCTTTTGTCTGTAGGAACCTTGAGTTCATGATTCACGAATGCCAAGTGTTTGATCAGCTTGTGATTGTTGCTTGTTTACTGCCCCAAGCAGGAGCGTGATTGTCTTTGTCAATGATTCTTTGAATGCATGCCATTTTCATGATTGGGTGTGTATTTGTTGATTGTTGACTAAGTGTGACTACCCCCTCAAGCGACGAATCGATGAGGGAATGACCTACATGAGAAAAGTGACGAGTCGCTTGACCCAAGATGACTTGTGTAAGGGTGCCTTCAGATGTTTTATCATTGAATGTGTGTGCGGTTTTCTAACATTTAGACCTATTTTTGGTGGGTGTGAACCCTTTTTGTGATGCTTTTTGGAGCTGAAATTGGCACAAATCCGTCTTCCCATGGAGCGGTCCGGCTATGGTAGCCTTCTTAGGGAGTAGGATAGTGACAATTTGTAACCCCAACATCTATTTTGGATGCCAAGAATGTTAGGCGCAAAGAAGCCTTCGTTCGGCAATGTTATTGCTATTTTTGGTTGGGTTTTGACCCTTTTTGTGATGCCATTTTGGGGATGAAATTCTCGAAAATCCATCTTCCCGTGGAGCGGTCCGGATATGGTAGCCTTCTTAGGGAATAGGATAGTGAGGATTTGTGACCCCGACGTCTATTTTGCATGCCCGGAATGTCAAGTGCAAAAGCACTCTCATCGAGCAATTTTATTGCTTGTTTTTGGTGCATTTTTGTGCAGTTTTTGCTGTTTTTTGAAATTTTGTTGTGTATTCATTCCTGGGTGGGGTGAATACCAGTTTAGTAATCGTCCCAGGGTGGGACGAGTGCTAACTAGAGCGCTCATCCCAGGGAGGAATGATTACAGGCCTAAAAGGCCTATTTAAGGGCCAAAACTAGGGTTTGGGCTCATTTGCATTCAAATTTTCTGGCGATTTGGAGCTCTGAGGAGGAAGAGGTTGATTCTGCGAAGCGAAGCGCTACCGAATTTCTCCCACCACCATGAGTTCACGAACCGGATCATCAAGCGACGAAGCCAAAGCGAGACCAGTGAGTGATCCTCCTCTTTATTGTTTGTGTTGTGTTGTTACGAGTTTTAAAACCGTAATTTATTTTTGCTCCTTGTGTTTTGTTGTTCAAATTAAAATTTTTTTTGGGTAATGGTTGAAACAGTGTGAAAACCATGTGGATTTGAATTTGTTGATGAACTAAAAGTGAACCCTAGTCTAACAAAAATCAAAACTTAACTTAAAACTTATGTTAACCCTAGGTAAACAAAGATCAAAAGTTAGTTTAAAACTTAGCTTGAAAACTTAGTTTAAAACGTAACTTAAAAACTTCACTTAACCCTAGTTTAACAAAAATCAAAACTTAGGTTAGAAACGTAGGGTAAAACTGAGTGTAAAAACATAGCTTTAACCCTAGTTATTTTTTTTGGTTTGTGTTTTTGTGTTTGTAATTGATCAGGTGACCTTTAGAGTTAAAAAACCCTAGGACTGACAAACGATTTTTGATTTTATTTTTGTGTTTGTTTTTAATTTATCAATTTTAGAGTTAAAAAACCCTAGAACTGACAAATTATTTTTTGATTTTTTCTGTTTTTTTTTAATTTATCAGTTTTAGAGTTAAAAACCCTAGAACTGACAAATTAGTTTTTTTATTTTTTTATTTTATCAGTTTAGGACAGACAAATGATTTTTTTGATTTGTTTTGTATTTTTGTTTTTAATTTATCATTTTAGAAGTAAAAACCCTAGAACTGACAAATGTTTTTGAATTTTGTTGTTTTTGTTTGTTTTTAATTTATCAGTTTAGAAGTAAAAACCCTAGAACTGACAAATTATTTTTGAAATTTGTTTTTTTTTTTTTTTTTTTAATTTATCAGTTTTAGAGTTAAAAACCCTAGGACTGACAAATTATTTTTGAAAATTGTTTTTGTTTGTTTAATTTTTTAGTTTGGACTTAGAGTGAAAAACCCTAAGACTGACAAATTATTTTTGTGAATGTTTTGGTATTTTTTGTGAATTTTGTCTCTTGTTATTTGTTTGTTTTTAGCTGTACATGGTGTTGTTCATTTTGTATATTCATGTTACTGATGTACAGTTTTTCATGATTTTAATGTTTTTGTGTTGTTTTCTTTTGCAGGTTGTGAAGAGCCGGTACCGTGTGCCTACTATTTTTATTGAAGCACGGGAGGCACTGACTTTGGCTGACTGGGAGTGGCTTGATGCCCTTGGGCTCAAGCAAGTGACTCGGTTGGAGCCTGTGGTCGGGGATCGGGCCTATTTGATGGCTCTTATCAACTTGTGGGAACCCCAGACCAATACCTTCCATCTCCCAATAGGGGAGATGACGGTGACCTTGGAGGACGTCTACCAGATTCTACGGATTTCGATAGATGGATTGCCGATCAGGACGATGCCATGGGATCAGCGGACAATAGTGTTGACACGCTGCTTTGGGCATGGGGAGGAGTTGGGTGTGGAGAGCCCAATGGAGAGAGAAGAGGGTGACTGCCAGATTGGTGGCATTTTGGTTCGATGGTGGCTGGAGATGGGTGTGTTGGGAGTGAGGCACGCATTACTAATGGGCCTCATTTCCAACATGCTGCTACCCGACTCTTCGGGTGTGAGGTTCCCATGGAACCTGCTGGAGGTGGTGTTCAGGTTGGTGGAGTGTCCGACCACGATGCACCTATGATCATGAGATGGGGTCAAACTCTACTGGCATAGCTCTATGATGAGTTGTACGAGGTCCGTTGCCTAAGGCGAAAGGGTATTGGGTGCAGCTTCCTGTTGTAGTGCTGGGCTTGGCAGCACATAGCTATGGAGAGGCCGGTGGGGTTGTCGTGGATGACTCAGGCAGAGATGGTGGATAGGGATATAGGTTATGCAGCTCTATGGAGGCATTCTGGGGAGAAGGGACAGAGTCGACGTTGGGTAGGTGTCGTGGGGCACTATGCTGATGCCTGGCGCCCTTATCGAGATTGTCCAGCCTACCTTAAGGGTGGAGAGTGGCTCCGGTGGGTTCGTAGGGGGCGATGGCTGATTGGGTGACATGTGACTGAGTAGGAGTTCTTCCCTTATGGTTGGGTGACACGATAGTTTGGGGTGCACCAGGGGTTGCCTGGTGAGCCCATGGTCTATCGGCGTTGGGGGGATGAGAGGACTCTAGCTTGGCCAGTCATTGCACCACTGGGTGAGGATTCAGATACCACGATTGACGTCCCAGATGTGGACGATGTCGGGACTACCGTGGAGTACGACCAATGGTGGATCTTATGATGGTGGCGAGGCGAGGGGCCTCTAGGTGGTGCAGAGGTGGCGATAGCAAGTGATGAGGGTGCAGAGGCACCAGGTGAGGGTTGGGGGGTTCCGCTGGAGGACACGGATATGGTAGAGGTGGATGATTTTGGGGAGGGTGATGTTGGGGTTCCAGAGCAGCCAGAGATGTAGGACTTTTTGGAGTAGTAGGAGCCGGAGCATCCTGCCTTTCCAAAGATGTCGATGCCTCAGGCAGTCTCGGGGGATAGTGAGGTAGGGTTGCATGATTGGAGGGATTGCTCCGGAGGCGGGATGAGGATCTCGGGGATGCGCTGCGGGAGAGGGATCTCCTACGAACACAGCTGGCGAAGTGGGAGAACGCATTGGCTACGTACCACCGATGGGATGGGGATACCGATGCTGCACGGGAGATTGATCTCCTACGGACGCAGCTGGTGGAGAGGGATAAGGTATTGGCACAGCGTGACGAGAACTTGGCCACAGTTCGTCAATGGGAGATGGACTTGATTCAGCATCGATTTGAGATGGAGGTAGAGATTATCCGCCTCGATGGATGGATTCCTGCATTGAGCGGAGGTGGATCATCACGCCGCTCGAGAGGGAGCGAGATAGAGCAGTCAGCATCCTCTCGGCGTAGGCGGCTAGATGAGGGGGGGTCTAGTAGGCATGATGCGGGGGCTAGCAGTAGCCGCCCTGAGGGGTCCCACAGGACCCACACCACGGGGGGTAGTTCCTATCGCACCGATCCTGCGTGATCATGGTGGCCGATGCCCTAGGCTTGGGGGTTTTTGAGCTTTTGGATTTTTGTGAGGTCAGGGGACCGGTTGATTGTAGCCTATGGGCATTTTTGATAATATATACACAGATGACTTTCTTTTATTTATCCACATGTCATGATTTGATGTTATGCACAATGATTGATGAATGTGTATGTATGCATGTTAATTTACTTTTGATGGATGCATAGGTTATGATGGATGCAAATGAGATGCAAATGGAATGGATGAATTGAATTTGTGATTTTTGGTGATGGCACCATAGACTATTTAGAACTTATGGCTTTTTGTCTTATGGATTGCTGTGGTAAAGGACTTTCTATGTATACATGTTATTTTTTGTTTTGTATTTTTTGATGGCGATGCGAGGGTGAAAGATAGCACGGTTGGTTTGGGGTGTAGTTAAAGTTTTCTAAGACTCAGATGTTTTAACTAACTAGCCATGACTATACTTTATCTGACAAGACTTTTGAACAAGGTATGAATCGGACTTGTTTTTGACCAAGTTATTTCACATCCTTGTGTGTGCAATTGAGTTTGTTTATGTGGTATTTATCAGGATACCGCCAGTGCCAGATAGGCTATCAACCAAACCTGTACTGAGGATCACCTAATTAGCTCCACTAACTCCTTTGTTGTATTTAGTTAGATTAATCTATGATGTTATCTAGGAGACCATAAGCTAGCTCATCCGCATGCAAACATTGATCTGTACATGAGTTACTATGATAGATATATCATCATGCGGGAGGTTTGCCACCAGTGACCGATAGGCTATCCACCAAATCAGTACTAAGGTTTACTTCATGACCTTTTGAATGTTGAGAGTTCCAGGGATTCAAGTTCGACTCCCTTCTTTTCTTCAATTGTATTGGGATACTTGCTCTTTTGTAGTGATAAAAATCACTGTTTATTTTTGTTTTTTTTTTTTTTTTTTGAGCAAGGGATTTGAATATTGAGTGATGAGAATCACTATTGTATGTGCTTTTTGATGTATGCACTTTGGTGGTGATGTCAAATTTTTGGAGTTTTGACTTTTGCAAATTTGTGATTTTTTGCAACTTTTTGAGAACTTGGGATTCTTGGGGAATTGGGTAGGGAAGATGCTTGTCCTTTTGCCAACTCTCAGCATTCTTGGGGTCATTCGCACAGGGGGATGAGCAAGATAACCATTTCGCTTATGGTGACCTGGATTACTTTACAGATTTCATCCTTCGTTCACACAACTTGGGAATTATCTTATGTGATTTAATTTGTGTTGGGATGCTACGTAACAAGGTGTGATCCAAGTAGAACTCTACCTTTGCAAAATCTATCTGACTTTGTAAATACGTGGCTAGAAAGCTAATGACAACTGAAATGATGAAAAATCTAACAACCGACTATGATATGGCAAAAATGATGTGCATGGCATTTATTTTGATGGACTGTTTATGGAGTGGAGAAATGTGAAAAAAAAAATGGATTTGCCGAATAATTACAGCCTATGGTGCCTTTGACTTGTATGACCACAAATATGTAATGTATGGATGCGATGCTGAAATGCAGCTATTATTTTTGTGTTTTTGATGGATTTATTTGGGTGAGTATGAAGATGAATGCGAAAAGAGCTCTTTATTGTTGTGATGATTTTGAGCATGCGTGGAAATGAGATGCAATTTTTGTTATTTTTGATGATTGTATTGTTTTTGAATTTTCTTATTTTTGACCAAGCGATTGTGGGAACCCTTGGAGCTTTTTTGTCTTGACCAACGGGGTAATGGGCACATTTGGGGCATTTTGATATTGGACCAAGCGATTACGGGGATCCTTGGAGCTTTTGGTTTGACCAAAGGGGTAATGGGCACCTTTGGGGCATTTTGGGGATTGGACCAAGCGATTGCAGGAATCCTTGGAGCTTTTTGGTTTGACCAAAGGGGTTATGGGTACCTTTGGGGCATTTTGGGGTTGACCAAGCGATTATGGGAATCCTTGGAGCTTTTGGGGTTGGGCGTTGGGAATCCTTGGAGCTTTTGTTTGGGCTATGGCTCTCTAAATGTGGAATGGCCTCAAATGACTGATGTTCAAGGGTTCCAGCTACTGGATTCCTTCAAGAGAGGTGAGCCGGTATGTCCCAGGTCCTATTTTACTGTGGATGACATAAGGACCTAACCAGTTTGTCGTGAACTTGTCCCTTAGGTGGGGCAACAAGTTAGGATTTTTTTGGTTCTCTTTTAATACCAAGTCACCAACCTGAAAGTCCCTCAGGTGAACCTTCATGTTGTATGCTTTCTTAAGTCGCTCTTGATAGATACGTAAATGCTCAAGAGCATTAACGCATCGTTCGTCGAGCAACGTAAGCTGGTCTAATCGGGCCTGTCGTGCAGCGTCATCATCGATGAACTCTTGCATTGATATGCATAGGGAAGGAATTTCCAACTCGAGAGGCATGACTACCTCGGAGCCATACACCAGTGAAAATAGAGTTGCCCCAGTGGGTGTCCGAATGCTAGTGCGATAAGCCCACAAGGCAAGGGGGATTTGAATGTGCCAATCCTTATGACTATCTGTGACTATATTTTTGAGGATGGCAACTAGCATTTTGTTTGATGCCTTTGCTTGCCCATTTGCCTGTGGATAATAGGGTGTCGAAAAACTGTGCTGGATTTTGTATTTTGTGGTCAAAGCACACACGTCTTTGTTCTTGAATGACGTCCCATTATCCGAGATTATCTTGGATGGAATACCAAAATGACATATGATATTGTGTAAAATGAACTCCGAAATGCGGGTTCCAGTTGTAGAGGTAAGCGAAACTGCTTCCACCCATTTGGTGAAGTACTCTGTGGCCGTTATGATAAACGTGTGACGGCCTGACGATGCAAGGGAGATATTTTTGATTAGATCTAAGCCCCACTATGAAAATGGCCAAACCGATTGGATCGGCTGCAAGGCCTGGGAAGGTACGTGTGTCAAATGGGCATGGTGTTGACACTTCATGCACTTCCTTACATACGCACAACAATATCGCTCTAAAGATGGCCAATAATAGCCCATGCAAAGAATGCGCTTTGCGATGGCCATACCATTGAAGTGGCCACCGCATGTACCATCGTGCGCTTGGGTGATCACCCAAGTGGACTCCTGCTAGTCCAAGCAACGAAGGAGGATTCCTTCATAGCTATGACGGTACAAAATGTCTCCTAACAAGACATGCTTTGCCGCTTTCTACTTGAATGATCATTTTGCGGCATGCGTCAATCCAAGTGGGAGGTTACCTAACTTGAGGTAGTCCCTTATGGGTGTATACCAATCCTACTGATCGGAAACCTCGACGGTATGAATAGCCAATCCCTCTTGAAGTTCATCCCTAGAAAAAGCTAAACGAGAAAGAACTTGTAAGAATAGCATTGTGTTGCTATTAATGGGAGTAGGGGAGAACAAGGACCCCCAGTTAGCATGATTCATACAGTCATGGATTCGAGAGAACTTGTCCATGGACGGTTCAATCTGGATCAGGTGGATTCCTGGCGTTAATTCAGAGCTTGCACGCTCCATCGCTGATTGCGATAAAGTTTTGACTTGAATGGTTGTCATATCACCAGACATGTCTTGTGGGATTAGTGACCCCAAAGAGGCCATAGTGTCCGCAAAATGATTCGATGATCGAGGGAGTGCCTCGATGTCGTACCATTCAAGCTTTGCCAAGAATTTTTCCACAAGGGCTTTGTAGGCCTGCAGAACTGGGCATTTGCATTGGAATACCCCTTTGACTTGGTTGACAATTAACATCGAATCACCAAAGATGTTTAATCGTTTGATGTTCATGGTGATTATTGTCTAAAGACCTATGAGCAAGGCTTCATATTCTACATTGTTATTGGTGCACGAGAAATCTAATTTAAATGATAGAGGCATTGGAGCCCCTTGCGGTGTGAAGAATACAATTCTCGTGCCACCTCCTTGCTCACATTTAGAACCATCAAAAAATAGGGTTATGTCGGCTCGTGACTCAGGCTCATCGAATTTGGCAATTCTGAGACATGGAAGACCCCATCATCGGGTAGTTCTATGATCAGAGGTTGATCGTCTTCGAGAGGAGCCTCTACTAGTTGATCGGCTATGACTTGACCTTTGATGGATTTCTATCCAATGAACTCTATGTCAAATTCTGTCAACAACATGATCCATTTTGTCATGCGGCTACTATGATAAGTATGACTCATCATGTATCGCAATGGATTCTCCTTAGACACAACATACGTCTTGTTGCTCAACATGTAATGGCATAGCTTTTTGGTAGCAAACACCACTGCCAAGCAAAGCTTCTCGACGTATGCATAGTTAAGTTCATAACTGACCAGGGTGCGGCTAAGATAGTAAGTAGCTTGTTCTTTGTGAAGTTCATTCTTTTGGGCTAACATGGTGCCCAGTGCCACCTCAGTAGTTGAGATGTATAAGTAGAATGACACTCCTGGTCTAGGTGGTGCCAATAATGGTAGTGAAGCCAAGTATTGTTTAATGTCATCAAAGGCTGACTGGCACTCGTCATCCCAATGAAATGCTACCCCCTTGTGCAATAATTTATTCATGGGTTGGCACTTGTCAGATAGCTACGCTATGAAGTGCTTGATTGACGCGACCTTTCCCTGCAGGCTTCTGAGCTACTTGATGGTAGTTGGGGGAAGCATTTCAAGGATTGCCTTGACTTTGTTTGGGTCCACCTCGATGCCTCATTTTGAGACTATGAAACCCAAGAGTTTTCCAGATGTGATGCCAAATACGCACTCCTGGGGATTCAGTCTGACTTTATGTTCCATGAGGCGATCGACAATCTTGCTTAGGTCATCGAGATGATCTGGGTGCAAAAGAGATTTTTCCAACAAATCATCCATGTAATCTTCCAATTTTCTATGCATGTAATCATGGAAGATGTACGTCATGGCATGTTGGTAGGTGGTGCCAACATTTTTAAGTCCAAATGGCATGACCTTATAACAAAATGTCCCCCAAGGCGTTGTGAACGTCATTTTTAGTTGGCCCTCGAGATTGATACGAATCTGATTGTATCCTAAGAAACCATCCATGAGGGAAAGCATTTCGTGGCCCGCTGTAGCATCTACCAATGCGTTGATGCTTGGAAATGGGAAATCATCCTTAGGACTCACTTTTTTTAGATCTGGAAAATCAGTGCATATGCAAATCCCCCCGTCAGGATTTTTTATGGGCACCATGTTGGACAACCATGGTGGGTAACCCATGTAGATGACAAACTGTGCATCCAATATCTTTTGGAGCTCATATTTTACCATTAAAGCTATTGTTGGATGCATCTTATGAATTTTTTGCTTAATTGTCTTGACTGTCGGATCAAGCGTCAGATTATGCGTGACTAGCTGCGGATCTAGCCCTGGAATGTCTTTGTAGGACCATGCAAAAACCTCCTTCTTCTATTTGAGAAGGGCAATGTAGTTGGCTTGCTCTTCGGGGGATAGACTTACCCCCAGCTTGATGATTTGTGGATTCACTGGATCTGAGCCGATGTCTATGTCAATCGTCTCCTCGACCGACATGTGGGATCTGTCTTCCAACTGGTGTGGAGTTGGGATCAAGTGGATATCATTTGCTGAGTTAAGATCATCATTAGGAATCTTGGGTTCCTCTTCAGCATGGAAGACATCCTAAGTTGGCCCTGGGGTGAAATGAAGCATCTCACCGAAAGGCCAGTACTCTGATGGGGATGGTGGTGAATTGACGCGATCCCAGTCTATGGCATATATGTCTAAATACAATGATTGTGTTGGATCGGCTGGATTGCGGATGGGGGTGGTTAAGTCAATGAAGATCATGTTGATGAAATGATTTTTGTCTCCATTACCATGGGTGTGGTGACTCGAACATTATGGATGTTCTTTGTGCTCTGGATCTAGCTCTGGTGGTATAGGCACGAATGGATTGGCCCTATGTGCAGAGAGGTGTTGGAAATTTTGGGTTTGAGATCCTAGCTTCTTGTCTATGAGTTGTCATTGATGTCAAAAGGAACTGACATTAATGTCAAGAGGATTTATTGGCTTCAAAGGTTGAAGATTCCAAAGAATATTGTCTAGAAGATTTTGGAGGGATTCCATGTGGTAGATGAAAAGGTTTTTATCAAAACCATGGTAGGTTTAAGGGTTTTTATTAAAACCAGGTGGATGAATTAAGGGTTTTTCTCAAAACCACTCTCAGCTTAATGTAAAGGCTAGAGACACTTATTAATTAAATAACTTAATTAATAAAACCTTTTAAGTTTTTTTTAATTAATTATTTATTTGATTTAGTGATTAAATTATTTTAATAATTTAATGGGTTCTCCACCTAAGGTCTAAGGTCTAAAAGACCTTTGATTATTTTTTTAAAATAATCAAAAGGGTTTCATAAACCCTAAAGTTGTTTCGAAGGTGCCAAAATAATATTAATTCGAAAAGTTCAAATTATCCTCCTGCTGACATCGTGCATAGCATGGAAGTTTGGCTATATAAGCCATAACCTATAGTCCAAAGCAATTGTGAAAAAGAAATTCGAATTACGCAAAAGTTGGGAAGTAAAAGCTACGGCTATCGTTTTTTTTTTGCCACGTTTATCTGTCGCCAAAGGATTAAGGAGAAGGAGACTCTTGCTAGCCTTCAAGCTAGAGTCGTTGGCCTAGTGGCAACGACTGTTCTGCGAAGGCGCTTGAAGGGAGGTCAAGCGTTCGAATCTCGTCGTGGAGTGTGAGAAGAATTTTTGTGCTCCAATTTTTTCGGAGGCACTGTTGACCAGCGATTTTTGGAAGCATTTTTTTGGTAAGGTTTTTTAAATAAAATCTGCATTTTGTTAAAGAAGAAGTGGTTGGGCAGATTTATTTAAAATTATTTTTAATTGGCTTGATTGTTGAGTGGGATTTGCTTAGAAGCTATTATTCCTTGAGCATGGTTTAATTAATTTGGAGAAATAAGGTGTAAAAGGATATATTGTTTGTATGCATTATATTTTTTGGTAGTTGACTTCTAAGGATTGGAGTCATAAGGTGTTTTATGGATGTATCGCTCCAAATTTTTTGCATCCCTACCTTCAGGCTATTGGATCCGTGCCCGGAAGGAGGATGGGAAAAGGATGATGCGGTACCTCAGACGAGAGGACTTCACGAAGGTCCCGCCTCTCAAAGGAGGTGTATTTTGGTGATTTTTCGACGGATGGTGGGTTCACCAGGAAACATTTAATGGCAGTTTCCACGCATAGGTTTTGGAATGTGTTTAGATGAGTTCATTTTGATCTTAAACATTCATCCTAGGTTTGGCCAAATGAATCTAAATTAAACTACATGAAAATGCAATTTTCATGAATATAGCAAACAAATTTAAAAGTAGAAAATAGAGAATTTACAGGAGGAAAATGGAGAATACCTGATCCGGATGTCTCAAGAAGATTCTGATTTTGAAGCAGTCCCGATCATCTGAGATTCGACAGAATCATCTACAATCGGAAGAGATCTTTTGTAGGTCTCTAACGAATTCGTCAGACGAATTCGTTAGAGACCTACAAAATCGAAAATAGATGCAAAATACAAAACATACTACAGTGCTAACAGAGGCAAATTACATCAAATAGCAATATGAATACTGAACAATATTTAAGAACAGAAATTAAAGCAAATTACTGTACTTAAATAAAAAAACATGATCTTAATATGCAATCTAGGCTAAATGGGTAAACTCCAGATGCAAAATAATGTAAAAATTGAATAAATTGTCTAATTTGCAGCATAAGATGACAGAGAAAAATGTAAGAAAAACAAACTCCAGGCACTGATTGCCTCGATGTGGATTGCAGTCGAGATCATCTCGCATCAGTACGAAATCGTCTCATATTTGACAGGATCGCCTCTGATATGGACAGGTTCGTTGGCGACGATGGGTGATGGCTCCGATTGAAAATTAATGCTGTACCTGTAACAAAATAATATGAAACTGATGCAAATGCAAAGTAAGGATGTTTCAACATAGGGGGAATCAATTTACCAAGAATTTCAGCTAGGGGTTGGGGAGGGAAAATTCTAGAGGTTAAATAGGCTTAGAGGGAGTAGGTAGGAGGTTGGAGATCATCCCAATTTGGGAGATCTCCAATGGGGGAGGGTCCCAACGACGCAGACACGCTTCTGCCCAGATTGGAGACCCATTGGAAAAGATTCCAACTATGCAAATTTAGTTTTGCGACAAAATCGTCTGGACGTCCTAGTCTAGACGAAATCGTCAAATATAGGGCGATATCGTCTGATCGGTGATGATATCGTCAAACGGTCAAAACAACCTCTAAAATTGGCACGGAAAAGGGGGAAACGGAATACCCGATGGTTAATGGGCGGTTTGGGAGGTTAAATTTGATTATAAAATTATTTACTAAGGTGAATGTAAATTTTATAATTTTACTGCGCCAATTTTAGGGTGCTACATTTTGCCTCCTCTTTAGCGAATTTTTTGAAGAAAATGAGTTAAAGATGAGTTCTTCTCGATCTACGAGAAAGCAAAAAATTATACCCATTTTTAGGTGACGATTCTTGGTCGAATCGTACGATAGCTTACTATGGTGCCCCCTCCGTGTTTTTACCCAAATCGAACGTTTGAGGTAAAAACACGGAAAAGCACAAAATTATTTTTGAATGAAATTAAGAAAAATAGGGTAAAACCCTAATTCATTGTTACTGTTCATTTTTCTGGTTTTAGAGCTCTGAAGCAAAAATGGTGGAGATGACGCATAGATCTGCAGAGGTCCAACGCGGTCTATGGGAAAGGGTCTAAACTTAGTTTAGAACTGATTTAATTTGAATTGACATGCTTTTTAGATAATTTTTAGGTGAATTTTGAGCATCGCGGCCGTTTTTGGGCCGTCGACATCGTTGAGACGAAATTGTCCCGATTTCAATGAAATCGTCCCGATTTCGACGAAATCGTCTCAATTTCGACAATTTCGCCCGAGGGCGAAATAGTCAAAAGGGGGACGATTTCATCAAATTAGAGACGATTTCGAACTACAAAATCGGAGACGATTATGCTCAAATTTGGGACGATATCATCCAATAGTGGGCGATATCATCAATTACAAAAAATTGAATTTTTAACTTGCATTATTGATTACTTGAATTATTGATTAATGATTTGTTTATTGTTTTTTTGTTTATGTTTGCAGAGAGGATTACTAAAGAGCAGGGAGTGGAAATACGGAGGGTTGAGAGACGACTTGGCCGCGCTCACACAGGCAGAGCGGGATCTGCTGGCACAGGCCGGCTTGCAGCATGTGGCAGAGATGCCACAAGTATCCTCAGACATGGGGCTTCTAACAGCCCTAGCAAAGAGGTGGTATCTGGGGTCCTCATGTTTTTGGCTACCGACAAGGGAGATGGCTCCCACACTAGAGGATGTATGAAGGATTCTGAGAATCTCCATATAAGGACGGCTCATCACTCCAGTGGCCAATCAGGGCCGTGCTATGGGATGGTTATGCGGTGACCCGAGCTTCGCCCTGGAGAAGGGCAGAGTTAACATCGAGGCACTGCGCCAGATGCCTGGGGCATCTACACTCACACGAGTTCTGGCTGGGTTAGTTGGTGGACTTCTGTTGTGCCACCAGAGCAGGTGCAGGGTACCATGGATGCTCGTAGATGTGATCTGTGATATGCGGGACCATGGGTACAAGTTTTCTTGGGGCAGCTTTGTACTATGTCGATTGTACAGGATCCTGTATGGGGTCGTGTACAAGGGCGGGTGATGTCTGGTCATGAAATCGCTCCTACAGGTTTGGTGCTGGGAGCACATTGTGGTGTAGAGGCCGGTAGGGATTCCACTAATAGGGGTGGATGGGGAGAGGCCCTAAGTCTTCTACTAGTGGCTCCGAAGAGGGTCACAGCGGCGGATCGACCTACCGATGTCCCAGAGGCTACTGGATGACCTAGTCCTGGACTATATCACCTAGAGGTTGTGGAGGGAGCATCTAGGGTGGGCCGAAGATGGATAGGAGCTGGCCCGCATTAGGCGAGTCTACTGGTTGAGGATGGAGAGGGGAGAGGTGGAGCTCCATCGCTACAACCGAGTTTTGAGACAGTTCGATCTACAACAGGGGATCCCGTCTCTCAAGGATTACGAGTTTTCCTGGACTATCCAAGATAACACCACTGTTAGCAGGGGTCCTGACATGCAACGGTTATGGATTCAAGACGCAAACGATGCCCCCATCTAGCCAGTGGATGGGGACGACGTAGGGGTAGTCGACGACTACGATGCCTAGTATGCAGGCATCCACCCTCCTCGGATGACGAGGGCTCAGGGTTCGATTCATGCGGTTGTGAGTCGAATAGGGAGGTGGTGCCAAGAAATGATAGAGGCAGCCGAGGGTCATGGCAGGAGAGAGCAGAGGAGGCCACAGGCACAGGAGAGGCCACGGCAGTGGGATAGGAGGGAGGAGAGACCCCCATCTCCATAGAGGCCACCATCGCCCGATAAGGGCAAGGGTGTGGACATAGGAGAGAGTAGCGAGATGGCTACTCTTTGGGCGGAGAGAGATCGTCTATAGGCTCAGGTGCAGACGCTACAGGATGCGGCTGCACGACACCATGCTGAGGTGTCACAGCTACGAGATGAGATTGCACGCCTCAGGGCACGAGAAAAAGGGGCGAGCTCAGGAGAGTTGACACGGGCTATCGCCCAGTTGACATTCTATCAGACTTTATACTTCCAGTTGGTGCCAGAGGTAGATAGACTACCCCTGCCAGCTAACATCATAGAGCCGATTAGGATCGGGTCATCGAGGACCACGTCCCGGTCGAGGACTAGGACTACATAGACTGCGATGGGGCCACCTCGTCCACCTCAGGGCGGGGGAGGAGATGAGGCAGAGAGCTCTAGGGGCTCTCGAGGCTAGAGGGCTGCACATTGATGTTGTATTATATATATTTTTTTGTTTGATAGAGGATTGAGTATGCCGAGGTATAGATTGTGGCATACCAATCTAGTTTTGATGATGTACATATATTTGTGACATATATAGATGAGATATTTTTGATCATATGACTTGTCTTATGTGATGCTTATGATGCTTTTATGTTTGATTGATTGATTTCATGTGATTATGTCGATGGATATATTATAATTGGAATGTCATGCTTGTAATATTTGAAATGAAATAATCTGATGTAACAATTTGGTTTTTTGTAATGAAAATGTGATAAAAAATAAAAAGAGACTTCTAACAATAATTTCAAAGGACATTTTCGCTATTATAGACCATTTCATGGAGTCGTCGCTCACTCGATCGTCAAGCTAGTCCCATTTATAGAAATATTTTTAAAATTAAAAAGAGTGCTTAAGAGACTATCTTAAGACTTTGGTGCAATAGTGCAAATGATGATGATGATGATGATTTGTTTTCAGATTTCCATGAAAATATTATGCATGAAATATTTTAAAATGATTTTCGCTAGGCATGAATTCCTAAGTGTGATAAAATTTTTGGATAATTCCCTAGGAATTATACCATCATTGCAAAATTTAAAGGTTGACATAATGATATGAAATAATGAAAATGTGTTTGCTGTTGAAAAAGCATAATTTGTGTAACATAAAGTCATATGGTTTTCATGATTTTGAAGAAATGGGGAATAAAAATTGTTACAATGGTTTGCGCTAGGCATAGAATATGTAGGTATAGACTTATACCATCATCGCAAAAATCCAAGAAAAATAGATAGTTTTATTGCATGGTTGATTTTTTGATGAACAGAAAAGATGAAAATGAGGACTTGCGCTAGGCATACAATTCCAATTTTGATTTTGAAACTATACCATCGTCGCGAAAGTCGACACGATATATATGATATGTTTTGAAAGAATTTTTTTATTTTTCTATTATATAGTTGTCTTTGTGGTAAACAACTATACTTGATTTATTCCAAACAAGTTGCAAAAAAATAAATAAAAAATAAAAAATAAAAATAAAAAAAATAATATTTCAAAGTATTTTGAAGACAAAAGTTAGATTTATAAGGAATCCCATGTGCATATGTGCATTCATTTCTGATCTTGATTTATCATAATGATAAAAAAATCTCTCAAATACAAATGTGTGTGCAATTGCATTGTTCATTTACCAGATTTGAGCAAGATACTATGATACAAGTGATTTGAAGAAACCAAATAAATGTTCATTAACCATGATGTAGATGCATATAACCATATTAGACTACTATGTAGATCGGATTATGAAGAGTTAGCTAATCCATAAGCAGACATTGGTCTGTACAAAAGAATGTCGCTAATGTGACAGACATATCACCACGCTAGGAGTTACCCAAGGCCAAGCAGGTTGGGCACAAACCACCTGTTATGGGGCTTACCTCACAGTTTTCTAATAATTGAGAATTCCAGGGATTCAAGCTCATCAACCCTTCTTTTCAAAGGGTAGGGAAAGGGATTTTATTGCTTTCTTGCTTTCTTTTGAACTTTGCTTATTTTTCTTTTGTATTTCTTTTGCTTGATAATGCTTGGAACATTGCTATAATGATATAAAAGAACATTTCTCTTCTTTTCTCTTTTTCTTGAATTTTTTTTTCTTTTTTTTTGCTAGGGATACTTGTTCATATTAGCTGTAGAGCAAGGGATTTTTATTCTGGGTAGGGGTGAGCTTGTCCTTTTTCCAATTCTCAAATATTTTAGACCATGTGCATGATAGGATAGTAGGGAAAACTTTTCGCTCAAGAAATCAATTCTACTATGTAGCAAAACATGGAAATTACAAATATAATCATTTTATTGTGAAAATATGTGCTTGGTTTAAGTAAATAACAAGATCAATTCTCTGTGCTCAAAGTTTATTTAATTGAAATTTGTGAACTTTGATATAAGAGAGATTAGTAATCATGCCAGATAAAAACAAGATATTTATTTTTTTGTGAGTGTGCAAGTGAGGGATTCAAAATAAATGCTAATTTATCCAAAATAAGTTGAAACATATAACTGCAATAATTGTAAGAAAATATGTATAAACATTTTTGAGAAGTTTTGAGAATGTTGACTCTCTCTTTCTTCTGTATATTGTTTTGGTTTCGAAAGAGTCAAGCATATAGCTGTTTTTAGATTTTATTTTGATTTTAGTTTTTGAGCAAACAATTTAACAAGTGCTTTAAATAAATGCAATAGATAGTTTTTGAAGATTTTTGGAGATTTATGAATGTTTTTGGGTGTTTGTGAATAAATTGAAAGAAATACAAGATAGTAATTTTGAAAAAATATATACATGGATGAAATGACCAAATTTATGCATAATAACGTTTAAGATGCAAAATATTCATGGGTTCTTTAAGTTCTTTACCATCTAAGGTAGATAATTTATATGCTCCTGATTCAAATTTAGCAGTAATGATGTATGGTCCGAGCCAGTTGGGCTCAAATTTACCTTTAAGTTCCTTAGTGGCATTTGTATTTTTTTTGAAAATTTTGAGGATTTTGATTTTTTTTTGTATTTTGATTTTAATTTATGAATTGAAATTGGTGGTATATACAAGATGATCTATATACACTATACAAGGTTATTTGAGTATAGCATGTCTAAGGTTGCTTCAAAATCAAAGGAGGTTTTGAAGGATAATCTGGTTGAGGTGAAGGTAAAAATAGAAGGTGATGAATAAAAGGTAGTGATAACAAAAGCTTTGTTATAATGTAAAATAATGTAGCAAAATATTTGACTTTTATATGTGGAAAATTGATCATGTTACAAAATAAAATATCAAAAATATAAGAAAGTTCTTCATTTTTATCACTATATTCCAAATCTTGATAAGATGGAGAAAGTATATGTGAAAAATATGCATGAGTGTTATTTTGTAAACAAGGATGATCATATATGAATGAAGAAAAGTGATGGATAGAAGATAATTGTGACAATAGAGAATGTATAGAACTTGATGTTTCAACCGTTAAATATTCTTCAAATGGTGTTGAGTCACCATGTATGGTAATAATTTCATTTGTAAGTTCAAACTTCAAACATTGGTGGAGAGTGGAAGGGACAACCCTCATCGTATGAATCCAAGGACTCTGGAGAAGTAGGTTGTAAGGTGGAGGACAATATCCTACATAGAATAAAGTATCCAGGATCTTGGATCCAATATTAAGGGGAAGAATTATAGTACCTTGACGATCTTGAATTTCATTGTTAAAATATTTTATAATAACATTTGATTCATTAAGATCTTCCTTTAATTTGTGTTTTTGAAATAATTGATAAGTGCATAATTTAAGAGAGGAGCCATTATCTACCATGATAGTTGTAACAAGTGTTTCTTTACTAGATCCGATAATGTAAGGATAGTAGTCTTCTTGTGGAGTAGAGGAAGGAATATCCTCATCATAGGATGAAATATGGTTAACCTCAAGAGGGTTTATACCATTAATTATGTTCTTAGAGAAAATATGATGAGGAACAAATTGTTGGCTAGGTATTTTAAACAAAATTTCCTTATGCGAAATTTGTAATCCTTCTAAAAGGGATATCTTTACTTGAGGATTAATCACTTGTTGTTGGTTATCAAAGTGGATTTCAGATTGAGATTTTGATTCTAAAGATGAGCTTTCTATGCTTACATTCCATTTTGGATCATTCTCTATAGCCAAAGATAGTTTTGAAGGTTGGTCAAATGAGGAATCCATCTCTTGAATATCGGATTGAGTTGATTGAACTTGAGGTTGCTCATTTGTAGTTTTTGTTACAATATTAATAATATCATCATGATGGGACACATTAACATGCAATATTTGATTGGTTTCTTGTTGTTGATAATTGAGTAGGGGTTCTTGGGAGATCCCCATGTCTTGATTGATTATTGGTATTTTTTTTGTAGGAGTTTGATAGTTTACCTGAGATTTATAATCAGTTGTAGATTGTAATTCCTTTATATTAAAAAGATCCTTATCAATCAAATCTTGAATTGCACATCTTAAATCTTTACAATTTTGTGTCATATTTCCATCTACTCTATGATATTCACAATGTAGCTCAGGTTTAAACCAATCTGATGTGGTATCAGGTTGTCTTATGGAAGGAAGTTCAATCTTATTTGTGTCAAGTAAATACTTGAGAATTATATCCATTGGTTGATTGAGCTTAGTAAATTTACGTGATGAAGGTTTTTGAGAGGTTTTTGATAAATGCTTTAGGAATTTCGTCATAAAAGGGCCTAATGGTTTCTCACCTCTACTTTCTTTATTATGGGTAGAATGATGACAGGAAGATTGCGAAGCATGAGGTGAGTGCATGGTAGAATTGGAAGAATAAGTATTTTGTTGTTGAAATGGATGTGTTGTATTGAAAGAAGAGTATTGAAAAGGTGATGGAGGATTATATGTGGATTGATAGACATAATATGGATATATAGGAGAATAGATACTATCATTATGAAGAGGATTGGCAAAGGGATTGTTTTGTTGGGTTATGGATGAAAAATGAGAAAAGTGTGATGGAGGTGACGTTGAATAGGGATGAGGTTGGTCATAATCAACAAATGTATTTGGCTGAATTCTTCCAACATTACTAATGGGCTCATATTGATTTGAGTAAAAACTCATGGTTTCTTTAGTACTTCTAAAAGTAATATTTAGCATCTACTATTTAGGATTGAATATAAAACATACAAACTTGAAATGATGATTTTGTTTTTGTTTTTCTTGTATATATATATTTTTTTGTTTTTGTTTTCAAAAGGTTATGATACATTCATGTCGGGTTCACCAAAATGTATCACTCCAAATTTTTCGCATCCCTACCTTCAGGCTATTGGATCCGTGCTCGAAAGGAGGATGGGAAAAGGATGATGCGGTACCTCGGACGAGAGGACTTCATGAAGGTCCCGCCTCTCAAGGGAGGTGTATTTTGGTGATTTTTCGACGGATGGTGGGTTCACCAGGAAACATTTAATGGCAGTTTCCATGCCCAGGTTTTGGAATGTGTTTAGATGAGTTTGTTTTGATCTTAAACATTCATCCTAGGTTTGGCCGAATGAATCTAAATTAAGCTACATGAAAATGCAATTTTCATGAATACAACAAACAAATTTAAAAGCAAAAAACAAAGAATTTACAGGAGGAAAATAGGGAATACCTGATCCGGATGTCTGAAGAAGATTTTGATTTTGAAGCAGTCCCGATCGTCTGAGATTCAACAGAATCATCTATAATCAGACGAGATCGTCTGAGATCTGATGAATTCGTCAGAGACCTACAAAATCAAAAATAGATGCAAAATACAAAACATACTACAGTGCTAACAGAGGCAAATTACATCAAATAGCAATATGAATACTAAAAAATATTTAAGAACAGAAATTAAAGCAAATTACTGCACTTAAATGAAAAAACATGATCTTAATATGCAATCTAGGCTAAATGGGTGAACTCCAGATGCAAAATAATGTAAAAACTGAATAAATTGTCTAATTTGCAGCATAAGATGATAGAGAAAAAGGTAAGAAAAACAAACTCCATGCACTGATTGCCTCGATGTGGATTGTAGTCGAGATCGTCTCGCATCAGTACGAAATCGTCTCGTATTTGACAGGATCACCTCCGATCTGGACAGGTTCGTTGGCGACGATGGGTGCTGGCTCCGGTTGAAAATTAATGTTGTACCTATAACAAAATAATATGAAACTGATGCAAATGCAAAGTAAGGATGTTTCAACATAGGGAGAATCAATTTACCAAGAATTTTAGCCAGGGGTTGGGGAGGGAAAATTCTAGAGGTTAAATAGGCTTAGAGGGAGTAGGTAGGAGGTTGGAGATCATCCCAATTTGGGAGATCTCCAACGGGGGAGGGTCCCAATGACGTAGACACACTTCTGCCCAGATTGGAGACCCGTTGGAATAGATTCCAACTATGCAAATTCAGTTTTGCGACAAGATCGTCTGGACGTCCTAGTCCAGACAAAATCGTCAAATCTAGGGCGATATCGTCTGATCGGCGACGATATCGTCAAACGGTCAAAACAACCTCTAAAATTGGCACGAAAAAGGGGGAAACGGAATACCCGACGATTAACGGGTGGTTTGGGAGGTTAAATTTGATTTTAAAATTATTTACTAAGGTGAATGTAAATTTTATAATTTTACTACGTCAATTTTAGGGTGCTACAATGGAATAAATATTTTGTGGTTATTTTTATGATCTAACCCTAACTTGGTGGCAAAGTTGAGGGTGGTGTTGGTAACAGGTTGAAGAACTATTCTCTTCTTCCTCAAACAAAGGTATGGGCAACTTCTTCCATGTATATTGTTGATGGTGTATTTTCTGAAATTGAGTTTGGAGTGAAAAGGTTGTCTACTAGGTATTCTTGTTGGTGTAAATCCCATTTTCTGGATATTGAAGATTGTTTATGCATTAAAATCATTGATGAGTTTTTTGGGTGAATGCATAATTCTGGTTGAGGAAGAGGAAGCATTTTGCACTAGGGTTTATGTTAGTAAGTCTTGCTACTTGCATTGAGATGGTGAAACCCTTAGTTGGCTGTTTTGAGATTGATGGTTGAGTTGCTTCCATAGAGGTTGTTTTGATCAAGTTAATGCTTTACTTGATACATGATTTGGGCTTACTCCATTGAGATTGATTTGAGCAAGTTATTCTTTGCATTGGTGATTTATGTTGGTGGCTGTTTTGTTCAAATACCTTTGGAGGGAAAAGGATGTCTACTAGTTTCCTTTTCATGTAGTGATTGGTTGAATGCTTCAAGGTTAATGTTGAGTTGAATGATGTTGGTTAAACCTTGTCTATAAGCATTGTTGTTAAAGCCCTAATTGGTTGAGAAAAGATATTGGTTGTGGAAAGAACATGAGTATCATTGTTATATGAGATATTGCATGGTTGGCAATTGTTGGGTTGTGTTTCATGTTCTTGAGAAAAGCATACTACATCTATCTTATTCTTTTGAGATTGAGATTGAGTTGAGATTGAGATTGGGAGTTAAGTATAGAACATATTGAGTCTCTAACAATTCTCTTTATGTTTCTATGAGATTTGAGATTGAGATTGGGAGTTAAGTATAGAACATATTGAGTCTCTAACAATTCTCTTTATGCTTCTATGAGGTTGATGAATCACATTGGGTCTCTAAAAATTCTCTTTGTGGGTTCATGCTAAGCAAGTTTTTCTTGATGAACTTGTGAGCTGATTTGGACAAGTTCTAGTGAAGACTTGTGAGCTGATTTGGACAGGTTCTAGTGAGGACTTGTGAGCTGATTTGGACAGGTCTAGTGAGGAAGAGTGAGGAGATGGAAGGAGGTAGTGAGGACTTTTGAGCTGATTTGGACAAGTTCTAGGGAGGACTTGTGAGCTGATTTGGACAGGTCCTAGCGAGAGGACTTGAGGACAGAGTTGAAGTGGTTCTTTGAGAAGAACCTGAGGATAGTTTTGACAAGTCTTTGAGAAGGCTTGTGTGCAGTAGAGATTGATTTGTTCAAGCTTTATGAGTTGAGCTTGGGACAGATCTGATAGAGTGAGGAAGACTTGTGCTGGACCGACTGACTATGTTTAGTATAGGTTGATGAGTTGTTGTGGAGGTGATCAGTGAGGACAGAGGTCTCTTGAGGCTGAGCATTGAGGATAGGAGGTCTTCTGTGGAAAGGAGTTCCACGTGCTAGCGGAATAAGAGGTAGGTGATCTTCTGAAGTATCATTTCCAGAGTTGAGGGGAAGGATTCTCCTTTGGGTAGGAGGCTCATAAATTAGTGAGGAGGGGAAGGATTCTCCTTTGGGGGAGGCTCATAAATTCAGTGAGGAGGGGAAGGATTCTCCTTTGGGTAGAGGCTCATAAATACTTGAGTAGGGGAAGGTTTCTCCTTTGGGCTGAGGCTCATAAACATTGTAATTGGGAAGGATTCCCAAAGAACTTTGAGAAAGCTTTTAGAGAAAATATTTGAGTGGACGTAGCCCACCTTGGGTGAACCACGTTAAAATGGGTCTTCATTGTGTGATGTTTTCTGTGATGATTAATGCTATGATGATGCCACTGCTATCTAAAGTAAAAATTGATAAATGGTTAAGTCTTATACTGTTCACCCCCCCCTCTCAGTATAAGTCTATGTTCTTCAATTGGTATCAGAGCAGGTCTCTCCAGGAAGAGCCTAACAGCTTGGAGAAGGATCCAACAGAGGAACATACAGATACAGAAAGTGATGAAGAGATTGAATTCGATCTAAAAGGTGAATTCTTTTTGGCCTTAAGAAATCTTGAAAAAATTAGGGAAGAGAATTCTATTCTAAGGCAACAAAGTCAGGAAGAAGAGATAGTAAGATCAGAACTATCTCAAAGTCTCACAGACTTTAAGATTCTAGCTGAAGAAGGGAAGAAGGTTGAACAGGTTCTAACAGAGGTTCTCAAAGGGAAGGAAGCTGATTGCGAGAAACTTGAAGAAGAAGTGGTGTCTCTTAGAGTTAAGTTGGAACAGCTGGTTCTCAAATAGAATATTCCTTTTGGAAAGCAAAAGGAGGATAGTCTCACCATTCAAGAAATAGGAACTTCAAGCAAGATCAACTTTCAAATAGAAGAGCGATGGATTCAAGTTGATCACAAGAAGAACAATCATCCAAGGCATCAAAACAGGTTACATAATACTTTCCATGGCTATTGTCTTTCTTGCAAAAAATTTGGTCACAAAGCTATGCATTGCAATAAGTTTGTGAATAACCATGATAAGGGAAATGTTAATTCTTTTGCACCTCTTGTGAATAAAGATATCATGTGTTACAAGTGCAATAATTTTGGGCATGTAGCAAGAATGTGTAATTTGGATAGATCTAGCAAAGAGTTTACTAGGAAAGGAAATGAAATCAAATCTAGATCTATGATAGTTCAAACTGCTTTTCATGCTCAAGATAAAGAGGAAAAATGGTATCTTGATAGTGGTTGCTCCAAACATATGACTGGTGAAAAAGAAAAGTTTTTGGTTTTGAAAGAAACAAATAGAGGGACAGTTAGTTTTGGAGATAACAGGTCAGCAAAAATTTGTGGGAAAGGAACTCTTAGTTTGGATGGAAAAACCAAAACAGAAAATGTGCTTTATGTAGAAGGTCTTAGACATAATCTTCTGAGTGTGAGCCAACTTTGTGATCAAGGGCACATAGTATCCTTCTTTTCAGATAGATGTGAGATAAGTAAAGAAAAGAATGGAAAAATCATTGCTAGTGCTAAAAGGACTCCTAACAATCTTTACATGTTAAGTGAGATAAAAAGGGAAAAGTGTTGTCTATCTCAAGAAGATGAGAGTTGGTTATGGCACAAAAGAATGGGACATTTGAGTTTTGATAACCTTGTCAATATTAGTCACAAGAAGGCTGTTAGAGACTTACCCAAAATAAAGAGACCACAAAACACCATTTGTGGTCCTTGTCAACATGGGAAACAGACCAGAACTAGTTTTAAATCTAAGGGGTACTCATCTTCCAAACCCTTGGATCTTATTCATACTGATTTATGTGGCCCCACCAGGACTCAAAGCATTCAGGGAGAAAGCTACTTCATGCTTTTTATAGATGACTTTTCTAGAATGACTTGGGTCACTTTTCTAAAAGAAAAATCTGAAGCTCTTGAGAAATTTAAAGCTTTCAAAGAAATGATAGAAAATGAGACTGATAAGAAAATCAAATGTTTGAGATCAGATAGAGGAGGAGAATTTACTTCAAATGAATTTGTGGAGTATTGTGAACAACAAGGAATTAAAAGAGAGTTTTCAGCAGCTAGAACTCCTCAACAAAATGGAGTAGTTGAGAGAAAGAACAGAACTATTGAAAATATGGCTAGGGCTATGCTGAATGAATCAAAGCTTTCAGACGGTTTTTGGAAAGAGGCAGTTAGTACAATAGTTTATATTATCACCAGGGCTCAGTTAAGAGTAAATCATCATAAAACTCCTTATGAACTATGGAAAGGGAGACCAACTACAGTGAAATATTTCAAAGTGTTTGGTAGTAAATGTTTCATCAGAAGGGAAGATCAGAACTTGGGGAAGTTTGATCCTAGATGTGATGAAGGGATTTTTCTTGGGTACTCCAACAAAAGCAAGGCCTACGAGATGCTACAACAAAAGAACTCATACTATCGTAGAAAGCATAAATGTGACAGTTGATGAGAAGATAGGAATACGAGAGTCGGTACAGGAATTTGATGATGAGAATTGTCAAGAGGAATTCAGAGAGGTTTCATATGAAGAAGAAGAAAGACAACAAATTCTCCCCAAAACTCCTTCCAGGTATGTTAGAAACATCATCCAAAATATTTGATCATTGGTAATCCAGATAGCAGACAAACAAGAAGAAGAGTTATTTCCTCACATGTTTCCACAGATATCTCCTTACTATCTCAGATTGAGCCAAAGGATCTCAGTGAAGCTTGTGCAGATAAGTTTTGGACAAAAGCAATGGATGAAGAATTAAATCGGATAGAGAAAAGTGAAACTTGGGAATTGGTTCCAAGACCTAAGGATAAGAATGTCATTGGTACCAAATGGATTTTAAGGAACAAACTCAATGAGGATGGTAAGATTGTCATAAACAAAGCAAGGTTAGTTTGTAAAGGATATGCTCAAGTTGAAGGTATTGATTTTGAAGAGACCTTTGCTCCAGTTGCTCGTCTTGAAGCAATCAGAATGTTTTTAGCTCTCTCAAGTTTCAAGTCTTTCAAAGTGTATCAAATGGATGTTAAGTCAGCTTTCTTAAATGGTGTGTTAGAAGAAGAAGTTTACATAGAACAACCAGAAGGATTTTTACTTTCAGAACATTCAGACTATGTGTGCAAGTTGAAAAAGGCTTTGTATGGGTTAAAGCAAGCTCCTAGGGCTTGGTACTCAAGACTTGACAGGTATCTTCATGAACAGGGATTCAGAAAAGGTATGGCAGATAGCAATCTATATATTAAAAATGAAGGCAATGATATGTTGATTGTGGTTGTTTATGTTGATGATATTATTTTTGGAGGAAACAATACTCAAATGTGTAAAGATTTTTCTAACAACATGCGGAAGGAATTTGAGATGTCTATGATTGGAGAGTTATCTTTCTTTTTAGGTCTTCAGATTGCCCAATCAAAAGATGGTATATTTCTCTCTCAAGGAAAGTATATAAAAGAGATGTTAAAAAAATTTGGTATGATGGATAGCAAACCAGTTTGTACTCCAATGATTACAGGGTGCAAGTTGAGCAAAGATGATGAATCTCCAGCAGTAGATCAGAGGTTGTACAGGTCAATGATTGGCAGTTTACTATATGTTACAGCTACCAGACCAGATATCATGCAGGCAGTTGGGTTAGTAGCAAGATTTCAGGCAGCTCCAAAAGAAACTCATGTTATGGCAGTCAAGAGGATATTCAGATATTTGAAGGGCACTATGGACCTTGGACTTTGGTACCCCAAGGGTGATAAGTTTACTCTCACAGACTTATACAGATGCAGATTGGGCAGGAAGTACTGATGACAGGAAAAGCACTAGTGGTGGAGCTTTCTTTTTGGGAAGGAGTTTGGTTGCTTGGTTAAGTAAGAAACAACCTTCGGTTTCTTTATCTACAACGAGAGGCAGAGTACATAGCAGCAGTAGCTTGTTGCACACAGGTTTTATGGATGAAAACCACCTTGGAAGACTTCAAAATAAAGCATGATCAACCCATCTCCATATTATGTGATAATACAAGTGCCATAAGTATCTCCAAGAATCCGGTAATGCACTCAAGAACAAAGCATATTCCTATCAAGTATCATTTTCTAAGAGAACAAGTTCAAGACAAGCAAGTTAAGTTAGAGTATGTGCCTACTAAAGAACAGATTGCTGATATCTTCACCAAACCTCTTCCAAGAGATACGTTTGAGTATTTAAGGGAGAAATTGGGAGTTTTACTCCCACCCCGGAATTAATCACCTCAACAGGAGGTGGGGGAGGGACTAAGCTAAGAGGCTCATTCTTAGTCCCAAGCCCCAAAGGTGACCCTTTGCCATTGATGACAAAGGGGGAGAGATATGAGTAAGGGGGAGAGCCTCAAGTCCGGGGGAGCTGATTTCTATACAACAGTTTTGAGTTTCAGGTGTTGTTGAGAAGCATGGTTTGCCATCAATGACAAAGGGGGAGATTGTTGGCAATTTTGGGTTTGAGATCCTAGCTTCTTGTCTATGAGTTGTCATTGATGTCAAAAGGAACCGGCATTAATGTCAAGAGGATTTATTGGCTTCAAAGGTTGAAGATTCCAAAGAATATTTTCTAGAAGATTTCGGAGAGATTCCATGTGGCAGATGAAAAGGTTTTTATCAAAACCATGGCAGGGTTTAAGGGTTTTTATTAAAACCAGGTGGATGCATTAAGGGTTTTTCTCAAAACCACTCTCAACTTAATGCAAAGGTTGGAGACACTTATTAATTAAATAACTTAATTAATAAAACCTTTTTAAGGTTTTTTAATTAATTATTTATTTGATTTAGTGATTAAATTATTTTAATAATTTAATGGGTTCTCCACCTAAGGTCTAAGGTCTAAAAGACCTTTGATTATTTTTTAAATAATCAAAAGGGTTTCATAAACCCTAAAGTTGTTTCGAAGGCGCCAAAATAATATTAATTCAAAAAGTTTGAATTATCCTCCCGTCGACGTCGTGCATAGCATGGAAGTTTGGCTATATAAGCCATAACCTATAGTCCAAAGCAATGGTGAAAAAGAAATTCGAATTGCGCAAAGGTTGGGAAGTAAAAGCTACGGCTATCATTTTTTTTGCCACGTTTATCCACCGCCAAAGGGTTAAGGAGAAGGAGACTCTTGCTAGCCTTCAAGCTAGCATCGTTGGCCTAGTGGCAACGACTATTCTGCGAAGGCGCTTGAAGGGAGGTCAAGCGTTCGACTCCCGTCGTGGAGTGTGAGAAGAGTTTTTGCGCTCCGATTTTTTTGGAGGCACTGTTGACCCACGATTTTCGGAAGCATTTTTTTGGTAAGGTTTTTTAAATAAAATCTGCATTTTGTTAAAGAAGAAGTGGTTGGGCAGATTTATTTAAAATTATTTTTAAGGTTAAATGCTTCTTTGGAGATATAAGGTTGATAGTGTGTGGTTGAGATTTTTGGCTTGATTGTTGAGTGAGATTTGCTTAGAAGCTATTATTCCTTGAGCATGGTTTAATTAATTTGGAGAAATAAGGTGTAAAAGGATATATTGTTTGTATGCTTTATATTTTTTGGTAGTTGACTTCTAAGGATTGGAGTCATAAGGTGTTTTATGGAATAAATATTTTTGTGGTTACTTTTATGATCTAACCCTAACTTGGTGGCAAAGTTGAGGGTGGTGTTGGTAACAAGTTGAAGAACTATTCTCTTCTTCCTCAAACAAAGGTATGGGCAACTTCTTCCATGTATATTGTTGATGGTGTATTTTCTGAAATTGAGTTTGGAGTGAAAAGGTTGTCTACTAGGTATTCTTGTTGGTGTAAATCCCATTTTCTGGATATTGAAGATTGTTTATGCATTAAAATCATTGATGAGTTTTTTGGGTGAATGCATAATTCTGGTTGAGGAAGAGGAAGCATTTTGCACTAGGGTTTATGTTAGTAAGTCTTGCTACTTGCATTGAGATGGTGAAACCCTTAGTTGGCTGTTTTGAGATTGATGGTTGAGTTGCTTCCATAGAGGTTGTTTTGATCAAGTTAATGCTTTACTTGATACATGATTTGGGCTTACTCCATTGAGATTGATTTGAGCAAGTTATTCTTTGCATTGGTGATTTATGTTGGTGGCTGTTTTGTTCAAATACCTTTGGAGGGAAAAGGATGTCTACTAGTTTCCTTTTCATGTAGTGATTGGTTGAATGCTTCAAGGTTAATGTTGAGTTGAATGATGTTGGTTAAACCTTGTCTATAAGCATTGTTGTTAAAGCCCTAATTGGTTGAGAAAAGATATTGGTTGTGGAAAGAACATGAGTATCATTGTTATATGAGATATTGCATGGTTGGCAATTGTTGGGTTGTGTTTCATGTTCTTGAGAAAAGCATACTACATCTATCTTATTCTTTTGAGATTGAGATTGAGTTGAGATTGAGATTGGGAGTTAAGTATAGAACATATTGAGTCTCTAACAATTCTCTTTATGTTTCTATGAGATTTGAGATTGAGATTGGGAGTTAAGTATAGAACATATTGAGTCTCTAACAATTCTCTTTATGCTTCTATGAGGTTGATGAATCACATTGGGTCTCTAACAATTCTCTTTGTGGGTTCATGCTAAGCAAGTTTTTCTTGATGAACTTGTGAGCTGATTTGGACAGGTTCTAGTGAAGACTTGTGAGCTGATTTGGACAGGTTCTAGTGAGGACTGTGAGCTGATTTGGATAGGTTTTAGTGAGGACTTGTGAGCTGATTTGGACAGGTTCTAGTGAGGACTTGTGAGCTTATTTGGACAAGTTCTAGGGAGGACTTGTGAGCTGATTTGGATAGGTCCTAGCAGAGGACTTGAGGACAGAGTTGAAGTGGTTCTTTGAGAAGAACCTGAGGATAGTTTTGACAAGTCTTTGAGAAGGCTTGTGTGCAGCAGAGATTGATTTGTTCAAGCTTTATGAGTTGAGCTTGGGACAGATCTGATAGAGTGAGGAAGACTTGTGCTGGACCGATTGACTATGTTTAGTACAGGTTGATGAGTTGTTGTGGAGGTGATCAGTGAGGAGAGAGGTCTCTTGAGGCTGAGCATTGAGGATAGGAGGTCTTCTGTGGAAAGGAGTTCCACGTGCTAGTGGAATAAGAGGTAGGTGATCTTCTAAAGTATCATTTCCAGAGTTGAGGGGAAGGATTCTCCTTTGGGTAGGAGGCTCAGTGAGGAGGGGAAGGATTCTCCTTTGGGAGAGAGGCTCATAAATTCGTGAGGAGGGGAAGGATTCTCCTTTGGGTAAAGGCTCATAAATACTTGAGTAGGGGAAGGTTTCTCCTTTGGGCTGAGGCTCATAAACATTGTAATTGGGAAGGATTCCCAAAGAACTTTGAGAAAGCTTTTAGAGAAAATATTTGAGTGGACGTAGCCCACCTTGGGTGAACCACGTTAAAATGGGTCTTCATTGTGTGATGTTTTCTGTGATGATTAATGCTATGATGATGCCACTGCTATCTAAAGTAAAAATTGATAAATGGTTAAGTCTTATACTGTTCACCCCCCCTCTCAGTATAAGTCTATGTTCTTGAAGAGGAAGACAGGGTTTGCCCTCGGCATCGATGTTGTTATAGGGTCTCTGGATGGAAGGTGTTCTCTGTATGCCCAGAGTGGTGGATTCAACACTTGGTCCCACTGCACTGGTTTTATGTGCCACTCATGCCCCGACCTAATGTTTAGTTGATCAAATATGTCATCAATCTCCAAGGGATATTGTTTTTGTTGCATATGATTGATATAGGCCATCTAAGTTTCATCTTCATAATCACTATCAGAGATCCAAAGGCCTTCATTGGCTCCAACAACTATTTTTGACATTAGAGGCTCGTATTGCTCAAGAAAATTGATCTGGCCCCATTGGGGTTGTTTCGCTCTCTGCGGTGGGGCCTGGTTTTCTTGTGGTGGCACTTGCTCGATGGGGGTCACTTGTGAGTGATTGTTGTCTAATTCGAAGGGGTCCCATGGTTCTACCTCATACTCTGACTCATCTTCTAAAGATCCTTCATGACCTTGTCTGTACCTCTCTTGTAGGTGAGTTCTCGAACTTTCTCCTCTCTCAAGTGAAGGTAAAGGGTTTTTAAGGTCAACAAGGTTGGTTGTCAACAATGGGAGATAATCCCCCAGTGTATATGTCATGTTAGGGTTGGCATATGGATCTAATGCCAATCCCCCCTTGTTGCGTATCCCTAGGCCTTGCATGTTCTCTACCAAGATGTCCAATGGTATGGGGTGGTTGAACCCTACTCCTGACTTGTTGTATGGCATTTGGTATCTTTGTTGGAAAAGAACATGCACTCCTTGCTCATATCTACCTAACCCATATCCATGCCAATTGCATTGGCCAAGGTATCTCAAAGCAAAATTTGGGTTGGACAAATAGTTGACATATTCTGCAAAGGGCTCTTCATCTTCGTCCTCTTGCATGTCTGGTTCAATACCATGATCAAGGCCCCCATACACAAAGTTTGTTTGATTTGGCGGGTAGCCTAGAGGAACAATGGTACCGATGGGGAGGCGAGGTCTCCCTATGTCCTGCATGGACTCCAGTGTGGGTGTTGCTACAATATTCTGCACGAGATACTCACCCAGACCCGTGTTGGCCATTTCAATGGTGATTGTTGGCGATTTAGGGGGAGGGAACGAAAGTTCTTCTTGAGTCCACTCCATGTCGGGTGAACTAGGAGCCTCGACTTCCATTATGCTTGGCATATCCTCATTAGATATGGTTGATACTGATGGCGGTGCTTTTGCCAGAGGTTGCACCTATTCCAGAGGTTTCTTCCATTTGTCCTTTTGTTTGGCCACCGTAGGTGGCATCGTTGGTGAAGGACCAGACGATGAATATGGACACGTCTGGGGGTTTTATGGACTTGTTAACGGGGATGTCTATGGAATCAGACCCTATTTAGATAGATTCAATTGAAAATCCAAATGCGTTGATGGAAGTGTTGATTGTGGCATCAGCTGCATCGCATTGCAATATTTGAAGGGTTCCAAGTCTGCCGAGACTACATGCACCTACCCTTCAAATGTATACTTTAAGCACTGATGACCTATTGAAGGGACACACTTCATGTCCTTGATCCATGGCCGACCCAACAAGATGTTATAGGCCATCTCACCTTCCAATATGTGGCACAATGTAGGTATAGTCTTTTGCCCCACTTGGATGGGTAGGACAATTGTGCCAACTGTCAAGAATATTGTATCATTGAATGCTCACAGTGTATAGGTGGAGGCCACTATGTGATATGTGGGCAAATTTATGTGTTTCAAGGCCGTAGTTGTAATGATATTACTATACAAGCCAATGTCCACCAATACCCTCTTGTACGAAATCCCGTTGACCCACGTGATAACATGCAAAGGTGGATCTACCATGTCACCAGCCACTGATTTCAACTCAACTTCTTGAAAGGTGATGACAGTCTCAGTGCATAATTTGACATGTCCCACAAAGTTGTTGAAGGAATTTGCTTCGTGGGGCTGCAACTCGATGGCTTTTAGTATCTCCATGAGAGCCTCCCGATGGGGCGTTGATTGTTGTATGAGCTCGTAGATGGAGAGCCTAGCCAATGTGGTCCTCAAACTCTAGGTGAGTTTGGTCTGAATTGTGGCCACTGGTCTAAGTGGAGGAGGTGGTGCAAGGTGCTTTTGTGGTTGTGACATTTTTGGCACCTCTCCTACTGCTACAAGAGTAGTTGTGCTCGGGTATCTCTTGTTCCGAGTCATTATATTGATCATCCCTACATAACCCTACATGGGACAATTTTGTGTGACCTCATTGACTTGTAGGGTCTTTTCCTGCGCATCATGGGTAGGCAAGGGGTCTTTGAAGACCTCCATTTGTTGATTTCTTGGTGCCACGAGATTATCTACCGCTAATGTCTTGTTATCAATTAGGTCTTGCACCAAGCCTTTAAACTTCCAACATGCATTAAGGTCATGTCCCTTTCGTCTATGGAACCTGTAGTACAAGTCTTCCTTGTAGCCCTTAGGTTTTGGTGCATTGGGGTCTATGGGTTGAATATCGGGTAGGTTAATCAAGTTTTTCGCTGACAAGCGGTCAAACAAGGAGTCTCTGGACTCTGTGTAAGGTGTGAATTGTTGCCTAGGGTGACACTGTTGATTTTTTTCTTGTCTCTGATTTTCTCTGTCATAACTATTAAGAGGCACTGCCTGATAGTTAGCCTTTTGGGGCTGTGTTGCTTATGCAGGCTTAGGGACATTTATAGCAACCTGATTGACCGCAACGGGTTTCTGTTGTGTGGTCTCTATTTTTGTGTTCTTAGAACATTCTTTCTTATTTTGCTTGGCTATATCACCATCCTAAATAATGATCTCCTCAATGATTGTGGCTTGTGCCAAATCTTCCTCTAAAGTGGCATATTGTTGCAGCTATAATAGCATGGAGATCGATCTCAAACAACTTTTTGAGAACATTTGGGTGAGGTTGGACATGAGAGGGAGGTAGGGCAACATTGAAATCAAAGTCCTCCATCGATTCCCATAGGCCACCATGGTTTCTTCCTCATATTGCTTGAGGCTTACTAGGTCACTTAGTGACACCTTCTTCTTGGTATTGAAGGCGAAGCGTTCAAGGAAAGCATCCACTAGTTGATCCAAGTTACTAATGTTGTGCTTTGGTAATTAAGTGAACCAATCTGAATTAGGGCCTGGGAATGTGGTGATGAATGTTCTTAACAACAAAGCATCATTGTCCTAAATTCCAAAGCATTGGCTCAGGAATCTAGTCACATGCTCTTGGGCATCTTCCTCTCCTCTAAATATTGCCAACTGAGGCAGTTTAGAGTGTTCAGGGTAAGGGGGTGCCGACATTGATGGATGCACAGGATGGCTACGAAGTTGGCGTAAAGTGGGCTTTTGAGGCCCAAAATTCTTTGTATGAACATACTCCAAGAGCTCTAGCAGTGCTTTAGATGCATCGAAAGATTTAATTTCTTCCTCCTTAGTTTGCTCCCATTGTGGGTTGTGGGAAACTTGAGGCCTATGGAGGGGTGGCCGGATAGCGACCCCTTTGCCTTGGTAGGGCGTTTCAGCCCACTCTTCTTATTGCTCATACTCATCATAGGCTTCTTGAGGATTTTTTGGATGAGACCTATGACCATGGGTGGGTCCCCGCAGAGGGTGCCCATCATTGTTCCTAGGAGTGGTCTCCCGCTCAGGCCTAGGAGGTCTCAGAGGCAGCACTTGGTAAGGTTGCGGGGACCTATATCGCACCAAGGATTTGTGCCTCTCATATGGTTCTACTATTTGGGTGCGAGGGGTTGGGACCCTCTCAGGCACCATGTTATGGAGCAGCTCATCTGTTTGGCATCAAATGTGCTCTTTTCTAAGGTGATATAGATGCTCTAGATACTGTTGGTCATGCTCAAGCTACGTAATCTATGCTTTGTGGGCAGCATGTCTAGTGACTTCCAGGTCAATTTTTTCTACCATATTGAGTCTAGGAAGCCTAGATGTCTCTCCTATTTATTTATCTCGGTCGTGATGATCCGAGATCTCTATAGGTTGCTTCCCTCTGTCGAGGTTGGCAGCATTCACTCGAGGCTCTAGCTTGAGTAGGTGATTCTGATAGATAGTAGGTGCGGAGGTGCATTGCTACCATGTTGTGTATTGCTCTTGATGAATTTAATGGTCTTCATCATGCTTCCTTTCATATATGTGAAAGGGGCAGGAAAAGTTGACTCACCCTGTTTGAAGCACCTTGTGCTCTGGATTTTGTCTATTGTTCCTAATAGTGATGGGGGGTAAAGGAGGGATGACATAATCATGTGGCCTCTCCTCATGGACCCTATGTTGTTCTAGCACTTCATCATGTGGTGGCCACTCATATCGAGCTTCTAAGGGAGCCTTCCCATTTATATCGAGTTCCACGTGTAAGGACTCCTCCTGAAAGGGTCTATGTTGGCCGGGAGTGCCCCTCGAAGGGGTGCCCCTATATTCCCATTTTAAAATGGCATGATGTGGGCTCTCTTGTGGGCCAGTCCACCAAGGTGGAATGAACAAGTCCTTGGGGCTGTAGCGGAGGTGACTTGTGCCCCCTTGTACACTTTTCGTAGCTTCCATCCTTGATTGGGCTTGGCTACGGGTGTACACCATGGTCGTGTTTTCCTACAATATGCATATATTTTTGTTTCTTTTTAATGATTTTTTATGCTACACTAAACAAAAAATATCACACACACAACAATGATTATCTCGTTTAAATATTAAAGGTGTGCTCTAAACCTGGTTTAGTGTGTTTTGATTTTTGTTTTGATAGCTTTTGTAAAGAACGTTTAAATGCAATATGATGGCTCTTATGACTCCAAAAAATGGTCACCCCTTCGATATACCATTGCCAGGCCGATATACCAACCTCTCTATATACCCGCCCTTACGTGAGGAAAACTGTTGGTACGTGAGAGTAGATGGTATGTGGAACATAGGCGGTACGGAATGGGAATCACCCTATTTTTGACACCTACCATAGAAGACTTATCCTCATGCACTGGGAATCACCCTAGCTACACTCGATCAGCTTTTGTCAGGATTTACGTCTAGCAACAGTAGCGATCGGGGTTGTGAATGCAAAAATTCAATCCAAGGTGGTGATGAAATCCACCATTGGTCTTGATCAAGGGCTGGGGTTTTACGACCGGCTCCTTGGTGTTTAAATTGCCACGTGATGTGCGGGGCTCTTTTTATTTTGCATAAAATAAGGCAACATGCAGTAAGAAGAATTTTCCCTAAGCAAGCAAGTAACCAAAAAAAAATAGAAAATTGGAAGCAGAAAATGACAGAAAGAGTTCAGGACCTCTACCTCTTCTCTGCCCAAATCTGCTGCTAGGAATTTTATGATGCTACTTGCATGTTAGTAAAGGCGAGAGATGATAGAAACATGATCAAAATTGCTCAAAACAAGGTGAAATTTAAATGACAACCTATCTAAGCAGCATAGAATCAAATTAAAAAATAATAGAAGGGAAATCTACCACATATTTCTAATCACTTCGGGCGGGGCGATTAGAACTGCAGTAGTGTGGGGGGCACCCGGGGGTAGGATGCCCACCGTTTGGGGCCTGATTTTGGCACCAATCCACTTGGGATGGGTCCAAAATATCTTGTGGGGTGTTTTCGACAAATTTGGTAGGATTTTGTGGCCAAATGTCAGGTTTTGGTTCTAGAATTGCACTTCCAATAACCACTGTATGACCTCTCTTCCAAAAGAGATCAAGGATGCGAAAGGCACAAATCAAAGGGTGTGTGTGGAAGTAAAATGATAGCACTTAGTTTCTCAAAATGCTCCTTCTCTGTATATTTTGTGGTGAGAAAACTCACCAATTTATAGACCTGGAGGTCTCTTGTGATTGAGCATGTAGAGGCGCCACTTGGCAATCATACCTTCCCATGGGGGAGAATATTCCTCCTTGATTAGGTGCTCTATGACTGCCCCTGTAACTACCTCTAACGGTCAAAACGCTCACTCACACTCCCATGCAATGAAGGAAGAATTAAGTGGTGGATCTGAGCTACCATTTGTCAAGATTTGACTATTTGCCTATCAAACCTGCTATTCACCCTACCCTAGAGTGAATACTACTAATTGTCCCTGTGTGGGGTGAATAGAAGTTTTTAAGCATCCCTGGGTGGGACGAGTATGAAGCAGAGTGCCTGAAGGTGCCAAATTGACTCCTGCACTTCCAAAAATGTTTTGAGAGTGTTTAGGACCACTGTTTGATCTCTAGGGGCTACCTTGGGGGTTGTGTGTGTCAATGCGATCAGTTTTTGCAATCACATAATCGAATTGGTGTCGTTTTGGTGTCTATAATAGTGGAGTGAGGTGTTATTTGTAGTAATAATTATGCAAAACTCTCTCTTAATGGTAAACCATGATTGGAGGAAAGGAAGTTAAGAAAAATTAAGAATAAGGAAATTGATAGAGGTAGGGGCAGCAAGAGAGAAGTGGGAGAGGGATGCAATGGAAAATATAGAAAAGACCAAGAGCGCCAAGAAGAATCTTGGAAGAGAAAGAGACTAGAAGGTTCTATGTGTGGGAATCTAGGTAGATTTGTTTCAAAATGCTTTTCTATTATTTGACCATGTTTACTTGAATAAAAAGTATGGAGACTTCGTTGACTGATGCTTTGTAATTTATTTTTTGTGGGATTAAATAATGCAAAGTTTGGTTGGTTGAGTGCTTGATATTATTGTTCTTTGTATGAAATAAATGGTTAAAAATATCGTAGAGTATCCCATGTGATTCCTCAAATGTTTGCTCATTGTTATTTCCTGTGTAAAAGAAATGGAAAAGAAAATTGTAAAGCATTCCTTGTGATTGCTTAGTGCAGTTGCAATTACTGTTCATTGTGTGAAAGAAAAGGAAAACATTACTGGAGATAATTTTCCTATAATTGCTCTATGATTGCTTTTAAATAAATACAAGCATGTTATTTATGAGTGCTGCCATTTTCTAGAATGGAGATGGGATAAATAGATTATGCATGCATTGGAAAATTGAATGCAGTATGAATTTTGTGAACGCCTATGCAATGTGTATTATTAGAAATGTATACTTATGTTTGAGCCGTAATATGATCCCATAAAACTCAAGATTTAATAAAACCTAGTCATAGTAGAGCTTCAACTACAACATGGAGTGGTTAGCCCGATCTGATGCAGTTGAAGAGGAGTTTAAGTATCCACGCGATATTGGAATAAAAAAATTGCAGTAATCTTCCATTCATGGATTCCATCAATGAAAAGTATTGGGATATTCTTTATCATCTTGGGCATAACTTGCCTAGTGGATTTGTGCTAAGTGAGTCATCCATTCTAGGTTTAATATTTTTGCTTTGTAAATAACAAAAATTTGGGAGTCAAAATTATTACCTATGAATGATGTGTAATCTATTGGCATCAAATAGTTTAGAAAGATGTCAACCCAACTCCTATGTGCAATGTTATTCCCAATTAAAAAGGAGATATTTGATTCTATTTGAAACATGTTTGTATTTTAAAAAGTTTACTATATAAATTTTGTGCTAATCATTCAGAAATTAAACTCTTGGTAATTATGTAATTGGTTTTCAGGCTTAAATATGTAACATTTATGGAGCTTACATTTGTTCAATTATTTTCTATTGAATATTATAGAAGATTTTGTTGTCTCTTAGTTGAAAACAACCAAAATTTGTATATTCATTCTCTATTGTGCTTTTAAAATATTGAACACCGTGTTAGAGGTGCGGTAGAGTAGCATATATCTAGTAGTATTTGTAAATATTTGAGTTTATTTATTAAAGTTCAATGGATGTGGAGATTGCAAGGAAGAAATATTTGTTTATGTTTGCATGTGTGGATAGAACTTGTCTAATTTATTTTAAAAGAGTGCCAAGTTGAAATGTGTGAAGATTCTATTTGTGGGCTTCTCCTTTTTGGTTGAAGAGTTTAGTTTTTCTTCCATCGCATTCTCGATCAAGTCGGGCTAGCGTACTTCATCTATAGAAAAGTTATGTATTCTATATTTGATTTGAAAATTATGTTCACATTGGAAATGTGTGCTTTGAGTTAGAATATCTCTGAAATATGTATAACTTTTTTAATAGGTTTTGGTTGGACTGTCATGTTGGTTGCTAAGATAGGAATATAAAGAAAATGGTATGCTTTTCAGTGAACCATAAAAGCGTCATTGCTTTGACCTTTGAAAGGAATGCATAATTTGAACACTTTAAATTGGAAATAAAATAATTAAAATTATGGTTGGAAATGAATTTAATTATATATTGTTCTTATGTTAATTTTTCATGCAAGTAAGTTTACTACTTTTCTAGTTTTAAAGTTACAAGTTGTATTGCATTGTGTTATTAATGATACTTATTAAACCCTAATATGTAAGAATGAATTGGAAAGCTTAGTAAAATATTAGTAGTGTGAATGTAAAATAATTCTTAGGGGTGTGAGACCATAATTAAAAATTGGTATATTGAGAGAATACTCAGAATTCACCCAAAAACTATTGGGGTGTGAGTAGACACACAACAATACCTAGAGCAATTGCAAATTGACGAGTATGGTCGATTTAAAAAGACTAGGTCAAAACTAGTATGAGAGACAGTATGGGATGCTTTCTACAAGTTACATCTAGGATAGTGCTATGATAGATCCCATGTATCTTTGACTAAGATAGTTAGGTCTCATTGTATGGTATGGGATACACTAATGGGAGTTTAAAAGAAGATGAGTATGACCCTCATGCAAAACAATGAGGATGCAAATGAGATAATTCAATTATGCCAAAGGCACCTTTAAGGGATATGGCCGATCTCATCCACTTGGGTGATTATGCTATAGTAGTATTGAACCTAAAAGTGGTGTTATTTTTGTGCTAAAAAGAATTTGTTTTAAAATAAAAGTGGGTGAAAATATGATTGCTATGAAAATGAAGGTAAAGCTATAAGTTATGTGTTGCTTTAAAAAAAATAGTTCTATGTTTGATGTGAAGTGGCACAATCAGGTGAGAAGACTTGCATTGTTACATATGGTATTAGAGTAAAAGTGGATCTGAGTTGTGTACTCTAATTATAAATTAAACTAAAGTAATAAATTATTTCTTTCACCTTCAGGTCCAATGTCAAAAATGCTACATGGCGGGTCTTCAATAAATCCTATAGAAGGCATGTAGGAAGAGATCATCGAAATACCACCTAGAGGACCAAGGTCAATATTGATATGATAATGCCCTCAATGTGAAAGCAGGATGAAACAATTGAATGAACCTCCACCTAATGAACCTATCAAGGAAGGGAAAAACCTTGCAAAAGAGGTTCAAATTTTGCAAACCCACATGGAGCAACAAAGGTAATAAATGGATAAAAAATAACTCAAATGACTCAGCAACAAGAAATTATTACCCAATAATAAAGGGTAATAGAGGAGTTAGCTAGAGAAAGAGACATTGTTTTAATAAATACTGAGGAAGTATCTAGATAACCTGATTGAACCAGTGTTAGAAGGGCCATAGGAAGTAAGAAATTTGATAGGAACCTATGAAATGTCACTATATCCAAGTTCACTAGAAATGGTGACAAAGATTCAATGGAGAATTGGTTAAATGAACTGGAGTCATATTTCTCTTTAGTAGATTTATCCTCTAAATCTAAGACTACTTTGGTAGTCATGAATATGATTGAGGTAGCCCTTGATAGGTGGAAATAATATAAGAGAGGGCACAAAATTGAAGCTTCAGATATCAAGTGGGAAAAATTTGTCAAGGAATTAAAATATAGATTTCTAACCAAGCAGTACTATATGGAGAAATTTAGAGAACTCTCTAATTTGCATCAGGAAAACATGTCAGTGCGATAATACCACAAAAAAATTATTCAATTATTCAAGTATACAACTCAATATGAAAGCAATAAGGAAATGAAGACATATAAATTCATTATGAGATTGCATCCTAGAATCATGAAAGTGGTAAATATGCACAATCCTGATCATTTTATTTGTAGATTTTGACTTGGTAATAAAAGAGGAAGCCAATCAAGAAACCAGAAAGAAATGGTTTAGTTATCAAAATCTGTTTGAAAAGGAAAAATATGAACTCATGAAAAGGAAAAGTGTTGGAATTATGATATGGAAGAAATATCAAAATAAAAAACCTAAATGTGGAGAGTAAGGTAGACAGGGTGGTAAAAATAAATCTAATTACAAGAGTGGTAAGTTCAAACAAGATGGTAAATAATTTACCAAAAGACAGGATCAGAAACTAGTAGGTCAATATAGGACCAAAGAAACAATAGTTTTTGATAGAAATTATAATAGTAATAGATCAAATAGAGTTCCTCCAACTGGATGCTATGTGTGCAAAGGGGTTCACTATGCTAGTAAATGTCCCCATAGAGCTGATATACGGCATAATGCTCCATATGAAGCAACTCATGGGATATTAACAGCCATAGGTAATTCTAAAATTATTGGAAAAAATACCCCTTTCTTGTTAAATGGGAAAATGTTTGGCAAAAATGTGAAAATTTTGATAGATAGTGGTTCAACTGATAGTTTTGTATCTACTAAAATAGTGAGGGACATGTATGTTAGACTTGGAAATTTAGCCAAGGGTTGGAAGGTAGAGTATGGGTATGGGCAAACATACCAAGTCAACCAATATTTGTTTGACCCCCACAAGGTAAAACTAATTGGCATCTGTATGTGGCTACATGCGTTTGATATCATTTTAGGAGTTGATTGGTAAAATGTGCATAAGGCCATTTTGAATTTTGAAGATAGTTGGTAGAATTTATGGATGAATCAAATCAACGGGTTAGAATTTATTGTGGACAAAATAAAGTTAAACCACATGTATTGTCTACAATACAGATAAGAGATATTATTAAGAAGAAGGGGGTGGTATTTATACTTAAAATAAATAGGAAATAAGATTCATAAATGGAAACTAACCTTCTCTACAAACATCTAGTATTGAGAGAATTTAAGAATGTGCTTTCTGAGGATTTACCAAGTTTACCTCCTCAAAGGGAATTTTATTTTTGCATAGAATTAATACCAAGGATAGGGTCCATTGCAAGGTCACCATATAGGATGACTCCTATTGAGCTATAAGATCTCAAAATACAACTCCAAGATCTATTGGAAAAAGGGTTAATCAAACCTAGTGTATCACAATGGGGGGATCCTATTTTATTTGTTAAGAAAAAATATGGCACCTTGAGAATGGGCATTGATTACCAAATATTAAATAAGGTAACTATTAAAAATAAGTATTCGTTACATAGAATTGATGACTTGTTTGACCAGCTATGATGAGCAACTATTTTCTCAAAAATAGACTTAAGATATGGTTATCATCAATTAGGAATACAAGAAGAATATACCTCTAAAATGATATTTAGAACAAGGTATGGACATTTTGAGTTCACTATTCTACCTTCTGGGTTGACCAATGCACCAACTGCAATCATGAATCTTATGAATAGTATCTTTAGAGAGTACCTATACCAGTTTGTGCTTGTGTTTTTGGATGATTTTTTTATCTATTCCAAGAGAAAGGTGGAACATGATCAACATATGAGAATTATACTTGGGATTTTGAGAGAGAATCAACTTGATGGAAAGTTATCAAAATGTGATTTTTATACACCACAAGTGTAGTATTTGGGACACATTATCTATACTAAAGGAATTGCATATGATCAACCTCCTAAAATTGAATTTGGACCTATCCACATACTTGGTTTTAGAACCAAGAACTTGATAAATAGAAGCATTGATCAGTGTCGTGTCCGGTGAAACCACTTTTTTGATAGAAACACCATGTGGGAAGATGTGGTAAATATGCAAAAGCAATTTTCATTATTTTTTTAGTAGATTTAAAGTTCAAAATTTTTTATTATGATTATTTACATTGAATATAAAAACTAAATACTAAGAAGAGTAGATTTTTGTTGGCATGTGTTACAATGTAGAGTAACTTGTTTTTGGTTTGTGTTACTTATGCAAAGAAATTTTGTACTTATGTTGGTACATATATATAATCTAGATGAATAAAATATGGCATTATATATGATTGATCTATATTTCATGGTAAAAGAATCATGATTTTATGATGAATTGGATAATATATCTATATATGAAAAGGAAATCATGATTTTGTTTGAATTGCTTTGGCATTTATTAAATGCTTATGTAAAATTTTACTTTACTTAATAAAGCATGAAACATAGGGACTGTGCTTGTCATAAGTGGGGGAGGATGTAACAACCCTCCTCACATGGATAAATATAAATGATAAAATTAGTAATAACCTTACCTTTTCTTTTGAATCATGGTATTGTTGATTACTATTGTGTTTGCAGTATCAGGTTCAAATCCGATGAGATTTTAAATGATAAAACTAGTAATAACCTTACAACATTCATATGCTTGCATATCATGTAGATTTTATATTTATTTGTTTGTTGCATTTGGTTTACTGGGGATGATGATGGGACCTACTAGTTATTTTATTCATTGAAAATAGTTTTAAAACTAAATAAACTATAAAATAGATATTAATAAAGGATATTCATAAATGCATGTTTAAAGAGGTCCAAGAGTAAAGGTGAATGCTTTTCTTGAAGTATTGCAATATGAAGTAAATTTAACCAAGGAATTTGGTAGTAAATATCTATTTTAGAAAAGCTTATTTTCCTCATGATGGGATAGTATTCATGGAATATTAAGCGGCCAACCCAACTGTAGTGGAGTAAGGTTTTAGTTCCAGTAATAATGATGCAAAACCCTTTCTTAACGGTGAATCACGAATGGAGGAAATAAATATAAGAAAAATTAAAAAAAAAAAAAAATCAAGGGAGGGAGAACCAGACGAATGGGGAGAAGGGTGTAGTGGAAAATATGGAAAATATCAAGAGCACCTAGAAGAAGCTTGGAAGAAAAAGAAACTAGAAGGTGCTATATTTGGTACTCCAGTTAGATTTGATTTAAAATATTTTCCTATTGCTTGATTGTGTTTACTTGAATGAAAAGTATGGATAACATTGTGATGCTTTGTATTTTGTTTTCTATGTGATTAAACAATGCAAAGTTTGGTTGATTGAGTGCTTGATTTTCTTTTTATTTGTGTGAAATAAATGGTTAAAAATATCGTAGAGTATCCATTGTGATTGCTTAAATGTTCTCTCATGTTTTTTTCCTATGTAAAAGATATGGAAAACAAAATTGTAGAGCATTCCCTGTGATTGCTTAGTGTGACTGCAATTATTGTTTGTTGTGTGAAAAAAAAGGGAAACATTATTGAAGAGAATTTCCTTGTGATTGGTATATAATCAATTTTAATTGGATACAAACATATCATTTTCTGAGTGTTTCCATTATCCAGAATGGATATGGTGTAAATATATTATACATGCATTGGACAATTGAATACAGTGTGAATTTTATGAATGCCTATATATTGTGTGCTGCATGTATTATTAGGAATGCATCCATATATTTGAGCCATAATATGATCCCACCAAACTCAAAATTTAATAAATCCCAGCCATAGTAGAGCTTCAACTGTAGCATGGAGCGGCTAGCTAGAGCAGATGTAGTTGAAGAGGATCTTCAGTATCCACACAACATCGAAAGGAAAAGTTGTAGTGATGTTTTGTTTGTGGATTCCACCGATGAAAAGTATAGGGATATTCTTCATCATCTTGGGAATAACTTGTCAATTTGATTGGTGCTAAGAGAATCATCCAATCCAGGGTTAATATTTTTGCCATGTAAATGACAAAAATTTGTAAGTCAAAATTATTACCTGGGAATGATGTGTATTATGTTAGCATCAAATAGTTTGGAAAGACATCAACCTAGCTCCTATGGGTAATTCTATTCTCATTTACAAAGGAGTGTTTTCTTAGATTTAAAATATGTTTGTGCTTTAAAAATTTTACTATATGAATTATATGTTGCTCATTCATAAATTAAACTCTTGATAATTATGTAATTGATTTCCAGACTTAAATATGTATGTTTTAAGAAGCTTACTTTTGTGCAATTGTTTTCTATTGATTCTTAGAGAATATTATGTTGTATCTTAGTTTAAAACAACCATACTTTGGATAGTCATTCTTTGTTGTGCTTTTAAAAGGTTGAACATCGCTTTAGAGGTGTGGTGAAGTAGGGTATATCTAGTAGTCTTTGTAAATATCTGAGTTTATTTATTAAAGTTCAATGGATGTGAAGATTATATGGAAGAAATATTTATTCAATTTTACATGTATGTATAGAACTTGTATAATTCCTTTTAAAAGAGTGCCAAGTTGTTATGTGTGAATATTCTATTTTTGGGCTTCTCCTTTTTGGTTGAAGAGATTAGTTTTTATTCCATCATGTTCTTAGTCAAGTCGGGCTAGCACATTCCATATGTGGAAAAGTTATGTATTCTATACTTGGTTTAAAAATTATGTTTGTATTGTAAAATGTGTGCTTTGAGCTAGAATAAATCTAAAAATTGCATCTCTTTTAATAGGTTTTGGTTGGAATATCATGTTGGTTTCTAAGCCAGGAAAATAAAGAAAATGGTATTATTTTCAGTGAATCATAAAATATTTTTTTCTTTGAAATTTGAAAAGAATGCATAATCTGAAAACTTTAAATTGGAAATAAATGAATTAATATTATGGTTGTAAATTAATTTAGTTATATATTGTGCTTATGTTGATTTTCTTTGCAAGCAAGTTTACTACTTCTTATCAAGCCTCAAAGTCATTTATGAGCAATAGATATTAAAAAAGGATATGCATAAATGCATGGTTAAAAAGGTCCAAGAGTAAATGTGAATGCTTTGCTTGAATTGTTGCAATATGAAGTAAATTTAACCATGGAGTTTGGTAGTAAATATCTATTTTAGAAAATCTTATTTTCCTCATTATGGAATAGTATTCATGGAATATTAAGTGGCCAACCCAATTGTAGTGGAATAATTTTTTAGTTGCAGTAATAATGATGCAAAAGCCTTTCTTAACGGTGAATCGTGAATGGAGGAAAGAAAGCTAAGAAAAAAAAAAAATCAAGGGAGGAACAATGAGACGGATGGGGAGAGGGGTGTAGTGGAAAATATGGAAAATATCAAGAGCACCAAGAAGAATATTTGAAGAAAAACAAACTAGAAGGTGCTATATTTGGTAATCTAGGTAGATTTGTTTCAAAATATTTTCCTATTGCTTGATTGTGTTTACTTGAATGAAAAGTATGGATAACAATGTGATGCTTTGTATTTTGTTTTATGTGTGATTAAACAATGCAAATTTTGGTTGATTGAGTGCTTGATTTTGTTTTTATTTGTGTGAAATAAATGGTTAACAATATCATAGAGTATCCATTGTGATTGCTTAAATTTTCTCTCATTGTTTTTTCCTATGTAAAAGAGATGGAAAACAAAATTGTAGAGCATTCCCTGTGATTACTTAGCATGACTGCAATTATTGTTTGTTGTGTGAAAGAAAAGGGAAATATTACTGAAGAGAATTTCTTTGTGATTGGTCTATAATTGAACTTAAATGGATACAAACATATCATTTTTTGAGTGTTGCCATTATCCAAAATGGAGATGGTGTAAATAGATTATACATGCATTGGACAATTGAATACAGTGTGAATTTTATGAATGCCTATACATTGTGTGTTGCTTGTATTATTAGGAATGCATACATATATTTGAACCATAATATGATGCCACCAAAATCAATATTTAATAAAACCTAGCCATAGTAGAGCTTCAACTGTAGCATGGAACGACTAGCTAGAGCAGGTGTAGTTGAAGAGGATCTTCAGTATCCACACAACATCGAAATGAAAAGTTATAATGATGTTATGTTTGTGTATTCCACCGATTAAAAGTATTGGGATATTCCTCATCATCTTGGGAATAACATGTCAATTTTATTGGTGCAAAGAGAATCATCCAATCCAGGGTTAATATTTTTGCCATGTAAATGATAAAAATTTGGAAGTCAAAATTATTACCTAGGAATGATGTGTATTATGTTAGCATCAAATAGTTTGGAAAGACATCAACCTAGATCCTATGTGTAATGCTATTCCCAGTTACAAAGGAGTGTTTTATTAGATTTAAAATATGTTTGTGCTTTAAAAAGTTTACTATATGAATTATGTGCTCCTCATTCAGAAATTAAACTCTTGATAATTATGTAATTGGTTTCCAGACATAAATATGTAAGTTTTAAGAATATTACTTTTGTGTAATTGTTTTCTATTGAAGCTTAGAGAATATTATGTTGTATCTTAGTTGAAAACAACCATACTTTGGATAGTCATTCTCTGTTGTGCTTTTAAAAGGTTGAACGTCGTGTTAGAGGTGTGGCAAAGTATTGTATATGTAGCAGTCTTTATAAACCTCTAAGTTTATTTATTAAAGTTCAATGGATGTGAAGATTATATGGAAGAAATATTTATTCAAGTTTACATGTGTGGATATAACTTGTATAATTCATTTTATAAGAGTTCCATGTTGTTATGTGTGAATATTTTATTTTTGATCTTCTCATTTTTGGTTGAAGATACTATTTTTTATTCCATCACGTTCTTAGTCAAGTCAGGCTAGCGCATTCCATATGTGGAAAAATTATGTATTCTATACTTGGTTTAAAAATTATGTTTGTATTGTAAAATGTGTGGTTTGAGTTAGAATAAATCTAAAAATTGCATCTCTTTTAATAGGTTTTGGTTGGAATATCATGTTGGTTTCTAAGCTAGGAAAATAAATAAAATGGTATTATTTTCAGCGAATCATAAAAGAGTTCTTGCTTTAAACTTTGAAAAGAATGCATAATATGAAAAATTTAAATTGGGAATAAATGAATTAGGATTATGGTTGGAAATTAATTTAATTATATATTGCGCTTATGTTGATTTTATGTGCAAGCAAGTTTACTACTTCTTATCAATCCTCAGAGTCACAAGATGGATTGCATTGTGTTATTAATGATCCTTGTTAAAACCTAACCTATAAGGATGAATTGGAAACATTAGGAGTGTGAATGGAAAACAATTCTTAGGGGTGTGAGACCCTATGTAAAAATTGGGGCATTTATAAAATGATCAAAATTCACCCAAAAACTATTTGGGTGTGAGTAGACACACAACAGTATGTAGAGCAATTGCAAGCTAATGAGTATGGTCGATTTGAAAAGACTATGTCATAATTGGTACGAGAGGTGGTATGGGATGCTTTCTACAAGTTGCATCTAGGATATTATTGTGATATATTCCATGTATCTTTGTCTAAGCCAGTAAGTCCTTGGTGTATGGTATGGGACATACTAATCGGAGTTTAAAAAAACATGAGTAATTAATTCCAAGGCTAATGTATTGGCAAGGCCCTAGATAACCTATGTAGAGGTTAATCAATTAGACATGAGGTATAAATATGTTATTTTCCTTTCATTTGACATAGGAAAATTGGGTGACTATGCTGTAACAGTCCTAAAATCAAAAGTGGTGTTATGCTTGTGCTAAAAATAATTTATTTCAAAAGAAAATTGGGTGAAAATATGATTGCTATGAAAATGAAGGTAAAACTATATGTTGTGTGTTGTTTTAAAAATAATAAAAAATAGTGCTATGTTTGATGTTAAGTGGCACAACCAGGTGAGCAAACTTGGGTTGTTACAATATATAAGGCTATACTTATATTTTCATTGATGCTTCAAAATTACTAAACCTTTATCTTCCTAAGAAAAAAGAGCTGATATTTTATCTTATTTTTCACAATAATTTTCATTTTCAAAAAATATAAATATCTTAATTTCATATTTAATTAAAATGACTATTCACTTGTAATATAACTACCTTTTCTTTATTTCCATTATAGTTATAGGATTTTAAATTTTCAAGGTCTCTTGGATTTCTGGCCTGTTCACTTATAAATTATTGTCAAATTCACATTATTGTCTTTCTTTTTCTTCTTTCAGACGAGTCATAAAAAAATAATTAATTATACTTAAAAAAATTTCTTGTACATATGCCCCTCCTAATTAGAAATTTCTAACCCTTTCATCTACCATCATACATATAGGGATCCCTTTTGGGATTGATATTTTCCTAAACGTCATGTGATATTTGGTCCTCAATAAGATACAAAGTAAAATTTCTACTCGGACCAGCTTTGTTAACTAGAAAAACTACCATCATTGTCTCTCAAATTATTTTGATCCTTATAATATGAGTTGGAACATTTTGAGTATCTTTGTTGTCTAATTTATTTGAAAAGTAAGGTGCAAAGTTTAATTTTCTAGAGCCTTTTTACCATTGTGTTCGATGTCACTCCCACGTGCATGACATCTTGTTGTAGTTGAATAAGACCCTCAATCGGTACTAGATTCTTAGACATCTTATTAGTAAGATTCAATACAAGCTTTAAATTGTGGACCTCAACCAAGAACACATAATGAAGGTGTTGATACTCTAAAGCTCCACACTTGGTTGCAAGATGTCTAAAATAGAAAAATATCCTAACAATGTTCAATCTACTAAGGTGGTGGCCTAGAATCTATATCCATAATTGATTTTATTAGCTTGTTGTATGGAGAGCTACTGGTGATATGTTGGCTATTGGTTTTCCTAGCAGTCACTTTGAATGTTCTTATGTGTTTATGTATAGAGATTATATTATACAATAAAATATTACCTTGAATGATCTAATTAGGTTATTTCTTATACTAGCCTATTTTATTTATTGTATATAATTGAAAATTCCAAATTACACCATGATATGGGATGAATCCTTTATCAATTGTATTGGTTTTTAAATCTATATACATTTCAATTTTATCTCTATCATATTTATTAAACTAGTGGATAGTGCCTATGCAAAAGTAAAATATGGTAGATTTGGTAAGGGTTATTTAGGTCCCATATTTTATCTAATCTATTATGTCATCACCTCTTCAATTCCAGTTGTAGATGGTATGATTTTTTTGGTACTGATTAGAAAATTATAGGGATTTCATTCTCATCTCTTCCAATGGATCTATAGTTCTCTTAGCATAGCATATATGTAAGCTAAAGTTGAAAGAAAAAATAATACAATGATATACAACAAAATCTAAGTATTATTTTTTGTAAATATTGTATATCATGGGGATTTATAGATTAATACTATTATGACTATTAATGTGAAATTGGTGGTGAGAATGCAAATTATACAATAATTTAGAAGGTAATTTGGCACATGAAGAATGGATTTAGACATTATAGGCAGGACCCAACTTGAAATAAAACCTTAAAACTATTTCTTCACAATTTTTTTTATGGAGGAGACAATATACTCGGACTCATGGAAAATCAAAGTGAGCATTGGGGAAGAGATACATCGAATCTAGATATGGGAGCTTGGGCATAGTATTCACAAAGTTTGAAGTGGTAGGAATGGAAAGAATATTTATATCTGAATGCATTACTGCATTCTAGATAGCCCTTATATTTGTATTTAGATTGGAAAAATATAAAGAATAGAGTGTGTTGCACATGGCTAAAATGCTAACTATGTTGCATCCTCATCACTTTCAAAATCTCTTTTGCTTATTTTTGTTTTGTAATATTAAGATAAGAGGGTTTTGGAATGATCCCCTAAACCTTTTACAACAAATAAAAAACTACAAAATCAATGCACTAAAGCACTAGACAATTGAGAATAGAGCAGAAAACAAAAGAAAGATACCATAAACCAGAAGGGCCAGAACAACCCGAGAACCCGAGAAGACCTATGGAAGAACCGAGGTGGTTCTAAAACACAACATCCACATCAAGAATGAACGCACTAGACATTTTAACCACCTCCTCCTCAAAATATAATACCATCTTAATGGAACTCCAAACTGCACACAATTTGATCTCCATTAATCGAAGTCTGTGAAGAATATTGTTCTTCTTTACCACAAAACTGCCTCAGTAACCAACCAAACCCTGTAGCTCTCTCATGATGTTACATGCATAGGATAAGTGGAGCTTCCATACAATGCCACCTCACCTCAACCACTAGAAACCACAACACGATGAGCATGGGAGTGCCAAGGGGGAAAAACCAACGGTCCCCAACAATAATACATTTCCCAAGGTAGGTAGAGGGACCTCTTTTTCTTTTAAGGTTTTAAGTAGACTATTTTTATAGAAATATTTAGATCATTTAGAACATATTTGGTTGAAATAGTTCAAATTATAAGTATGATGTCTTGTTTAAACGAAGCTTTATCTTTTTTATATCGATAATTTTACATACATGTGGAAAAAATGTGAAGATGTTTTCCTAAGGAAATGGAAATTTAGGAAAAATAAATGAAGATAGCTATTTTAAAGAATACACTTAATGACTAAAAAAAAATTGAAGGTCTTAAGCAAGAATAAAAATGAAAAAAAAAAATGATGATAGTTTGAAGGTTAAGGAAACTATCATTTTGGTGTTAGATATGACAAATAGTGATAAAAAATATTTGTTTGAATATAAAAAAAAATATTTTATAGGTTCATGGTTGCATTTAGATGAAAAATTTCATTATTTTTATAAATCCTAGAAACAAGTATAATTTTTAATAATATTGCATTGGCAAAAAGGTTATAGGTTCAAAAAGGAAAAATTAAAGTTGTACAAATTGAAGGTGTGAATGTTTATATTTTTTATATTACCATCGATAAATGTATTTTACATTTAGGTTTTCATGCTATTAAGATAGATGATGTGGACCTAAACAAAGAAAACATAATGAAGATGTTGTTGTTGCAAAGCTCCACACTTGGTTGCAAGATATCTATAATAGACAAATGACTTCACAATGTTCTATCTATTGAGGTGATGGCATAGAATATAAATCCACTATGGCTCTTATTAGATTGTTGTATGGAGAGCTATTGGTAATATGTTGGCTATTGTTTTTTCTGGCACCCACTTCAAATGTTCTTATGTGTTTATGTATAGAGGTTATATTATACATCAAAATATTACCTTGAATGATCTAATCAGGTTGTCCCTTATACTAGCCCATTTTTCTAATATACAAAATTTAAAATTCCAAATTGTACCATCATATGGGATACCTTATTTACTAATTGTATTGATTTCTAAATCTACATATATTTCAATTTTATCTTTATCATATTTTTTAAACTAGTGGATGGTGTTGATGTAAAAGTAAAACATGACGGATTCGACAAGGGGTATTCAAGTTTTATGTTTTGTCTGATCTACTAAGTCGTCACCTTTTAAATTCTAGTTGTAGATGGTATATTTTTCTTGTAACTTCATTATGATCAAATAATTATAGGGAGTCCTTCCTCATATCTTCCATTATATCAATAAGTATCTTAGAATAGGAGAATGATATGCCACAAAACATGAGTAGCCTATTTTGAAAATATTATATGCCATAGGGGTTAATATATTAATACTATTATGACTATTAATATGAAATGGATGGTGAGGATGCAAATCATACAGTAACATAGAAGGAAATTGGACACATGAAGGATGTATGTAGACATTAAAGAGAGGACTTCACATGTAAGAAAATCTTAAAAATATTTATTCACAATATCTTTTTTGAATGAGATAAAAAACTCATGGTAAATCAAAGTCAGCATTGGGGAGGAGATACATTGAAGCTAGACATGGAAGCCCGGGCATAGTATTCATGATGTTCAAAGTGGTAGGAATAGAAGGAGCATCTATATTTGAATGCATTACTACATTATTGATAGCCCTCACACTTGTGTTTATATTGGGAATAGATAAATCTTAAGAGTGTGTTGTTCATAGCTAAAATATTGCATATACTCCATCACTTTTAATTTTTTTTTAAGTTTTAAATAGAGTGTGTTGTGCATGGCTAAAATGTTGAATATGTTCTATCCTCATCACTGTCAAATTATTTATTTTTAATTTTAAATATGCTATTTTTATAGAAAGTTTTAGATCGGCTAGACCCTATTTGGTTGAAATAGGTCTAGTCATAAATATGAGTTTATTTTTAAAGGAAGCTTTATCTTTGTTTATGTCAATAATTTTACATACATTTGGAAAGAATTTGAAGATGTATTCCTAAGCCTATGGAAATTTAGAAAAAATATATGAAGATAGTTATTTTAAAGAATACACTTAAAGAATATGAAAAAAATCAAAGGTCTTAAGCAAGATGAAAAAGGAAAAAAATGGAATGATAGTTTGAAGGTTAAGAAAACTATCATTTTGAGTTTGAGGTTAGATAGATCATCTAGTGATAAAAAATATGTGTTTGAATTTAAAAAAAAAAACAAAAAATAATTATAGGTTCATTGTTGTATTTAGACAAAAGAGGTGGTTATTTTCGTAAATCCTAGCAACAAGTATAATTTTAATAATTTTGCATCAGTTGAGAGGTTACAGATTCAAAAAACAAAGATTAATGTCATATAAATTGAAGGTGCGAATGTTCATGTTTTTTTCAAATTACCATTGATAAATGTGTTTTACATTTAGATTTTCGGGCATTATCCTTGTTTATTTGTAATTGTATTCTTTAAGTATTATTAACATTAATGTACAAAATAAGTTCATAATAAAATTATTATACAAGAAAAGTTAGATGAACAAATATCTAAGGAAAAAAAAAATAGTTGTTATAAAAAAACTGTACTAGTAGAGGATTCAAAAGTCATGTCTACAAAAGTAATAGAGTTCTAAGAAGTAACAACAATAATATTCAAAGGAAGCTATGTCAAAAGAATGTAATAATAAAACAAAGAAACACAACATATATCCCCACCCACAACAACAATCTTAGAGGTAGGGCTTAGAACATCAATGAGCATTGTGACGCACGATTGATCCTGTCAAATCCTTCAGGTCCAATGTCAACAATTCTACATGGTGGGTATTAAATAAATCCTGTAGAATGTATGTAGGAAGATATCATTGAAATACCACCTAAAGGACCAAGTTCAAGATTGAGATGATAATGCCCTCAATGTGAAAGCAGGATGAAACAATTGAATGAACCTCCACCTAATGAACCTATCAATGAAGGGAAAAACCTTTTAAAAGTGGTTCAAATGTTACAAACCCACATGGAGCAACAAAGGTAAGAAATGGCCAAAAAATAACTCAAATGACTCACCAGAAAGAACTAATTACCCAATAATAAAGGGTAATAGAGGATTTAGGTAGAGAAAGAGACATTGTTTTAATAAATATTAAGGAAGTATCTAGAGAACCTGATTGAACCAGTGTTAGAAGGGCCATAATAAGTAAGAAAATTTATAGGAACCTATGAAAGGTTACTATATCCAAGTTTACTAGAAAGGGTGATGAAGATTCAACGGAGAATTGGTTAAATGAACTGGAGTCATATTTCTCTTTAGTAGTTTTATCCTCTAAATCTAATATTGCTTTGGTAGTCATGAATATGATTGAGGTAGCTCTTGATAGGTGGAAATAATATAAGAGAGGGCATAAAATTGAAGCTTCAGATCTCAAGTGGGAAACATTTGTCAAGGAATTCAATGATATATTTCTAACCAAGCAGTACTATATGGAGAAATTTAGAGAACTCTCTAATTTGCATCAGGAAGATGTGTTAGTGTGATAATACCACAAAAAAAATATTCAATTATTGACGTATACAACTCAATATGAAATTAATAAGGAAATGAAGACATATAAATTCATTCTGGGATTGCATCCTAGAATCATGATAGTGGTAAATATGCACAATCCTGACCATTTTGTTTGTAGCTTTTGACTTGGTAATAAAAGAGGAAGCCAATCAAGAAACCAGAAAGAAATTGTTTAACTATCAAAATCTATTTGAAAAGGAAAAATATGAACTCATGAAATGGAAAAGTGTTGGATTTATGATATGGAAGAAAGATCAAAATAAGAAACCTAAAGGTGGAGAGTAAGGTAGACATGGTGGTAAAAATAAATCTAATTACAAGAGTGGTAAGTTCAAACAAGATGGTAAAGAATTTACCGAAAGACAGGATCATAAACTAGTAGGTTAATATAAGACCAAAGAAACAACAATTTTTTATAGAAATTATAATAGTAACAAATCAAATAGAGTTCCTCCAACTGGATGCTATGTGTGCAATGGGGCTCACTATGCTACTAAATGTCCCCATAGAACTGATATACGATAGAATGCTCCATATGAAGCAACTCACAGGATCTTAACAACCATAGGTAATTCTAAAATTATTGGAAAAATTACCCCTTTCTTGTTAAATGCGAAAATGTTTAGCAAAAGTGTGTAAATTTTGATAGATAATGGTTCAACTAATAGTTTTGTATCTACTAAAATAGTGAAGGATATGTCTATTAGACCTATAAATTTATCCAAGGGTTGGAAAGTAGAGTATGGGTATGCAGAGACATACCAAGTGAACTAGTATTTGTTTGACCCCCATATTTCATTGCCAGAAGGTAAAACTAATTGGCATCTGTATGTGGATGAATGCATTTGATATCATTCTAGGAGTTGATTGGTCAAAGGTGCATAAGGCCATTTTGAATTTTGAAGATAGATGGGTAGAACTTATGGATGAATCAAATCAAAGGTTTAGAATTTATTGTGGACAAAATGAAGTTAAACCACATGTATTGTCTGCAATACAGATAAGGGATATTATTAAGAAGAAGGGGGTGGTCTTTATACTTAAAATAAATAGGAATGAAGATTCATAAATGGAAACTGACCTTATCTACAAACATCTAGTATTGAGAGAATTTAATAATGTGCTTTATGAGGATTTACCAAGTTTACCTCCTCAAAGGGAATTTTATGTTTGCATATAATTAATACCAAGGATAGGGTCTACTGCAAGGGCACCATATAGGATGACTCCTATTGAGCTACAAGAGCTCAAAATACAACTCCAAGATCTATTGGAAAAAGGGTTAATTAAACCTAGTGTATCACCATGGGGGGCTCCTATTTTATTTGTTAAGAAAAAATATGGCACCTTGAGAATGGGCATTGATTACCAAATATTAAATAAGGTAACTTTTAAAAATAAGTATTCGTTACATAGAATTGATGACTTGTTTGACCAACTATGATGAACAACTATTTTCTCAAAAATAGACTTAAGATATGGTTATCATCAATTAGGAATACAAGAAGAAGATACCTCTAAAATAATATTTAGAGCAAGGTATGGATATTTTGAGTTCACTACTACCTTCTGGGTTGACCAATGCCCCAACTGCATTCATGAATCTTATGAATAGTATCTTTAGAGAGTAGCTAGACCAGTTTGTGCTTGTGTTTTTGGATGATATTTTTATCTATTCCAAGAGAAAGGTGGAACATGATCAACATATGAGAATAATACTTGCGATTTTGAGAGAGAATCAATTTGATGGAAAGTTATCAAAATGTGATTTGTATACACCACAAGTGTAGTATTTGGGACACATTATCTATCTGTACTAAAACTAGTAATAACCTTACAATGCTCGTATGCTTGCATACCATGTAGATTTTATATTTATTTTTTTTTTGCATTTGGTTGAGTGGGGATGATGATGGGAGCTACTAGTTATTTTATTCATTGCAAATAGTTTTAAAACTAAAGAAAATATAAAATAGATATTAATAAAGGATATTCATAAATGCATGTTTAAAGAGGTCCAAGAGTAAATGTGAATGCTTCTCTTGAAGTATTGCAATATGAAGTAAATTTAACCATGGGATTTCGTAGTAAATATCTATTTTAGAAAAGCTTATTTTCCTCATGATGTGATAGTATTCATGGAATATTAAGCGGCCAACCCAACTGTAGTGGAGTAAGGATTTAGTTGTAGTAATAATGATGCAAAAATATTTCTTAATGGTGAATCATGAATGGAGGAAAGAAAGCTAAGAAAAAAAAAAAAAAATCGAGGGAGGGACAACGAGACGAATGGGGAGAGGGGTGTAGTGGAAAATATGGAAAAGATCAAGAGCACCAAGAAGAAGCTTGGAAGAAAAATAAACTAGAAGGTGCTATATTTGGTACTCCAGGTAGATTTGATTTAAAATATTTTCCTATTGCTTGATTGTGTTTACTTGAATGAAAAGTATGGATAACATTGTGATGCTTTGTATTTTGTTTTCTATGTGATTAAACAATGCAAAGTTTGGTTGATTGAGTGCTTTATTTTGTTTTTATTTGTGTGAAATAAATGGTTAAAAATATCGTAGAGTATCCATTGTGATTGCTTAAATGTTCTCTCATGGTTTTTTCCTATGTAAAAGAGAGGGAAAACAAAATTGTAGAGCATTCCCTATGATTGCTTAGTGTGACTGCAATTATTGTTTGTTGTGTGAAAAAAAAGGGAAACATTACTTAAGAGAATTTCCTTGTGATTGGTATATAATCAATTTTAAATGCATACAAACATATCATTTTCTGAGTGTTGCCATTATCCAGAATGGATATGGTGTAAATAGATTATACATGCATTGGACAATTGAATACAGTATGAATTTTATGAATGCCTATATATTGTGTGCTGCATGTATTATTAGGAATGCATACATATATTTGAGCCATAATATGATCCCACCAAACTCAATATTTAATAAAACCCAACCATAGTAGAGCTTCAACTATAGCATGGAGCGGCTAGCTAGAGCAGATGTAGTTGAAGAGGATCTTCAGTATCCACACAACATCGAAAGTAAAAGTTGTAGTGATGTTTTGTTTGTGGATTCCACCGATGAAAAGTATAGGGATATTCTTCATCATCTTGGGAATAACTTGTCAATTTGATTGGTGCTAAGAGAATCATCCAATCTAGGGTTAATATTTTTGCCATGTAAATGACAAAAATTTGTAAGTCAAAATTATTACCTGGGAATGATGTGTATTATGTTAGCATCAAATAGTTTGGAAATACATCAACCTAGCTCCTATGGGTAATTCTATTCTCATTTACAAAGGAGTGTTTTATTAGATTTAAAATATGTTTGTGCTTTAAAAAGTTTACTATATGAATTATATGTTGCTCATTCATAAATTAAACTCTTGATAATTATGTAATTGGTTTCTATACTTAAATATGTAAGTTTTAAGAAGCTTACTTTTGTGCAATTGTTTTATATTGATTCTTAGAGAATATTATGTTGTATCTTAGTTTAAAACAACCATACTTTGGATAGTCATTCTTTGTTGTGCTTTTAAAAGGTTGAACATCGCTTTAGAGTTGTGGCGAAGTAGGGTATATCTAGCCGTCTTTGTAAATCTCTGAGTTTATTTATTAAATTTCAATGGATGTGAAGATTATATGGAAGAAATATTTTTTCAATTTTACATGTATGGATAGAACTTTTATAATTCCTTTTAAAATAGTGCCAAGTTGATATGTGTGAATATTCTATTTTTGGGCTTCTCCTTTTTGGTTGAAGAGATTAGTTTTTATTCCATCATGTTCTTAGTCAAGTCGGGCTAGCGCATTCCATATGTGGAAAAGTTATGTATTCTATACGTGGTTTAAAAATTATGTTTGTATTGGAAAATGTGTGGTTTGAGTTAGAATAAATCTAAAAATTGCATCTCTTTTAATAGGTTTTGGTTGGAATATCATGTTGGTTTCTAAGCTAGGAAAATAAAGAAAATGGTATTATTTTCAGTGAATCATAAAAGAGTTTTTTATTTGCACTTTGAAAAGGATGCATAATCTGAAAACTTTAAATTGGAAATAAATGAATTAGGATTATGGTTGGAAATTAATTTAATTATATATTGTGCTTATGTTGATTTTCTTTGCAAGCAAGTTTACGACTTCTTATCAAGTCTCAGATTCATTTATGAGCAATAGATATTAAAAAATTTCATGCATAAATGCATGGTTAAAGATGTCCAAGAGTAAAGGTGAATGCTTTGCTTGAAGTGTTGCAATGTGAAGTAAATTTAACCATGGAGTTTGGTAGTAAATATCTATTTTAGAAAATCTTATTTTCCTCATGATGGGATAGTAGTCATGGAATATTAAGTGGCCAACCCAATTGTAGTGGAGTAAGGTTTTAGTTGCAGTAATAATGATGCAAAACCCTTTATTAACGGTGAATCATGAATGGAGGAAAGAAAGCTAAGAAAAATTAAAAAAAAAAAATCGAGGGAGGAACAACGAGACGGATGGGGAGAGGGGTGTAGTGGAAAATATGGAAAATATCAAGAGCACCGAGAAGAAGCTTGGAAGAAAAATAAACTAGAAGGTGCTATATTTGGTACTCCAGGTAGATTTGTTTCAAAAAAAATTCCCATTGCTTGATTGTGTTTACTTGAATGAAAATTATGGATAACAATGTGATGCTTTGTATTTTGTTTTCTGTGTGATTAAACAATGCAAATTTTGGTTGATTGAGTGCTTGATTTTGTTTTTCTTTGTGTGAAGTAGAGTATCCATTGTGATTGCTTAAATGTTCTCTCATTGTTTTTTCCTATGTAAAAGAGATGGAAAAAAAAATTGTAGAGCATTCCCTGTGATTACTTAGCATTACTGCAATTATTGTTTGTTGTGTGAAAGAAAAGGGAAATATTACTGAAGAGAATTTCCTTGTGATTGGTCTATAATTGATTTTTAATAGATACAAACATATCATTTTCTGAGTGTTGCCATTATCCAGAATGGAGATGATGTAAATAAATTATACATGCATTGGACAATTGAATACAGTGTGAATTTTATGAATGCCTATACATTATGTGTTGCTTGTATTATTATGAATGCATACATATATTTGAACCATAATACCATCCCACCAAAATCAAGATTTAATAAAACCCAGCCATACTAGAGCTTCAACTGTAGCATGGAATGACTAGCTAGAGTAGGTGTAGTTGAAGAGGATCTTCAGTATCCACACAACATCGAAAGGAAAAGTTTTAGTGATGTTTTGTTTGTGGATTCCACTGATGAAAAGTATAGGGATATTCTTCATCATCTTGGAAATAACTTGTCAATTTGATTGGTGCTAAGAGAATCATCCAATCCAGGGTTAATATTTTTGCCATGTAAATGACAAAAATCTGGAAGTCAAAATTATTACCTCGAAATGATGTGTATTATGTTAGCATCAAATAGTTTGGAAAGACGAGTCAATGGATGCCTTCCGAAGTATGAATCAAGGCCCAAGATTGTCATCAAGACAAGGATGGTCGCAGAAACAGTCTTATACAGAGCCAATCACGATCTGATCTGTAAATTCATGGGTATTCACCCTACCCTAAATTTCTTGCATTCCTAGGTCAGGCAAAACTGGGAGCCGCATGGTGAGTACTCCTTATGGTTTATTAGCAATGGGTATTTCATTGTTATTTTTTCTTCTCTGGCCGATAGAAACAAGGCTTTTGAATCTGAAAAGAGGAACCATGGTCTGGCAGGGTTATTTTTTCAACCCTGAAGTGTGGGTTTTGATCCTCATATTGAACCCACGGTTGTCCCGGTTTGGATCCATTTGTATGCTCTTCCAATGGAGTTTTGGGGTGAGCAAGTTTTGGAAATGATCGGTAACTCCCTTGGAAGACATTTGGGTGTCTCCAAAGACACCATAGAATGAAACACAACTGTTTTTGCAAGAATTTGTGTAGAAATGGATATTAGCCAGCCTCTATCGGCAGAGGTGGAACTTGAACTGGCAGGACTATATTGGATTCAACAGCTATATTATGAGGCTCTACCCTTCATATGCAGACTTTGCCACAAATATGGGCATTTGGCTTGGTTTTGCCCAAATAATTTGAACACAAAAATGGAGGCCCCGCTAGGAATGCCAAATCTTCCCAGGGAGGGTAAGTCAACTCTAACCAAAGAACCAACCAATACTCCTCAGGGTAAATAAGTTCAGAGATATGGCTTTGAATAGCCCAAAAGAAGGAGAAAGCAAAATAAAAATGGTAAAGAGAAAACACAACTCAAGCCAGCCAATAGGTATGAAATATTTAAGACACTAGTGGACCAAGAGGATCAAGTCATGGAAGGAGTGGATGGGAATACTAAAAATAATAACATCCACGCTCAAGCTTCTCATTCATCTCCCACAATCATAGAATAGGTAATTGAGTACACTGAGTTACCGCAGTCAGAGAGTGTATGGGTATTGATAGCACATACCCAAGCACAGCCAATAATCAAGGATGTCAGCATGGGAATAGCATAAAATAATAGAGAAATGCCAACTCTAGGGATAACTCGGGTGGAAAAGAGATAAAAAAATAGCAACTCACAAGGAGTGGGTAGAAAATCAAATAAGGACCTGCTAGCAGTTCAAGGAGACAAACTGATCACTGGAGGATCGATGAGGCCAATTGATTCTTACTACTCTCAAGGTTATCAATGATTATACAATCATGGAATGTTAGGGGTTTAAACAGTAGAACCCATCAATATGTTGTTCAAAGACTCTTAGAAAAATGCAAAACAAATTTTTTGCTTATCCAGGAGACAAAAATGTTGTTAGATCTTATGTGTAAAACAGTTAACAGAATTTGGAGGGGCGCTGGTCATATGGATGTGGCTACCCAAGGTGCCTCAGGGGGGATTGTTACTCTTTGGAACTCTATGGAATGGACTGCAATAGAAAATATAGCTTGGAGGGGTGTTCTCACATTTCATTTTAGGAATAATGTCACAGCTGAACATGTTTTAATCACAAAATTTTATGGGGCTCAAAACCTTGATGGCCAGAGGTTTCAATGGAAAGTTGTGCATAACATGAGGATCTTAAGGGAAGATTTAGACTAGATTATTGCTGGGGATTTTAATGCTAAATTATATTCTAGAGATCAGGAAGGGGGAACCCCAATTTTGGACCCAAGGGATCGACTCTAATTGCCCAAGTCCAGGATTTTCACTTAGTGGATATTAAAGGCCCTGGAATCAACTTTACTTGGACTAACAAGAGGAGGGAGCCACATAGCAGGAAGGTAAAGCTAGACCATTTTCTGGTTTTAGAGGAGGCATTTGTAAAATGGAATACAAAATTTCAGATTTTGGAGGGTCCGATTTTAGATCACTTTCCCATTTTGTTGGAGGGAGGGATTATGACAGGGCAGCATCACAAAACTTTTAAATTTGAGAATTTTTGGTTACAAATAGAGGATATTTGAAAGAAAATTCCACAGTGGTGGGAATAAGGTCCTCCACCTTTTGGGACAACAATGTTTAGTTTCCACAAACAACTTCAGTATGTCAAAGCTCAACTGAAACAATGGAGGCGAGCTAACAAGACAGACTTCCAGCTCCAAAGAGCTCCTCCGGTGGCCAGATGGGATGAGGTTCAAAAACACTTTAGGGAAGGAACAATTATAGAGCAGCTCAAATCCGAGGATGATGCCTTGCGTAAAGCGGTTGAGGACATTGACAACCAAGAGGAGACCTACTAGAAACAGAGAGCAAGAACCACTTGGTTATTAGAAGGTGATAGAAATACCAAAATTTTCCATCGATCAGCCTGTGCTAGGAGACAGATGAATAACATGGAAGCTCTTCAAGATGAGAATGGACACTCCTTTGATACTCTTCCTGGTATGCATTCCCATTCAATGGATTATTTTTCTAAAATTTTTAAGGAAAGTATGGAGCAAGATGAAGAGGCTCAAAACGAAGTTATTGATGTCATACCCTCTGTTATCTCTGAAGAAGAAAATCAAACCCTTCTTAAACCTATTGATAGAGAAGAACTGAAGAATGTGGTCTTTGGAATGAGCACCGGCAAAACTCCAGGACCAGATGGCTTTGCAAATGAGTTTTTTCAGGCCTTTTGGGATACTTTGGAGGAGAATGTTTTGGATGTCATAGAGGAGTCCAGAGGTAATAAAAGAATTCTTAAGGCTTTAAATCATACCTTCATCACTTTAATTCCAAAAGGGGAGGAGGGGGTTCATATTTCAGATTATAGACCTATTGCCTTATGCAATGTGATTTATAAAATAATCACAAAGGTAATGGCTGAACGGCTAAAACCTCTTTTACATAACATTATCTCCTCAGAGCAAGGGGTTTTTGTATAGGGTAGGCAGATCTTGGATGGGGTGGTTCTTGCTCAGGAGGCAATCCATACAATGCAAAAATCTGGTAATAAAGGAATGTTCATTAAATTAGATATGTCAAAGGCTTATGATAGGGTGGAGTGGAGTTTCTTGTCAAAGATGATGGCAGCCTTTGGTTTCTCTCAAGACTGGATAGAATGGGTCATGAGTTGTGTTTCTACTCCATATTATTCAGTGTTAATCAAGGGTCTTCCCTCACAACATTTTGGAGCCACTAGAGGCCTTCATCAAGGGGACCCTTGCTCTCCCTATCTTTTCCTCATTTTGGCTGAAGGATTAGGTAGACTTTTCTTGAGGAGAAGACATCAAGGTTTGCTAATAGGTATCAAGGTGGGTGAGGAATTTTTGACTCACCTACAGTTTGTGGATGATATAGGATTGGTTGGAGTGGCCAGTTTCAGGGAAGCAAGAGTGATCATAGATACTCTTAATGTATACCTTAGGGCTTCAAACCAAGTCATCAACGATAAAAAATCCAAAGTGGGCTTTCTCAATCTTGATCAAAGGCTCCAAGACAGAGTTCTAGAGATCTTGGGATTCATAAGGACTTCTCTCCTAGTGGTTTACTTGGGGGTTCCTTTGCATTTTAAAAAACTAAAAATAGATATCTAGAAGAATATTTTGGATTGTATCAAAGATAGAATGAATCATTGGTCTCACAAATGGTTAAGCTATGGGGGTAGATTAACTTTTTTACAGTCAGTCATTCAGGCCATGCCAATTTACAAATTCTCTATCCTGGCTGCCCCACATACTATATGGAAAGACCTGGACAAGATGGCTAGAAGATTTTTATGGGAAGGAGTAAAAGGAGAGAGGAAATGGGCCTTAGTTGGTTGGGATAAATTAACTTGACCCAAGGTAAAAGGAGGGAATCTGGACTGAGAAGATCCAAGTTAAATAATAAAGCTTTGGCTAGAAAGCTGTCTTGGAGGTGGATTTCCCAACCAACCTCCTTATTCAGTAGAATCCTAACTAGTAAATACTTGGGTCATGTTAACCCCAATGAGGTGGGCCGTTTCCCTTTGGATGGTACTGGATCCTTAGTGTGGCAGGATCTCAAGCTAGGATCTCAGGTAGTTAAAGATCGATTGTTTTGGAAAGTGGGGAGAGGGGAGAAGGCACGTTTCTGGATAGATTCATGGGATCAATACCCACCCATCATTGTTGAATTTCTTGAATTGCAACCAATAAAAATAGCCATAGAAACCAAGGGATGGGTCCACATTGAAATTTATTTCATCACTAGTCAGTTGGGGAGTATAAGTTTAAGCGGTTTAAGAAGTTGGAGGAGTGGCCAATTTCAATCCCTCCGGAGTTGGCACCCATCATGACTAAACTCTTGACATAAATATTTATCACAGGTAGAGACGAGGAGGATGAATTAGCTTGGGGCTATGGGAGCCTTGGTGTCTATACAGTGAAGGACGAATATGACAAGATCCTCCTAGAGCCTCCCCCCCATTCTTATCCGGTAGAGGATTGGAGAAATATTTGGCACTCCAAGGGCTGGCCGAAAGTTAACTTTTTTTCCTGGAAATTTATGCACAACGGAATTCTCACTTTTGACAATCTCAGATGTAGAGGAATCATCGGTCCATATCAATGTGTATTATGCTACAAGAACGAGGAAACAGTTGATCACCTGATGTTTGAGTGCCCTTTCACGCATCATATTTGGAAGCGATGGCTTTTTTACTTTAAAATTCAAGTTAATGGTGACTTGAATCGGACTAATATCTAGGAAATATGGAAGAGGGGTATATTTAAATCTAAAGCTCTTCGAATTGGTTGGGAGCTTGGACTAAACTTCATTTGGTGGAAAGTGTGGTTGGAGAGAAATGCTAGAATATTTAGAGAATTTTTTTCCTCGTTAGATGGAGTTTGGCAGGTCATCTGGAGCAAAGTCACAAAAACTGTTGCCATCTATGCTAAATACGAAACACAGGTTGCTTCTAGGCCAATGGAAGAGGGAGTTGAAGAGCAATAGGGACAAGACAGAGCTCATTGGAACCACCCCCAAAAGGTTGGATTAAAATTAATACTGATGGAGCTACAAAGGGAAATCTGGGTAGTGCCGAAATTGGAGTGGTTTGCCTAAATCATGATGGATCAGTGCTCTATTGGGAACTGCAAGGCTTTGGAAGAGCCACAAACAATGAATCAAAAGCCATAGCTATCAAATCTACTTCTATTTGGGCAGTGAAATAGGGCCACAAGAGGATAATACTTGAATCAGATTCTCAAATAATGGTTGGAGCTCTAGATTGCATGAGGAACTTTGCTTTGAAAGCATGGAGGTTGAGGATTCTTGTCACTCAAATTAAGGAATTATGGAGGGAATTAGATGATGTGATTCCAGTTTATGTGAGTAGAGATTTAAACAAAGCGGTCGACTTCCTGGCTAATATGGGTGCTAAGAAGGAGGTAGGGGTTCAGCTGCACAGTGACATGGCTATTGAGGATGAGGTGATTAGGTAGGGTCTTGAAAGGTCCTTGAGCCAATGATCAAATAAAAAGCAAAGGGAGGAAATTTGTCACGCTATCACGACATGTTGCGCCATCATGGTCACTAGAGGAAAGTTGTCGTGATATCACAACATGTTGCGTTGTCGCGGACAAGGGAGGAAAGTTGTCACGATATCATGACATGCTACTTTGTCGTGGCCAAGGGAGGAAAGTTGTCATGATATCACGACATGTTGCTTCATCACGGCCAAGGGAGGAAAGTTGTGATATCGCGACATGTTGCTTCGTCGCAGCCAAGGGTGGAAAGTTGTCGCGATTTTGCGACATGTTGCTTCGTCGCGGCCAAGGGTGGAAAGTTGTCGCGATATTGCGACATGTTGCTTCATCACGGCCAAGGGTGGAAAGTTGTCATGATATCGCGACATGTTGCTTCATCATGGCCAAGGGTGGAAAGTTGTCACGATATCGTGACATGTTGCTTCGTCGCGGCCAAGGGAGGAAAGGTGTCTTGATATCGCGACATGTTGCATTTTTACGACCAAGGGAGAAAAGGTGTCGTGATTTAGCGACATGTTGCATTTTTGCGGCCAAGGGAGAAAAGGTGTCGTGATATTGCGACATGTCGCATTTTCATGGCCAAGAGAGAAAAGGTGGCACGATATCACAACATGTTGCATTTTCACAGCCAAATGCGAAAAGGTGTCGCAATATCGCGACATGTTGCATTTTCACGGCCAAAGGAGAAAAGGTGTCGCAATATCGTGACATGTTGCATTTTCGCAGCCAAAGGAGAAAATGTGTCACGATATCACGACATGTTGCATTTTCACGGCCAAAGGCGAATAGGTGTCACGATTTCGCGACATGTTACATTTTCATGGCCAAAGGAAAAAATGTGTCATGATTTCGTGACATGTTGCTTAGTCGCGGACAAAGGAGGAAAATGTCGCAATATCATGACATGTTGCTTCGTCACGGCCGAAAGAGAAAAAGTGTCGTGATATCGCGACATGTTGCAACATCGCGATCGAAAGAGAAAAAGTGTCGCGATATCGTGACATGTTGCTACATCGCGACCAAGAGAGAAAAAGTGTCGTGATATCGCAACATGTTGCTCCGTCATGGCCGAAAGAGAAAAAGTGTCGCGATATCGCGACATGTTGCTACATCGCGGCCAAGAGAGAAAAAGTGTCGCGATATAGCAACATGTTGCTACATCACAGTCAATAGAGAAAAAGTGTCACGATATCGCAACATGTTGCTCCATCGTGGCCGAAAAAGAAAAAGTGTCACGATATCGTGACATGTTGCTCCATCGCGGCCAAGAGAGAAAAAGTGTCACGATATCGCGACATGTTGCATTTTCATGCCCAAAGGAGAAAAGTGTCACGATATCGCGACATGTTGCATTTTCGCAGCCAAAGAAGAAAAATGTCATGATATCACGACATGCTGCTTTTTCGTGGCCAAAGGGGAAAGGTGACGCGATATCGCGACAAGTTGCATTTTCACGGCCAAAGGAGAAGAATAGTGTCGCGATATCACGACAAGTTGCCTCAACTATCCATGCCAATCCCCCTACTTGCTAGTTAATGGTTCAGGAGATTTGGCTCCATTGCAAATCTTCTTCTACTATTGTAAGCATGTGTTCTCTCTAACTTCGGATGGGAAGAGTCTCTTCCCATATTGTAATTGATCTTTGTTTTAATACAAGTTTTTTTCAAAATTTTCAAAAAAAAATAGTTTGGAAAGATGTCAACCTAGCTCCTATGCGTAATTCTATTCTCAGTTACAAAAGAGTGTTTTATTAGATTTAAAATATGTTTGTGCTTTAAAAAGTTTACTATATGAATTATGTGTTGCTCATTCATAAATTAAACTCTTGATAATTATGTAATTGGTTTCCAGACTTAAATATGTAAGTTTTAAGAAGCTTACTTTTGTGCAATTGTTTTCTATTGACGCTTAGATAATATTATGTTGTCTCTTAGTTTAAAACAACCACACTTTGGATAGTCATTCTTTGTTGTGCTTTTAAAAGGTTGAACATCGCTTTAGAGGTGTGGCAAAGTAGGGTATATCTAGCAGTCTTTGTAAATATCTGAGTTTATTTATTAAAGTTCAATGGATGTGAAGAATATATGGAAGAAATATTTATTCAGGTTTACATGTGTGGATAGAACTTGTATAATTCCTTTTAAAAGAGTGCCAAGTTGTTATGTGTGAATATTCTATTTTTGGGCTTCTCCTTTTTGGTTGAAAAGATTAGTTTTTATTCCATCATGTTCTTAGTCAAGTCGGGCTAGCGCATTCCATATGTGGAAAATTTAGGTATTCTATACTTGGTTTAAAAATTATGTTTGTATTGGAAATTTTTTGCTTTGAGTTAGAATAAATCTAAAAATTGCATCTCTTTTAATAGGTTTTGGTTGGAATATCATGTTGGTTTCAGCGAATCATAAAAGAGTTTTTTCTTTGAAATTTGAAAAGAATGCATAATCTAAAAAATTTAAATTGGAAATAAATGAATTAGGATTATGGTTGGAAATTAATTTAGTTATATATTGTGCTTATGTTGATTTTCTTTACAAGCAAGTTTACTACTTCTTATCAAGCCTTTAAGTCATTTATGAGCAATAGATATTAAAAAAGGATAAGCATAAATGCATGGTTAAAGTGGTCCAAGAGTAAAGGTGAATGCTTTGCTTGAAGTGTTGCAATATGAAGTAAATTTAACCATGGATTTTGGTAGTAAATATCTATTTTAGAAAATCTTATTTTCCTCATGATGGGATAGTATTCATGGAATATTAAGTGGCCAACCCAATTGTAGTGGAGTAAGTTTTTAGTTGCAGTAATAATGATGCAAAACCCTTTCTTAATGGTGAATCGTGAATGGAGGAAAGAAATCTAAGAAAAAAAAAAATCGATGGAGGAACAATGAGACGTATGGGGAGAGGGGTGTAGTGGAAAATATGGAAAATATCAAGATCATCGAGAAGAAGCTTGGAAGAAAAAGAAACTAGAAGGTGCTATATTTGGTACTCCAGGTAGATTTGTTTCAAAATGTTTTCCTATTGCATGATTGTGTTTACTTGAATGAAAAGTATGGATAACAATGTGATGCTTTGTATTTTGTTTTATGTGTGATTAAACAATGCAAATTTTGGTTGATTGAGTGCCTGATTTTGTTTTTCTTTGTGTGAAATAAATGGTTAAAAATATCGTAGAGTATCCATTGTGATTGCTTAAATGTTCTCTCATTGTTTTTTCCTATGTAAAAGAGATGGAAAACAAAATTGTAGAGCATTCCCTGTGATTACTTAGCATGACTGCAATTATTGTTTGTTGTGTGAAAGAAAATGGAAATATTACTTAAGATAATTTCCTTGTGATTGGTCTATAATTGATTTTAAATGGATACAAACATATCATTTTCTGAGTGTTGCCATTATCCATAATGAATATGGTGTAAATAAATTATACGTGCATTGGAAAATTGAATAGAGTGTGAATTTTACGAATGCCTATACATTGTGTGTTGCTTGTATTATTAGGAATGCATACATATATTTGAACCATAATATGATCCCACCAAAATCATTATTTATTAAAACCCAACCATAGTAGAGCTTCAACTGTAGCATGGAACGACTAGCTAGAGCAGGTGTAGTTGAAGAGGATCTTCAGTATCCACACAACATTGAAAGGAAAAGTTGTAGTGATGTTTTGTTTGTGTATTCCACCCATTAAAAGTATTGGGATATTCTTCATCATCTTGGGAATAACTTGTCAATTTGATTGGTGCAAAGAGAATCATCCAATCCAGGGTTAATATTTTTGCCATGTAAATGACAAAAATTTGGAAGTCAAAATTATTACTTGGGAATGATGTGTATTATGTTAGCATCAAATAGTTTGGAAAGACGTCAACCTAGATCCTATGTGTAATGCTATTCCCAGTTACAAAGGAGTGTTTTATTAGATTTAAAATATGTTTGTGCTTTAAAAAGTTTACTATATGAATTATGTGCTGCTCATTCAGAAATTAAACTCTTGATAATTATGTAATTGGTTTCCAAACAATAATATGTATGTTTTAAGAAGCTTACTTTTGTGTAATTGTTTTCTATTGATGCTTAGAGAATATTATGTTGTCTCTTAGTTTAAAACAACCATACTTTGGATAGTCATTCTCTGTTGTGCTTTTAAAAGGTTGAATGTTGTGTTAGAGGTGTGGCAAAGTATTGTATATGTAGCAGTATTTGTAAACCTTTGAGCTTATTTATTAAATTTCAATGGATTTGAAGATTATATGGAAGAAATATTTATTCAAGTTTACATGTGTGGATAGAACTTGATCTCTATTAAAAATATTTATTCACAATCTTTTTTTTGAATGAGATAATAAACTCATGGTAAATCAAAGTCAGCATTGTGGAGGAGATACATTGAAGCTAGACATGGAAGCCCATGCATAGTATTCATGATGTTCAAAGTGGTAGGAATAGAAGGAGCATCTATATTTGAATGCATTACTACATTCTTGATAGCCCTCACATTTGTGTTTATATTGGGAATAGATAAATCTTAAGAGTGTGTTGTGCATAGCTAAAATATTGCATATACTCCACTTTTAAATTTTTTTTTTTTTTTTTAAGTTTTAAATAGAGTGTGTTGTGCATGGCTAAAATGTTGAATATGTTCTATCCTCATCACTATCAAATTATTTATTTTTTATTTTAAATATGCTATTTTTATAGAAAGTTTTAGATCAACTAGACCCTATTTGGTTGAAATAGGTCTAGTCATAAATATGAGTTCTTTTTTAAAGGAAGCTTTATCTTTGTTTATGTCAATCATTTTACATACATTTGGAAAGAATTTGAAGATGTATTCCTAAGCCTATGGAAATTTAGAAAAAATATATGAAGATAGTTATTTTAAAGAATACACTTAAATACTATGAAAAAAATCAAAGGTCTTAAGCAAGATGAAAAAGAGAAAAAATGGAATGATAGTTTGAAGGTTAAGAAAACTATCATTTTGAGTTTGAGGTTAGATAGATCATCTAGTGATAAAAAATATTTATTTGAATTTAAAAAAAAAACAAAAAAAATTTATAGGTTCATGGTTGTATTTAGACAACCATGAGGTTGTTATTTTCGTAAATCCTAGCAACAAGTATAATTTTAATAATTTTGCATCAGTTGAGAGGTTACAGATTCAAAAAACAAAGATTAATGTCATATAAATTGAAGGTGTGAATGTTCATGTTTTTTTCAAATTACCATTGATAAATGTGTTTTACATTTAAATTTTTGGTCATTATTCTTGTTTATTTGTAATTGTATTCTTTAAGTATTATTAACATTAATGTACAAAATCTGGGTCAGACAAAACTAGGAGCCTCATGGTGAGTACTCCTTATGGTTTATTAGCAATGGGTATTTCATTGTTAGTTTTTCTTCTCTAGCCGATAGAAACATGGCTTTTGAATCAGAAAAGAGGAACCACGGTCCGGCAAGGTTATTTTTTCAACCTTGGAGAGTGGGTTTCGATCCTCGTATTGAACCCACGGCTATCCCGGTTTGGATCCGGTTGTATGCTCTTCCAATGGAGTTTTGGGGTGAGCAGGTTCTGGAAATGATCGGTAACTCCCTCGGTAGACATCTGGGCGTCTCCAAAGACACCATAGAAGGAAACACAACTATTTTTGCAAGAATTTGTGTGGAAATGGATATTAGCCAGCCTCTACCGATAGAGGTGGAACTAGATCTGGCAGGACTATCTTGGATCCAATAGCTATATTATGAGGCTCTGCCCTTCATATGCAGAGTCTGCCACAAACATGGGCATTTGGCCCGGTTTTGTCCAAATATTTTAAACACAAAAATGGAGGCCCCGCTTGGAATGCCAAATCGCCCCAGGGAGGGTAAGTCTACTCTTACCAAAGAACCAACCAATACTCCTCAAGGTAATGATGTTCAGAAAGATGGCTTTGAACAACACAAAAGAAGGAGGAAGCAAAAGAAAAATGGTAAGGAGCAATCACAACTCAATCCAGCCAATAGGTATGAAATTTTTAATACGATAGTGGACCAAGAGGATCAAGTCATGGAAGGAGTGGATGGGAATATTGAGGACAATAACATCCACGCTCATGCTTCTCCTTCATCTCCCATCGTCATAGAACAGGTGATTGAGTACACTGAGTTACCGCAGCCAGAGAATGTAGGGGCATTGATAGTGCACTCCCAAGCGTAGCCAATAATCAAGGATGTCAGCATGGGAATAGCAGAAAAGAACAGATAAAGGCTAGATCTAGGGATAACTCAGATGGAAAAGATATCCAAAAATAGAAACTCTCAAGGAGCGGGAAAAAAATCAAATAAGGACCTGCTAGCAGTTCAAGGAGACAAGCTGATCACTGGAGGATCGGTGAGGACAATTGATTCTTACTGCTCTCAAGGTTTTCAATGATTATTAAATCATGGAATATTAGGGGTTTAAATAGTAGAACCCATCAATCTGCTGTTCAAATACTCTTAGGAAAATGCAAAACATATTTTTTGCTTATCTAGGAGACCAAAATGTCGTTAGATCTTATAAGTAAAACAGTTAACAGAATTTGGAGGGGTGCTAGTCATATGGATGTGGCAGCCCAAGGTGCCTCAGGGGGGATTTTCACTCTTTGGAACTCTCTGGAATGGACTGAAATAGAACATATAGCCTGGAGGGGTGTTCTCACATCTCATTTTAGGAATAATGTCATAGCTGAACATGTTTTAATCACAAAATTTTATGGGGCTCAAAACCTTGATGGCCAGAGGCTTCAATGGAAGGCTATGCATAACATGAGGACCTTAAGGGATGATTTAGACTAGATTATTGTTAGGGATTTCAATGCTAAATTATCCTGTAGAGATCAGGAAGGAGGAACCCCAATTTTGGACCTAGGGGATCGACTTCTGATTGCCCAAGTCTAGGCTTTTCACCTAGTGGATATTAAAGGCCCTGGACCCAAATTTACTTGGACTAACAAGAGGAGGGAGCCACATAGTCGGAAGGTAAAGCTAGACTGTTTTTTGGTTTCAAAGGAGGCATTCGTAAAATGGAATACAAAATTCTAGATTTTGGAGGGCCCGATTTTAGATCACTTTCCCATTTTTTTGGAGGGAGGGATTACGACAGGGCAGCATCACAAACCCTTTAAATTTGAGAATTTTTTGTTACAAAAAGAGGATCTTCGAAAGAAAATTCCACAGTGGTGGAAGGAACGTCGTCTACCTTTTGGGACAACAATGTTTAGATTCCACAAACTGCTTCATTATTTCAAAGCTCAACTGAAACAATGGAGGCAAGCTAACAAGACAAACTTCCAGATCCAAAGAGCTCCTTTGGTAGCCAGATGGGATGAGGTTCAAAAATACTTTAGGGAAGGAACAATTTCAGAGCAGCTCAAAGCTAAGGATGATGCCTTGCATAAAGCGGTTGAGGACATTGATAACCAAGAGGAGACCTACTGGAAACAAAGAGCAAGAACCACTTGGTTATTGGAAGGTGATAGAAATACCAAATTTTTCCATCGGTCAGCCTGTGCTAGGAGACAGATGAATAACATAGAAGCTCTTCAAGATGAGAATGTACATTCCTTTGATACTCTTCCTGGTATGCATTCCCATTCAATGGATTACTTTTCTAAACTTTTTAAGTCAAGTATGGAGCAAGATGTAGAGGCTCAAAATGAAGTGATTGATGTCATACCCTCTGTTATCTCTGAAGAAGAAAATCAGGCCCTTCTTAAACCCATTGGTAGAGAAGAACCGAAGAATGTGGTCTTTGGAATGAGTACCGGCAAAACTCCAGGACCAGATGGCTTTCCAATTGAGTTTTTTCAGGCCTTTTGGGATACTTTGGATGAGGATGTTTTGGCTATCGTAGAGGAGTCCAGAGGTAATAAAAGAATGCTTAAGGCATTAAATCATACCTTCATAACTTTAATTCCAAAAGGGGAGGAGGGGGTTCATATTTCAGATTATAGACCTATTGCCTTATGCAATGTGATTTATAAAATAATCACAAAGGTAATGGTTGAACGGCTAAAACCCCTTTTACATAACATTATCTCCTATGATCAAGGGGGTTTTGTAGAGGGTGGGCAGATCTTGGATGGGGTGGTTCTTGCTTAGGAGGCAATCCATACAATGCAAAAATCTGGTAATAAAGGAATGTTCATTAAATTAGATATGTCAAAGGCCTATGATAGGGTGGAGTGGAGTTTATTGTCAAAAATGATGGCAGCCTTTGGTTTTTCTTAGGACTGGATAGATTGGGTCATGAGTTGTGTATCTACGCCGTATTATTCAGTATTAATCAAGGGTCTTCCCTTGCAACCTTTTGGAGCCTCTCGAGGTCTTCGTCAAGGGGATCCTTGCTCTCCCTATCTTTTCCTCATTTTGGCTAAAGGATTAGGTAGACTTTTCTTGAGGAGAAGACATCAAGGTTTGCTAACAGGTATCAAGGTGGGTGAGGAATTTTTGACTCACTTACAGTTTGTGGATGATATAGGATTGGTTGGAGTGGCCAGCTTTAGGGAAACAAGAGTGATCAGAGATACTCTTAATGTCTACCTTAGGGCTTCAAACCAAGTCATTAATGATAAAAAATCCAAAGTGGTCTTTCTTAATCTTGATCAAATGCTCCAGGATAGAGTTGTAGAGATCTTGGGATTCACAAGGACTTCTCTTCTAGTGGTTTACTTGGGGGTTCATTTGCATTTTAAAAAACTAAAAATGGATATCTGGAAGGATCTTTTGGATGGTATCAAATATAGAATGAATCATTGGTCTCACAAATGGTTAAGCTATGGGGGTAGATTAACTTTTTTACAGTCAGTCATTCAGGCCATGCCAATTTACAAATTTTCTATCCTGGTTGCCCCTCATAAGATATGGAAAGAGCTAGACAATATGGCTAGAAAATTTTTATGGGAAGGAGCAAAAGGAGAGAGGAAATGGGCCTTAGTTGGTTGGGATAAAGTTACCCAGCCCAAGGTAAAAGGAGGGCTGGGACTAAGAAGATCCAAGTTCAATAATAAAGCCTTGACTGAAAAGCTGTACTGAAGGTGGATTTCCCAACCAACCTCCTTATTCAGTAGAATCCTAACTAGTAAATATTTGGGTCATGTTAACCCCAATGAGGTGGGTCATTTCCCTTTGGATGGCCCTAGATACCTAGTGTGGCAAGCTCTCAAGATAGGATCTCAGGTGGTTAAAGATCGATTGTTTTGGAAAGTGGGGAGAGGGGACAAGGCTCGTTTCTGGATAGACTCTTAGGATCAGTACCCACCCATCATTGTTGAATTTCTTGAATTGCAACCAATAAAAAATTCCATAGAAACCAAAGGATGGGTCAACATTGATAGTTACTTCATCACTAGTCAACTGGGGGAGTATAAGTTTAAGAAGTTTAAGAAGCTGGAGGAGTGGCCAATTTCAATCCCTCTGGAGTTGGCACCTATCATGACTAAAATCTTGTCAGAAATATTTCTCACAGGTAGAGACGAGGAGGATGAATTAGCTTGGGGCTATGGGAGCCTTGGTGTATTTACAGTGAAGGACGGATATGAGAAGATCCTCCCAGAGCCTCCCCCCCATTCATTCTCGGTTGAGGATTGGACAAAGATTTGGCACTCCAAGGGCTGGCCGAAAGTAAACTTTTTTGCCTGGAAGTTTATGCACAACGAAATTCTCTCTTTTGACAATCTCAGATGTAGAGGAATCATCGGTCCATATCAATGTGTTTTATGCTACAAGAACGAGGAAACAACTAATCACCTGATGTTTGAGTGCCCTTTCACATGTGAGATTTGGAAGCGTTGGCTTTCTTGCTATAAAATTCAAGTTAATGGTGACTTGAATCGGACTAATATCTAGAAAACATGGAAGAGGGGTAGATTTAAATCTAAAGCTCTTCGAATTGGTTGGGAGCTTGGACTAAACTTCATTTGGTGGCAAGTGTGGTTGGAGAGAAATGCGAAAATTTTTAGAGAAATTTTTTCCTCGTTAGATGGAGTTTCGTAGATTATCTGGAGCAAGGTTACAGAAAATGTTGTTGTCCATGCTATAGAGGAAAATCAGGTTGTTAATGGTCCAATGGAAGAGGGAGTTGAAGAACAACTGGGACAGGACAGAGCTAGTTGGAAACCACCACCAGAAGGCTAGATTAAAATTAATATTGACAGAGCTAAAAAGGGCAATCCAGGTAGTGCCAAAATTGGAGTGGTTTGTCAGAATCATGATGGATCAGTGCTATATTGGGAACTGCAAGGCTTGGGAAGAGCCACAAACAATGAAGCAGAAGCCATAGCTATTAAATTCGCTTCTATTTTGACGAGTGAAACGAGGGCCACGGGAGGATCATTATTGAATCAGACTCTCAAATAATGGTTGGAGCTCTTGATTGCATGAGAAACTTTGCTTTGAAAGCATGGAGGTTGAGGATCCTTGTCTCTCAAATTAAGGAATTATGGAAGGAATTAGATGATGTGATCCCAGTTTATGTGAGTCGAGATTTAAACAACGCGGCCGACTTCCTGGCTAAGATGGGTGCTGAGAAGGAAGCAGGGGTCCAGCTTCACAGTGATATGGCTATTGAGGATGAGGTGGTCAGGCAAGGTCTGGAAAGGTCCTTGAACAAATGATCAAAGAAAAAACAAAGGGAGGGATGTTGTCGCGATATCGCGACGTGTTGCACCGTCGCGGTCGTTGGAGGAATGTTGTCATGATATCGCGACATGTCGCGCCGTCGTGGTCGCCTCAGGGAAGTTGTCACGATATTGTGACATGTTGCGCCGTCGCGGTCGCTGGAGGGAAGTTGTCATGATATCGCGACATGTTGCGATATCGTGACATGTCATGATATCACGACATGTTGCACTGTCGCAGTCGCTGGAGGAAAGTTGTCACGATATCACGACATGTCACGATATCGCGACATGTTGTGTCGTCACGGCCGCTGGAGGAAAGTTGTCGCGATATTGCGACTTGTTGCGCCGTCGCAGCCGCTAGAGTAAATTTGTCATGATATCGCGACGTGTTCCGTCGTCGCGGTCGCTGGAGGAAAGCTGTCGCGATATCGTGACATGTTGCGCCATCACGATCGCTGGTGGAAAGTTGTCGCGATATCGCGACATGTTGCGCCATTGGAAAGTTGTCGCGATTTCGTGACATGTTGCGCTGGTGGAAAGTTGTCGCGATTTTGCGACATGTTGCGCCATCGCGGTTGCTGGAGGAAAGTTGTCATGATATCGCGACATGCAGTGCTGTCGCGATCGCTGGAGGAAAGTTGTCACGATTTTGCGACATGTTGCACCGTCACGGTCGCTGGAGAAAAGTTGTCGCAATATCGTGACATGTTGCGTCGTTGCGGCCGCTAGAGGAAGTTGTCGCGATATCGCGACATGTTGCACCGTCGTAGCCGCTGGAGAAAAGTTGTCACGATATTGTGACATGTTGCGCCGTCGCGGTCGCTGGAGGAAAGTTGTCGCAATTTCGCGATATGTTGCGCCGTCGCAGCCGCTGGAGGAAAGTTGTCGTGATATCGCGACATGTTGCGCCGTTGCGGCCGCTGGAGGAAAGTTGTCGCGATATCGTGACATGTTGCTTTTTCATGGCCAAAGGTGAGAAGGTGTCGCGATATCGCGACATGTCACGTTTTCGGGACCAGTTGCATCATCTGTCCATGCCGATCCCCTGCTAGCTAGTTATTGATATAGGAGATTTGGCTCCATTGCAAGTCTTCTTCTTCTTTTGTAAGTTTGTGTTCTCTTTGAACTCGGCTGGGAAGAGTCTCTTCCATTATTGTAATTGATCTTTGTTTTAATACAAGTTTTTTCAAAATTTTCAAAAAAAAAAAAACATTAATGTACAAAATAAGTTCATAATAAAATTATTATACAAGAAAAGTTAGATGAACAAAGATCTAAGGAAAAACAAAAAAAAAAAAACAGTTGTTATAAAAAGAATGTAACAGTAGAGGATTCAAAAGTCATGTCTACAAAAGTAACATAGTTCTAAGAAGTAACAACAATAATATTCAAAGCTATGTCAAAAGAACGTAATAATAAAACAAAGAAACACAACATATATTCCCACCCGCAGCAACAATCTTAGAGGTAGGGCTTAGAACATCAATGAGCATTGTGACGCACGGTTGATCCTGTCAAATCCTGCCAACTATTTCCTCCCGTGACAAAGATGATCTCCGTGGAATAAGGGCGGTGTAGATTAACATCACCATAATAAAGTCAACCAGCCCCGTAGGCTTACGCGTTTGGAGACTTTTTAAACGGTGATTCTGTGTTTTGAAAAAAAAAATTACAGAGAATGTAGGCAAGTCCTATGTATATGAACCCGTACAAACTACTCATTTGGATTTATTTGATACTATGTCATGTCTCGCCGCAACCCATTGAGAAAGTCATTGTAACTTTATCCGAACGAAAGCCCTACCATAAACACGCATCCACGGTATTTGACCGGGCTCCTAAAGCATTGGGTGAACAAGTCTAAAGAAGCCGGTTCCTTGCCGGTTCCTGGTCTTCTCCTTGGATTATTATTATTATATTCTTGGAAACGTTAAAATGTTTGGTATAAATGCCTTCCCACACTATGCACATACCATCATCAAGTCGAATTATTTCGATATCTTTTCTGGATTTCTATTATGACTTCCATGACCATGTTTCATGTTGCCTTGAGTTGTATTGTGTGGCTTTCCATAAGCTCAGCCATCAGAGCATCCGACCCCGATCCTCTGCAGGATTTCTGTGTAGCCGATTTTACCCAAGGTAAAATAGCTCTTCACCCATTAACATGTACTTTAATGGCATTTGAACTTTTTCATATATATAGATTGAAATTAATGTACATTTATTGAATGCAGGAAATGCGAAGGTGAACGGGTTCGTATGCAAGGACCCAAGTACAGTGAAGGCATCAGATTTTTTGTTTAAGGGTCTGCGGAGTCCACTCTCAACAAACAATGCATTGGGATTCAATATAAGCGTGGGGAACGTAAATAACTTCCCAGCGGTGAACACGCTTGGAATTTCAATGAACCGTGGTGAATTTGCTCCAGGCGGTTTGAACCCGCCTCATATTCACCCTCGCGCAACGGAGATCATCTTTGTGATGGAGGGCACCGTTTTGGTTGGCTTCGTCTCAACAAATAACGTGCTGTTTTCTCAAAAGCTGGAGAAGGGAGATGTGTTTGTGATTCCACGCGGATTAGTGCATTTTCAGATGAATGTGGGCGCTTCGTATGCGGTGACAGTAACTGCGTTAAACAGTCAGCAGCCAGGAGTACAGGTGGTTGCGTCTTCTCTTTTCGGATCGAATCCTCCCATTCCTGAAGATGTGTTGGCCAAAGCGTTTAACATCACCAACGAGCAAGTGAAGGAGATCATCTCTAAACAAGGAGTAGCCGGTGCTCCTCCTTCAATTTATTAACTCGTCGTGCTAGATTGACGATGAATTCTCTATTTATTAATTTTTTCAGTCTTACAAACAGGAAGGATAATAAAGACTTTGCAGTCTATCTTTTCAACAAGTTTTGTTTTCAGAGGTTTCGTTGAACTATTTTAAAACATAAAGAAATAAATATGATGTTCTCAAAGATGAATCAAAATATTCGACATCGTTTGAGAGATTTTAGACGAACACATCACATAATTGGGTTGACAGGAATTTATTCACGGAAGAGATTAAGAGACTTTCCAAACAGCAAAGTTACATGACTATTCGTTTACTGTTCTTTATGTTTTCTCATCCTCTCCATTTTTTGAAGTGTTCGGTTTCATTAATCATACACTCCAAATAAACATTTATTACAAAATATTTTTTTAATATTTATAAAATTTAACACATGAATTATGTATTTCCTTCAACGTTTTGAAGTGAAGCATGTGTTATCATGTATCCAATGTCACCTATTGAATTGAGTGGTTGTCAATTTTTGTCTTGCATGTGAGGCAATAAATGTTATGTAAGGTTTTGTATGCTGTTTTTTATTTTTTTCATTGTGATCAAATTCTAGATTTCTTGTAAGTTTTCCTATCATAAGTTTTTTGATTTGATAAAATGGATGTATATCTTGAATGTAATATTTAATAATTTTGCCTTTTCAAGGAAGTGAAGTCGGTGAGGGTTTTTAATTTTTAATTTTTGATTTCTTCATCTCCTCTCGGTTTTTCCGGTACCTTGGTTGTGATTGTTGTATTTTCTTCGTCGGTGTTGTTGCCGATTTTTCCCCTTTAAGATGGACAGTTGTTAGTCTCCCTTTCAAGATAGTTGTTGGGTTTAATACATTTTTATCCCTTTGGTAGTTTTTGTATAAGGTTGTGGAATTCCTTTCAAAACCCTCTTTCTAAATATTACCAAAAAATATTTAACAATTGTGCATACTTGTTTTAGTCCTTTGAATGATCCTATAGCTACCATTATTTTTTCTTGAACAAGAATGTAGAAACCCATCAAGTTCTCTATAGTCTCTAGAGTTAAACCATTAGGACCCAACAACTACTAATGTTGTCTAACAAATATCCCTTTATCTTGTATTATATTATCAATCTTGATGATATCATAATGCATCTTATCATTTAGTATCTTAATTGCATATAGTGATAGTACACTCCTTGACAAAAGTCTTAGACGATCATAGTATTTGATAGTGGTTCATGGATATCTTGTTTGAGTTACAAAAATAAATAATATTCTTTCAAAAAGATCAAGTTTGCAAGCTATGCCATACTTCTCCAAAGCTTTCATGGGATACCTAATTTTTTAATGCTTGTAATAATGCTCATAACTCAATAATTCTTCTCATGAAAGATTCTAGATTCTCCACTCTTCATATTCAAACAATGAAGTTGGCTCTAAAGGAATAGGATTTGATTTTGATTCCTTTCTTTGAATGCTATTTCTAGCTTCTCCTATGTATATTTGGTCATGGTTGAATCCTGAATATATGCTTGCACTTAATTTGCTACTTCAAACATGATGATTAATCTTGCATGTATGCTTACCTTGGCAAAATTTATTTGGTCTTCATTTTATTCTTAAATATGGATAATGGTCTCATCTACTACTTACCAAACCTTTTCAAACTCAAGCTATTTTGTGAGTTTGAATTTTTGGAAAACATGATTATTCCCTTTTAGTAGTTGAGAATCGTGAAATAAAAACTTCATTGCTCCAATAGCCATAGCAAACCTCCAAAAAAAATAAATATTTTTACTTCACTGAATAAGACTAAAATATTTGTTTTGATGAGTATATATGTAACGACCCTCCTCACAGATTATTTCAAATGAGCAAATTAGTAATAACCTTACATTTTCTTGTGACTCATGGTACTGGTGATTACTATAGTGTATGTAGGATCAAGTTCGAAGGTGATGATACAAGAGTAGTTGGTCGATAGAAAATAAGGTAAAGGGAAGTAATGATTTGACTTGCGAGTACATGGACTCTCGCATGCTTACATATTATGTAGATTTAGTGTTTATTTATTTGTTATATTTTGTTGAGTGACGATGATGATGGGAGCCAATGGTTATTTTATTCATTGCAAATAGTTTTAAAATAAATAAAAAATAAAATAGATATTAAGAAAGGATATGCATAAATGCATGGTTAAATAGGTCCAAGAGTAAAAGTATTCGTGTGGATGTCAAATTATTTAAAAGTAAAGGTGAATCATTTTCTTGAAGTATTAAAATATGAAATAAATTTAGCCATGGAGTTTGGTAGTGAATATTTATTTTGGAAAAGCTTGTTTTCCTCATGATGGAATGGTATTCATGGAAGATTAAGCGGCCAACACAAATATAGTGGAGTGAGGTGTTAGTTGTAGTAATAATTATGCAAAACTCTCTCTCAATGGTAAACCATGAATGGAGGAAAGGAAGTTAAGAAAAATTAAGAATAAGGAAATTGTTAGAGGGAGGGGTAGCGAGACAGACATGGGAGAGGGATGCAATGAAAAATCTAGAAAAGACCAAGAGCACCAAGAAGAATCTTGGAAGAGAAAGAAACCAGAAGGTGCTATGTGTGGGACTCCAGGTAGTTTTGTTTCAAAATGCTTTTCTATTATTTGACCGTGTTTACTTTAATAAAAAGTATGGAGATTACGTTGACTGATGCTTTATATTTTATTTTTTGCATGATTAAATAATGCAAAGTATGGTTGGTTGAGTGCTTGATATTATTGTTCTTTGTATGAAATAAATGTTTAAAAATATCGTAGAGTATCCCTTGTGATTGCTCAAATGTTTGCTCATTGTTATTTCCTATGTAAAAGAAATGGAAAACAAAATTGTAAAGCATTCCCTGTGATTGCTTAGTGCAGTTGCAATTATTGTTCATTGTGTGAAAGAAAAGGAAAAAATTACTGGAGATAATTTTCTTGTGATTTCTCGATGATTGCTTTTAAATTAATACGAACATGTTATTTATGAGTGCTACCATTTTCTATAATTGAGATGGTATAAATAGATTATGCATGCATTGGAAAATTGAATGCAGTATGAATTTTGTGAACACCTATGCATTGTGTGCTATCTGTATTATTAGAAATGCATACTTATGTTTGAGCCGTAATATGATCCCATAAAACTCAAGATTTAATAAAACCTATCCATAGTAGCTTCAACTACAACATGGAGCGGTTAGCCCGAGCTGATGCAGTTGAAGAGGAGTTTAAATATCCACGCGATATTGGAATAAAAAAATTGCATTAATCTTCCATTCATGGATTCCATCAATAAAGAGTATTGGGAGAGTAGCGTATATTTAGCAGTATTTGTAAATCTTTGATTTTATTTATTAAAGTTCAATGGATGTGGATATTGCAAGGAAGAAATATTTGTTTATGTTTGCATGTGTGGATAGAACTTGTCTAATTTTTTTTAAAAGAGTGCCAAGTTGTTATGTGTGAAGATTCTATTTGTGGGCTTCTCCTTTTTGGTTGAAGAGTTTACTTTTTCTTCCATCGCATTCTCGATCAAGTCGGGCTAACGTACTTCATCTATAGAAAAATTATGTATTCTATATTTGATTTGAAAATTATGTTCACATTGGAAATGTGTGCTTTGAGTTAGAATATCTCCGAAAGTTGCATAACTCTTTTAATAGATTTTGGTTGGACTATCATGTTGGTTGCTAAGCTAGGAATATAAAGAAAATGGTATGCTTTTCAGTGAACCATAAAAGTGTCCTTGCTTTTATCTTTGAAAGGAATGCATAATTTGAACACTTTAAATTGGAAATAAAATAATTAATATTATGGTCGGAAATGAATTTAATTATATATTGTTCTTATGTTGATTTTTCATGCAAGTAAGTTTGCTACTTATCCAGTTTTAGAGTTACAAGTTATATTGCATTGTGTTATTAATGATACTTATTAAACCCTAATATGTAAGAATGAATTGGAAAGCTTAGTAAAATATTAGTAGTGTGAATGTAAAATAATTCTTAGGGGTGTGATACCCTAATTAAAAATTGGTATATTGAGAGAATACTCAGAATTCATCCAAAAAATATTGGGGTGTGAGTAGACACATAATAATACCTAGAGCAATTGTAAGTTGACAAGTATGGTCGATTTAAAAAGACTAGGTCAAAACTGGTATGAGAGACAGTATGTTATGATTTCTCTAGGTTACATCTAGGATAGTATTGTGATAGATTCCATGTATCTTTGACTAAGCTAGTTAGATCTCGTTGTATGGTATGGGATACACTAATGGGAGTTTAAAAGAAGATCAGTATGACCCTCATGCAAAACAATGAGGATGCAAATGAGATAAGTCAATTCTTCCAAAGGCACCTTTAAGGGATCTGGCCGATCTCATCCACTCGGGTGATTGTGCTATAGTAATATTGAACCTAAAAGTGGTGTTATTTTTGTGCTAAAAAGAATTTGTTTCAAAAGAAAATTGGGTGAAAATATGATTGCTATGAAAATGAAGGTAAAGTTATAAGTTATGTGTTGCTTTAAAAAAATAGTGCTATGTTTGATGTGAAGTGGCACAACTAGGTGAGAAGACTTGCGTTGTTACATATGGTATTAGAGTAAAAGTGGATATGAGATGTGTACTCTAATTATAATTTAAACTGAAATAATAAATTATTTCTTTCACCTTCATGTTCAATGGCAGCAATGCTACGTGGTGGATCTTCAATAAATCTTGTAAAAGGCATGTAGGAAGAGATCATCGAAATACCACCTAGAGGACCAAGGTCAAGATTGAGATGATAATGCCCTCAATGTGAAAGTAGGATGAAACAATTGAATGAACCTGCACCTAATGAACCTATCAAGGAAGGGAATAACCTTGCAAAAGTGGTTCAAATGTTACAAACCCACATGGAGCAACAAAGGTAAGAAATGGCTAAAAAATAACTCAAATGACTCAGCAATAAGAACTTATTACCCAATAATAAAGGGTAATAGAGGAGTTAGATAGAGAAAGAGACATTGTTTTAATAAATATTGATGAAGTATCTAGAGAACTTGATTGAACCAGTGTTAGAAGGGCCATAGTAAGTAAGAAATTTTATAGGAACCTATGAAAGGTTACTATATCCAAGTTCACTAGAAAGGGTGACAAAGATTCAATAGAGAATTGGTTAAATGAACTGGAGTCATATTTCTCTTTAGTAGTTTTATGCTCTAAATCTAAAACTGCTTTGGTAGTCATGAATATGATTGAGGTAGCCATTTATATATGGAAATAATATAAGATAAGGCATAAAATTGAAGCTTCATATCTCAAGTGGGAAACAGTTGTCAAGGAATTTAAAGATAGATTTCTAACCAAGCAGTAATATATGGAGAAATTTAGAGAACTCTCTAATTTACATCAGGAAGATGTGTCAGTGCAATAATACCACAAAAAATTATTCAATTATTGAAGTATACAACTCAATATGAAAGAAATTAAGGAAATGAAGACATATAAATTCATTCTGGGATTGCATCCTAGAATCATGACAATGGTAAATATGCACAATTCTGACCATTTTGTTTATAGCTTTTGAATTTATAATAAAAGAGGAAACCAATCAAGAAACTAGAAAGAAATGGTTTAATTATCAAAATCTGTTTGAAAAGGAAAAATATGAACTCATGAAATGGAAAAGTGTTGGATTTATGATATGGAAGAAAGATCAAAATAAGAAACCTAAATGTGGAGAGTAAGGTAGACAGGGTGGTAAAAATAAATCTAATTACAAGAGTGGTAAGTTCAAACAAGATGGTAAAGAATTTACCAAAATACAATATCATAAAGCAGTAGGTCAATATAGGACCAAAGAAACAACAGTTTTTGATAGAAATTATAATAGCAACAAATCAAATACAGTTCCTCCTGAAAGCACGAGATTCCGGGAGAAGGAAACACTAATTGCGATTGCATTCAAAATCAAGTACGCTTAAGTCCTAGAAATGTAAAGTGCATGAAATGAAAAAGACGCATTGCAATGAGACACAAGCAAATGGAGAAAACACAGCCCTTTCATTAAACTTTCTTGATCTTTGTTACAATGACGCCTCCTCCCTTTTCAGGGGCTAGGAGCGTTAAAAGAATTTGGTTACAATCACTTAATGTTCCTCTTTTCACGTGCCCACGTTTGAATGGGCGGGCCAGAATGTTGCCGCCGCTTACGCTGATGAGTCTTTGACTTCTGCTGCTCCTCCTACGAACACAGAAACAACAAAGATGTCAGTAGCACCTGCTGCAAATAAAAAGTGTTTGTTCTCTAAAATCATCAAAAGATGCATGTAAACATTTGTCTGAAACAGTAAGTACAGTGAGTTCAAATGGCCTAAAAACCTGACAGAAGATAGAAGATATTACCAGAAGGCCATTGCCACTGAAACAGCCGGCCAATCTACCTTCACCTGGAAATCGTCCCTGGGAAGGACGATTCCTGACTGCAAATCGTCCCTGGGTGGGACGATTCCTTCTGTGTTGGAAAAGTCGAAGTGATCTGCTCCAATGTCGACTCCCGAGACTTCCAAAACACCTACAGACAGAGGGGTTATGTAATTGGGGCCATTTTGGGACGACCCAGATGGTCGGATTCTCCCAATTTGGCCTCTATCCTCGGGAATTTGATATCGCCTCCTGCAAGTCAGTGAAACAACAAAGCGACACAAAACATACTAGAATCTGATCAAAAGTTATGAAATTGCAGCTATGAGTTCACCAAACAGAATGACACAACATGCAATGTAAACAAATAATCTAGAATGCTAAAAAGAATGGAACTTGAGAAGTGCGAGGGGTGCCCAAGTGGGCCTCCCACCGTTGGCACTTGATTTCGGCGCCAATCCACTAGGGATGGGCCCAAAACCTCTTAGGATTGGGGGGGTCGGCAAATTGGTTGGTTCAGGTGTCCATGTGTTGGATTTGGGTCAGGTTCAAGCTTCCAAAAGCCACCCAACAACCTCCCTTGCAAAAGAGATTGGTGGATGTGAGAAAGTGAACCAAAGGGGATGCAAGTGAGTCTTCAACTCGACAGCACTTCGTTGCTTGAAATCTCCTTCAACCTGTATATTTTGGGTGAGAAAAGTCCCACCTTTTATAGACCCATGGGGTCTCTTTTGGGAGGGAAGCACAAATGCCATGTGTTGGTCATAGGCGCCATGTGGCAGTCTTGTCTTCCCATGAGGGAGGGGAGTCCTCCATTGACTTGGGCTTTCATAACTGCCCTTGTGACAGTCCTCAAACGGCCTATTTGTCCACCCACACACGCGTGCGAGGCAGGAGTCATCAACTGACTGTTCTAGGCTGCCACTTGGCCTCATTTGTCTTTTTGCCCGTTAAACTTGGAAATCGTCCTTACTGGAGACGATTTCAGAAATCGTCCCTGGGTGAGACGATTCCAAGTTAGCAATCGTCCCTGGGTGAGACGATTACTGGGCAAAGTGTCTAAGTGTGCCAAATTGCTTCTTGACCTTACAAAATTGCTATGAAAGTGGTTAAGACCACTGTTTTACCTCTGAGGGCTGCCCTGGGGGCTATGTTTGTCAAAGCGATCAGTGTTTGCAGTCACATAATCGGATTGGTGTTGTTTTGGTGTCTACAGATGCCCCTTTTTGGGAAGCGCTGTGGGTGACGCGATGCTGAGCAAAAATAGATAACCAAAGCACTAATGATTAGGGTTTCTTGGTAACCTAACCAACTTTTGATGCCCCAAGCATGGAAAGGGCATGCATTCTTGAATCCTTGCTTCGACGAGCTAAGGAATTTGATTTCAAGTATTAACCTGTTTTGGTGAGGTGTGACTTGAACTTAGACATTGATCGAGTCATGAATAGGCAAAGGGCGTTTTTATCCTCAGGGGGAACCTTGTGTTCATGATTCACGAAATGCCAAGTGTTTGATTGATTTGATTGTTGCTTGTTTATTGCCCCAAGCAGGAGCGTGATTGTCTTTGTCAATGATTCTTTGAATGCATGTCGTTTTCCTTAATTGGGTGTGTGATTGTTGATTGGTGACTAAGTGTGACTACCCCCTCAAGCGATGAATCGATGAGGGAATGACCTTCGTGAGAGAAGCGACGAGTCGCTTGACCCAAGATGACTTGTGCAAGGGTGCCTTTAGAGGGTTTACCGTTAAGCGTGTGCAATTTTTCCAACATTTGGACCTATTTTTGGTGGGTGTTAACCCTTTTGGTGATGCCTGAATGGGGTGAAATCATCGAAAACCTATCTTCCCGTGGAGCGGTCCGGCTATGATAGCCTTCTTGGGGAAGTAGGAGAGTGATAATTTGAACCTCAACATCTATTTTCTTTGCTTAGAGGTTAAGTGCATGAGCACTTTTGTCCGGAAATGTTATTGTTGTTTGTTTTTGTTGCATTTTTTCTTGTTTTTGTTGTTTTTGTGACACCATTTGGTGATTAAATTTTCGGCAATCCGTCTTCCCGTGGAGCGGTCCGGCTATGGTAGCCTTCTTAGGGAGTAGGATAGTGACAATGTAGACCCCGACATCGATTTTGCTATGCCAAGAGGTTAAGTGCAAGAGCACTTGTGTCTGGCAATGTTTATTGCTTTTTGTTTTTGTGTTGCATTTATTTGTTGTTTTTGTTGTTTTTGTTGTTTTGATTTTCTTTGATCTTGTGCATGATGGTTGATGAATATGGATGTATGCATGTTGATTTATTTTGATGGATGCATATGCTATGATGAATGCAAATGTTTTTGATTTATATGTGATATGCGAGATATGAAATGGATGAATGGGATTTGTGATGTTTGGCTATGGCACCATAGACTATTTAGAACTCTGTTATTTTGTTTTTAGGCGATTGTTGTGATGCATGACTTTGTATGTATACATGGGTTTTTCTTTTTTTGTATTTTTTGATGGTATTGTAAGGATGAAAAGTAGCGCAGTTGGTTTAGAAATGTAGCTAAGGTTTTCTGAGACTCAGATGGTTTTAACTCACTAGCCATGATTGTACTTTATCTTACAAGACTTTTGAACAAGGTATGAATCGGACTTGTTTTTGACCAAGCTATTTCACATCCCTGTGTGTGCAATTGAGTTCATTTAGTGGTATTTGTTAGGATACCGCCAGTGCCAGATGGGCTTTCAACCGAACTTGTACTGAGGATCACCTAATTAGCTCCACTAACTCCTTTGTTGTATTTAGTTAGATTAATCTGCGGTGTTATCCAGGATGCCATAAGCTAGCTCATCCACATGCAAACATTGATCTGTACGCAAGTTAATGTGATAGATATATCGTCATGTGGGAGGTTTAATTCTGTTACCGATAGGCTATCAACCAAATCGGTATTGAAGTTTGCCTTATGACCTATAGAATGCTGAGAGTTCCAGGGATTCAAGGTCAACTCCCTTCTTTTCTTCAATTATATTGGGATACTTGCTCATTTTGTAGTGATGAGATCACTTGTTTATTTTGATTTGTTTTTCTTTTGAGCAAGGGATTGGGGATATGGAGTGATGAAAATCACTATCGTTTGTGCCATTTGATTTGTGCATTGTAAGATGTCAAATATTTGAGTTTTGACATGTTGCAAATTTTTGATGTTTTGCAACTATTGAGAATTTAGGGATTCTTAGGGAATTGGGTAGGGAGGATGCTTGTCCTTTTGCCAACTCTCAGCATTCTTTGGGTCATTTGCACGGGGGATGAGCAAGATAACCGTTTCGCTTATGGTGACCTAGATTACTGTGCAGGTTTCATCTTTCGTTCACACAACTTGGGAATTGTTTTAGTGTTTTAATTTGTGTTGGGATGTTACGTAACAAGGTGTATTTCAAGTATGACTCTACCTTCGTAAAATCTATCTGACTTGATACATTACATGGCTAAAGAGAAAAATGATGACTGAATCATGAAAAACTCTTGATACATTAAAATACCACTGACTCTAGTGTGGTAAAAAGCAATGCATGGTGTTTTTGTTGTTTTTGTAAAATGGAACAGTGTGGAACAAGATGGACTAGCAGAGCAATTACAGCCTATGGTGCCTTTGACCTATACGACCACAAATATGCAATGTATGGATGCAATGCTTAATGCAGCTACATATTTTTGTATTTTTGATGGATTGATTTTGTGAATGTGAATATGAGGTGCTAGAGGAACTCTCTATTGATGAATTTTGAGTATGCCAAGAGATTGAGATGCAATCTTTTGTTGTTTTTGAGCTTTTTAGGTTTTGACCAAGTGATTGCGATAATCCTTGGAGCTTTTTGGTGTGACCAAGTGATTGCGATAATCCTTGGAGCTTTTTGGGTTTTTCCAAGTGATTGCGATAATCCTTGGAGCTTTTGGGGTGACCAAGTGATTGCGATAATCCTTGGAGCTTTTTGGTTTGACCAAGTGATTGCGATAATCCTTGGAGCTTTTTGGGTTGACCAAGTGATTGCGATAATCCTTGGAGCTTTTTGGTGTGACCAAGTGATTGCGATAATCCTTGGAGCTTTTTGTGGTGACCAAGTGATTGCGATAATCCTTGGAGCTTTTTGGTTTGACCAAGTGATTGCGATAATCCTTGGAGCTTTTGGGTTGACCAAGTGATTGCGATAATCCTTGGAGCTTTTTGTGGTGACCAAGTGATTGCGATAATCCTTGGAGCTTTTTGGTTTGACCAAGTGATTGCGATAATCCTTGGAGCTTTTGGGTTGACCAAATGATTGTGATAATCCTTGGAGCTTTTTGTGGTGACCAAGTGATTGCGATAATCCTTGGAGCTTTTTGAGGATATGGCTTTTTTAGATGTGGAATGGTCGCAAATGACTGATATTCAAGGGTTTTGTTTCCTTGATACCATCAAGAGAAGCTAGCCGGTATGTCCCGGGTCCTATTATGCTATCAATGACATATGGACCTAACCAATTTGCCATGAATTTATCCCTCATGTGGGACGACAAATTTGAGTTCTGTTGGTTTTCCTTCAAAACCAAATCACCAACCCGAAAGTCCCTTAGGTGAACTTTCATGTTGTAAGCCCTTTTAAGTCGCTCTTGATAGATACGTAAATGCTCGAGAGCATTAACGCGTCGTTCATCAAGAAACGTAATTTGGTCTAACCGGGCCTGCTGCGTAGTGTTATCATCGATGAACTCCTGCATTGATATGCGGAGGGAAGAAATTTCCAACTCGAGAGGCATTACTGCCTCTGAGCCATACATGACGAACGGAGTTGCCCCAGTGGGCGTCCGAATGCTAGTGCGATAAGCCCAAAGGGCAAGTGGGATTTTTATGTGCCAATCCTTATGACTGTCCCACCATGATCACCACTGAAAGCATGAGATTTCGGGTGAAGGAAACACTAATTACGATTGCATTCAAAATCAAGTACGCTTAAGTCCTAGAAATGTAAAGTGCATGAAATGAAAAAGACGCATTGCAATGAGACACAAGCAAATGGAGAAAACACGGCCCTTTCATTAAACTTTCTTGATCTCTGTTACAATGATGCCTCCTCCCTTTTCAGGGGCTAGGAGCATTGAAAGAATTTGGTTACAATCACTTAATGTTCCTCTTTCCACATGCCCACGTTTGAATGGGCGGGACAGAATGTTGTTTGGTGGGTAGCCTAGAGGAACAATTGTCCCTATGGGAAGGCGAGGTCTTCCCATGTCCTGTACTGACTCCAATGTAGGGGTTGCAACAACATTTTGCACTAAGTACTCCCCCAGGCCTGTACTGGCCATTTCAATAGTGATTGTTGATGATTGGGTGGGAGGAAACGGTAGTCCTTCCTGAGTCCATTCCATTTTTGGGGGTTCAGGAGTCTTGGTCTCTATTGTGTTGGGTGTTTCCTCTGTTAATATTGTTGAAACTGTGGGCAACCCCTCTTCTAGAGGCTTAACCTCTTCCATGATCTGTTTTCCCTTGTCCTTCTGTTGGGCCGTGATAGGTGGCATTGATGATGAAGGAGTAGGTGATGAAGTCTCACTTGGCTGGGATTTTGCCTTGTTGGTCACCATTGATGCCTGTGGTATTGGACCCTGTTTAGATGGATTTAACTAGAAATCCAAATGTTTTGAAGGGAGGGTCGATTGAGGCATGAATTGTACTACATTGCAATACTTGAAGGGCTCTAAGTCCATTGGGACTACATGGATCTCTCCTTCATAAGAATACTTCAAGCACTAGTGGGCGATTGAAGGGACACACTTCATGTCCCGTCCAGGCCGCCGTATATTATAAGCCATTTTGCCTTCCAGCACATGGCACAGTGTAGGTATTGACTTTTGTCCCATCGTGATCGCCGCTAAAAGCACGAGATTTCGGGCGAAGGAAACACTAATTGCGATTGCATTCAAAATCAAGTACGCTTAAGTCCTAGAAATGTGAAGTGCATGAAATGAAAAAGACGCATTAAAATGAGACACAAGCAAATGGAGAAAACACAGCCCTTTCATTAAACTTTCTTGATCTCTGTTACAATGACGTCTCCTCCCTTTTTAGGGGCTAGGAGAATTGAAAGAATTTGGTTACAATCACTTAATGTTCCTCTTTCCGCGTGCCCACATTTGAATGGGCGGGCCAGAATGTTGCGTCCGCTTACGCTGATGAGTCTTTGACTTCTGCTGCTCATCCTACAAACACAGAAACAACCAAGATGTCAGTAGCATCTGCTGCAAATAAGGAGTGTTTGTTCTCTAAAATTAGTGAAATATACATGCAAACATTTTCCTGAAACAGAAAGTACAGTGAGTCCAAATGGCCTGAAAACCTGACAGAAGATAGAAGATATTACCAGAAGGCCATTGCCACTGAAATAGTCGGCCAATCTACCTTCATCTGGAAATCGTCCCTGGGAAGGACAATTTCTGACTGCTAATCGTCCCCGGGTGAGACGATTCCTTCTATGTTGGAAAAGTCGAAGTGATCTGCTCCAATGTCGACTCCCGAGACTTCCAAAACACCTACAGACAGAGGGGTTATGTAATTGGGGCCATTTTGGGACGACCCAGATGTTCGGATTCTCCCAATTTGGCCTCTATCCTCGGGAATTTGATATCGCCTCTTGCAAGTCAGTGAAACAACAAAGCGACACAAAACATACTAGAATCTGATCAAAAGTTATGAAATTGCAACTATGAGTTCACCAAACAGAATGACACAACATGCAATGTCAAAAAATAATATAGAATGTTAAAAATAATGGAACTTGAGAAGTGCGATGGGTGCCCAAGTGGGCCTCCCATCGTTGGCACTTGATTTTGGCACCAATCCACTAGGGATGGGCCCAAAACCTCTTAGGATGGGGGGTCGGCAAATTGGTTGGTTCAAGTGTCCATGTGTTGGATTTGGGTCAGGTTCAAGCTTCCAAAAGCCACCCAACAACCTCCCTTGCAAAAGAGATTGGTGGATGTGAGAAAGTGAACCAAAGGGGATGCAAGTGAGTCTTCAAATCGGCAGCACTTCGTTGCTTGAAATCTCCTTAAACCTGTATGTTTTGGGTGAGAAAAGTCCCACCTTTTATAGACCCATGGGGTCTCTTTAGGGAGGGAAGCACAAATGCCATGTTTTGGTCATAGGTGCCATGTGGCAGTCTTGTCTTCCCATGAGGGAGGGGAGTCCTCCACTGACTTGGGCTTTCATAACTACCCTTATGACAGTCCTCAAAAGGCCTATTTGTCCACCCACACACGCGTGCGAGGTAGGAGTCATCAACTGACTATTTTGGGCTGCCACTTGGCCTCATTTGTCTTTTTTCCCGTTAAACTTGGAAATAGTCCTTACTGGAGACGATTTCAGAAATCGTCCCTGGGTGAGACGATTCCAAGTTAGCAATCGTCCTTGGGTGAGACGATTACTGGGCAAAGTGTCTAAGTGTGCCAAATTGCTTCTTGACCTTACAAAATTGCTATGAAAGTGGTTAAGACCACTGTTTTACCTCTGAGGGCTGCCCTGGGGGCTATTTTTGTCAAAGAAATCAGTGTTTGCAGTCACATAATCGGATTGGTGTTGTTTTGGTGTCTACATAACTGAAAGCACGAGATTCTAGGCGAAGGAAACACTAATTGCGATTGCATTCAAAATCAAGTACGCTTAAGTCCTAGAAATGTAAAGTGCATGAAATGAAAAAGACGCATTGCAATGAGACACAAGCAAATGGAGAAAACACAGCCCTTTCATTAAAATTTCTTGATCTCTGTTACAATGACGCCTCCTCCCTTTTCAGGGGCTAGGAGCGTTAAAAGAATTTGATTACAATCACTTAATGATTCCTCTTTCCGCGTGCCCACGTTTGCAATGGGCAGGCCAAGATGATGCCGCCGCTGATGTCGATGAGTCCTTGACCTCTGCTGCTCCTCCTACGAACAAAGAAACAACCAAGATGTCAGTAGCACCTACTGCAAATAAAAAGTGTTTGTTCTCTAAAATTAGCAAAATATGCATGCAAACATTTGCCTGAAACAATAAGTACAGTGAGTCCAAATGGCCTAAAAACCTGACAGAAGATAGAAGATATTACCAGAAGGCCATTGCCACTGAGACAGTCGGCCAATCTGCCTTCATCTAGAAATCGTCCCTGGGCAGGACGATTTCTGACTGCTAATCGTCCCCGGGTGGGACGATTCCTTCTGTGTTGGAAAAGTCGAAGTGATCTGCTCCAATGTCGACTCCCGAGACTTCCAAAACACCTACAGATAGAGGGGTTATGTAATTGGGGCCATTTTGGGATGACCCAGATGGTCGGATTCTCCCAATTTGGCCTCTATCCTCGGGAATTTGATATCGCCTCCTGCAAGTCAGTGAAACAACAAAGCGACACAAAACATACTAGAATCTGATCAAAAGTTATGAAATTGCAGCTATGAGTTCACCAAACAGAATGACACAACATGCAATGTAAACAAATAATCTAGAATGCTAAAAAGAATGGAACTTGAGAAGTGCGGGGGTGCCCAAGTGGGCCTCCCACCGTTGGCACTTGATTTCGGCGCCAATCCACTAGGGATGGGCCCAAAACCTCTTAGGATGGGGGGGTCGGCAAATTGGTTGGTTCAGGTGTCCATGTGTTGGATTTGGGTCAGGTTCAAGCTTCCAAAAGCCACCCAACAACCTCCCTTGCAAAAGAGATTGGTGGATGTGAGAAGGTGAACCAAAGGGGATGCAAGTGAGTCTTCAACTCGGCAACACTTCGTTGCTTGAAATCTCCTTCAACCTGTCTATTTTGGGTGAGAAAAGTCCCACCTTTTATAGACCCATGGGGTCTCTTTTGGGAGGGAAGCACAAATGCCATGTGTTGGTCATAGGCGCCATGTGGCAGTCTTGTCTTCCCATGAGGGAGGGGAGTCCTCCATTGACTTGGGCTTTCATAATTGCCCTTGTGACGAGTCCTCAAATGGCCTATTTGTCCACCCACACACGCGTGCGAGGCAGGAGTCATCAAGCGGCGATCTTTGGGCTGCCACTTGGCCCCATTTGTCTTTTTGCCCGTTAAACTTGGAAATCGTCCTTACTGGAGACGATTTCAGAAATCGTCCCTGGGTGAGACGATTCCAAGTTAGCAATCGTCCCTGGGTGAGACGATTATTGGGCAAAGTGTCTAAGTGTGCCAAATTGCTTCTTGACCTTACAAAATTGCTATGAAAGTGGTTAAGACCACTGTTTTACCTCTGAGGGCTGCCCTGGGGGCTATGTTTGTCAAAGCGATCAGTGTTTGCAGTCACATAATCGGATTGGTGCTATTTTGGTGTCTACAGATGCCCCTTTTTGGGAAGCGCTGTGGGTGATGCAGTGCTGAGCAAAAAAATAGATAACCAAAGCACTAATGATTAGGGTTTCTTGGTAACCTAACCAACTTTTGATGCCCCAAGCATGGAAAGGGCATGCATTCTTGAATCCTTGCTTCTGACGAGCTAAGGAATTTGATTTCAAGTATTAACCTGTTTTGGTGAGGTGTGACTTGAACTTAGACATTGATCAGTCATGAATAGGCGAAGGGCGTTTTATCCTCAGGGGGAACCTTGTGTTCATGATTCACGAAATGCCAAGTGTTTGATTGATTTGATTGTTGCTTGTTTACTGCCCCAAGCAGGAGCGTGATTGTCTTTGTCAATGATTCTTTGAATGCATGTCATTTTCCTTAATTGGGTGTGTGATTGTTGATTGGTGACTAAGTGTGACTACCCCCTCAAGCGACGAATCGATGAGGGAATGACCTTCGTGAGAGAAGCGACGAGTCGCTTGACCCAAGATGACTTGTGCAGGGGTGCCTTTAGAGGGTTTACCGTTAAGCATGTGCAATTTTTCCAACATTTGGACCTATTTTTGGTGGGTGTTAACCCTTTTGGTGATGCCGTAATGGGGTGAAATCATCGAAAACCTATCTTCCCGTGGAGCGGTCCGGCTATGATAGCCTTCTTGGGGAAGTAGGAGAGTGATAATTTGAACCTCAACATCGATTTTCTTTGCTTAGAGGTTAAGTGCAAGAGCACTTTTGTCCGGCAATGTTTATTGCTTTTTGTTTGTGTTGCATTTTTTTTTTTGATTGGGTTTTGACCCTTTTGTGACATCGTAATGGGGTGAAAGTGTCGAAAATCCGTCTTCCCGTGGAGCGGTCCGGCTATGGTAGCCTTCTTAGGGAGTAGGATAGTGACAATGTAGACCCCGACATCAGTTTTTCTATGCCAAGAGGTTAAGTGCAAGAGCACTTGTGTCTGGCAATGTTTATTGCTTTTTGTTTTTGTGTTGCATTTATTTGTTGTTTTTGTTGTTTTGATTTTCTTTGATCTTGTGCATGATGGTTGATGAATATGGATGTATGCATGTTGATTTATTTTGATGGATGCATATGCTATGATGAATGCAAATGTTTTTGTATTTATATGTGATATGCGAGATATGAAATGGATGAATGGGATTTGTGATGTTTGGCTATGGCACCATTGGACTTGTTTAGAACTCTGTTATTTTGTTTTTAGGCGATTGTTGTGATGCATGACTTTGTATGTATACATGTGGTTTTTCTTTTTTTGTATTTTTTGATGGTATTGCAAAGATGAAAAGTAGCGCAGTTGGTTTAGAAATGTAGCTAAGGTTTTCTGAGACTCGGGACGGTTTTAACTCACTAGCCACGACTTGTACTTTATCTTACAAGACTTTTGAACAAGGTATGAATCGGACTTGTTTTTGACCAAGCTATTTCACATCCCCGTGTGTGCAATTGAGTTCATTTATGTGGTATTTGTCAGGATACCGCCAGTGCCAGATGGGCTTTCAACCGAACCTGTACTGAGGATCACCTAATTAGCTCCACTAACTCCTTTGTTGTATTCAGTTAGATTAATCTACGGTGTTATCCAGGATGCCATAAGCTAGCTCATCCACATGCAAACATTGATCTATACACAAGTTAATGTGATAGATATATCGTCATGCGAGAGGTTTACCGCTAGTTACCGATAGGCTATCAACCAAATCGGTACTGAGGCTTGCCTCATGACCTTTTAGAATGCTGAGAGTTCCAGGGATTCAAGGTCAACTCCCTTCTTTTCTTCATTTATATTGGGATACTTGCTCGTTTTTAGTGATGATATCACTGTTTATTTTGATTTGTTTTTCTTTTGAGCAAGGGATTGGAAATATGGAGTGATGAAAATCACTATTGCTTTGTGCATTTGATGTGTGCACTGTAGGATGTCAAATATTTGATGTTTTGACATTTTGCAAATTTTTGATGTTTTGCAACTATTGAGAATTTAGGGATTCTTAGGGAATTGGGTAGGGAGGATGCTTGTCCTTTTGCCAACTCTCAGCATTCTTTGGGTCATTCACACGGGGGATGAGCAAGATAACCGTTTCGCTTGTGGTGACCTGGATTACTATGCAAGTTTCATCTTTCGTTCACACAACTCTGGAATTGTTTTATGTGTTTTATCTTGTGATGGGATGTTACGTAACAAGGTGTATTTCAAGTATGACTCTACCTTCGTAAAGTCTTTTGACTTGATACATTATAGGCTAAAGAGCAAAATGATGACTGAATCACGAAAAACTCTTGATACATTAAAAGACCACTGACTCTATGTGGTAAAAGCGATGTATGGTGTTTTTGTTGTTTTTGTAAAATGAGACAGTGTGGAACAAGATGGACTAGCGGAGCAATTACAGCCTATGGTGCCTTTGACCTGTACGACCACAAATATGCAATGTATGGATGCAATGCTTAATGCAGCTACATATTTTTGTATTTTTGATGGATTGATTTTGTGAATGTGAATATGCGGTGCTAGAGGAACTCTCTTGCGATAATCGTTGGAGCTTTTGAGATTTGACCAAGTGATTGCGATAATCCTTGGAGCTTTTTGGTTTGACCAAGTGATTGCGATAATCCTTGGAGCTTTTTGGTTGTGACCAAGTGATTGCGATAATCCTTGGAGCTTTTGGATTGACCAAGTGATTGCGATAATCCTTGGAGCTTTTTGGTTTGACCAAGTGATTGCGATAATCCTTGGAGCTTTTTGGTTTGACCAAGTGATTGCGATAATCCTTGGAGCTTTTTGGGTTGACCAAGTGATTGCGATAATCCTTGGAGCTTTTTGTTTTGACCAAGTGATTGCGATAATCCTTGGAGCTTTTGGTTTGACCAAGTGATTGTGATAATCCTTGGAGCTTTTTGTGGTGACCAAGTGATTGCGATAATCCTTGGAGCTTTTTGAGGATATGGCTCTCTTAGATGTGGAATGGTCGCAAATGACTGATATTCAAGGGTTCTGTTTCCTTGATACCATCAAGAGAAGCTAGCCGGTATGTCCCGGGTCCTATTATGCTATCAATGACATATGGACCTAACCAATTTGCCGTGAATTTGTCCCTCATGTGGGATGGCAAATTTGAGTTTTGTTGGTTTTCCTTCAAAACCAAATCACCAACCCGAAAGTCCCTTAGGTGAACTTTCATGTTGTAAGCCCTTTTAAGTCGCTCTTGATAGATACGTAAATGCTCGAGAGCATTAACGCGTCGTTCGTCAAGCAACGTAAGTTGGTCTAACCGGGCCTGCCGCGTAGTGTTATCATCGATGAACTCCTGCATTGATATGCGAAGGGAAGGAATTTCCAACTCGAGAGGCATTACTGCCTCTGAGCCATACACGAGCGAAAATGGAGTTGCCCCAGTGGGCGTCCGAATGCTAGTGCGATAAGCCCAAAGGGCAAGTGGGATTTGTATGTGCCAATCCTTATGACTGTCTGCGACTGTCTTTTTAAGGATGGCGACTAGTGTTTTGTTTGATGCCTCTGCTTTCCCGTTTGCTTGCGGATAATAGGGCGTTGAAAAGTTGTGCTGAATTTTGTACTTTGTGGTCAAAGCACGCACGTCTTTGTTCTTGAATGATGGCCCATTATCCGAGATTATTTTGGATGGAATACCAAAATGACATATGATGTTATGCAAGATGAACTCCACAATGCGGGGTCCTTTCGTTGAGGTTAACGGAATTGCTTCCACCCATTTGGTAAAATATTCTGTGGCCGTTATGATAAACGTGTGACGGCCTGACGATGCAGGGGAGATCTTTCCGATTAGATCGAGGCCCCACTGTGAAAATGGCCAAGCAGACTGGACTGTCTGTAGGGCCTGGGAAGGTACGTGCATCAAATTGGCATGATGTTGACACTTCACGCACTTCTTGACATACTTGCAACAATCTCGCTCTAAAGATGGCCAATAATAGCCCATGCGGAGAATGCGCTTTGCAATGGCCATACCACTGAAGTGGCCGCCACATGTACCATCGTGCGCTTGGGCGACTACCCAAGTGGACTCTTGCTGGTCCAAACAACGAAGAAGAATTCCATCATAGCTACGACGATACAAAATGTCTCCTATCAAGACATACTTAGCCGCTTTTTGCTTTAATGTTCGTTTTGTGGCGTGCGTCAATCCAAAGGGAAGATTACCTAACTTGAGGTAATCTCTTATGGGTAAATACCAGTCCTGTTGATCGGAAACTTCGACAGTATGAATAGCCAATCCCTTTTGAAGTTCTTTCCTAACAAATGCTGAATTTGATAGAACTTGTAAGAATAGCGTTGTGTTGCTATTAGTGGGAGTGGGGGAAAACAAGGACCCCCAGTTGGCACGTTTCAGATGATCTCGGATTCGAAAGAACTTATCCGAGGATGGTTCGATCTGGATCATGTGGATTCCTGGCGTCAAGTCTGGGCTTGCACGCTCCATCGTGGATTGCGATAAGGTTTTGACTTGGATGGTTGTCATATCACCAGAAAGGCCTTGCAGAATTAGTGACCCCAGGGAGGCCATTGTCTCTGCCTTGATGTCATACCATTCAAGTTTGGCCAGGAATTTGTCCACGAGGGCTTTATAGGCCTTCAGAACTGGGCATTTGCATTGATATACCCCTTTGACTTGATTGACGATTAACAATGAATCACCAAAGATGTTCAGTCTTTTGATGTTCATGGTGATTGTTGTTTGAAGACCTAGGAGCAAGGCTTCATATTCTGCATTATTGTTGGTGCACTGGAAGTTTAATTTAAATGACAGGGGCATTGGAGTGCCCTGCGGTGTGAAGAATACAATTCTCGCGCCACCACCTTGCTCACACTTAGAACCATCGAAGAATAGGGTTATGTCGGCCTGTGACTCAGGCTCATCAGAATCTGGCGATTCTGAGACATGGAAGACCCCATCATCGGGTAGTTCTATGACCAGAGGCTGATCGTCTTCAAGAGGAGCCTCTGCTAGTTGATCGGCTATGACTTGTCCTTTGATAGATTTTTGCCCAATAAACTCAATGTCAAATTCCATCAACAACATGATCCATTTTGCCGTGCGACTACTATGATAAGTACGACTCATCATGTATCGCAATGGATTCTCCTTAGACACAACATACGTAGTGTTGCTCGACATGTAGTGGCGTAGCTTCTTGGTAGCAAACACCACCGCCAAGCGGAGTTTCTCAATGTATGCATAGTTAAGTTCGTAACTGCCCAGGGTGCGGCTAAGATAGTAAGTAGCCTGTTCTTTGTGAAGTTCATTCTTCTGGGCTAGCATGGCTCCCAATGCCACCTCAGTAGTTGAGATGTATAAGTAGAACGGCACTCCTGGTCTAGGTGGTGCCAATACTGGTGGCGAAGCCAAGTATTGTTTGATTTCATCAAAGGTCGATCGGCACTCGTCATCCCAATGAAATGTGACCCCCTTGTGCAATAATTTGTTCATGGGTCGGCATTTGTCAGATAATTGTGCTATGAAGCATTTAATCGATGCAACCTTTCCTTGCAGACTTCTAAGCTGCTTGATAGTGGTTGGGGGAGCCATTTCAAGGATTGCCTTGACTTTGTTTGGGTCCACTTCGATGCCTCGTTTTGAGACTATAAAACCCAAGAGTTTTCTAGATGTGACGTCGAATACGCACTTCTTGGGATTCAGTCTGACCTTATGCTCTATGAGGCGATCGAGAATCTTGCTTAAGTCACCGAGATGATCTGAGCGCAAAAGAGATTTGGCTAATAAATCATCCATGTAATCTTCCAAAGTTTTGTGCATGTAATCGTGGAAGATATACGTCATGGCACGTTGGTATGTAGCGCCAACATTTTTAAGGCCAAAAGGCATGACCTTATAACAAAATGTCCCCCAAGGCATTGTGAACGCCGTTTTGAGTTGATCCTCAGGATTGATACGAATTTGATTGTATCCTGAGAAACCATCCATTAGGGAGAGCATTTCGTGACCTGCTGTAGCATCTACCAACGCGTCGATGCTGGGCAAGGGGAAATCATCCTTTGGACTCGCTTTGTTTAGATCTCGAAAGTCGGTGCATATGCGAATCCTCCCGTCGGGCTTCTTGACGGGAACCATGTTGGACAACCATGGCGGATAATCCATGCAGATGACAAATTGTGCATCCAACAGCTTCTGCAATTCATCTTTGACCATCAAGGCCACTGTTGGGTGCATCTTGCGTAGTTTTTGCTTTACAGGTTTGATTGTCGGATCAAGCATTAGATTATGCATGACTAGTTGCGGGTCTAGTCCTGGCATATCTTTATACGACCATGCAAAAACCTCCTTCTTCTCCTTGAGAAGGGCAATGTAATCGGCTTGCTCTTTGGGGGAAAGACTTACCCCCAGCCTGATAATCTATGGATTCTTTGGATCTATGCCGATATTTACGTCAGTCGTCTCCTCGACTGACATGTGGGATCCGTCCTCCAACTGATGTGGAGTTGGGATCAAGTGGATATCATTAGCTGAGTTTAGATCTACGTTTGGAACCTCGGGTCCCTCTTCAGCTTGAAAGACATCCTGAGTTGTCCTTGGGGTAAAATGAAGTATTTCACCGAAAGGCCAGTACTCTGATGGTGATAATGGTGAATTGACGTGATCCCAGTCGATGGCATCTATGTCTAGATGCAATGATCATGATGGATCGGCCGGATTGCGGATGGGTGCGGTCAAATCAATGGAGATCATGTGGATGGAATGAATTTGGTCTCCAGAACCGCGGGTGTGATTACTTGATTCTTCTAGATTCTCCCTATACTCTGGATCTGGCTCTACGGGAACGGGCACGAATGGATCTTCCCTAGGTGCGAATTTTGTGAAAAGGAGGGCGGGGTCTTCCCTCGGCACTACTGTCATGATGGGATCTCGAGGTGGACGATGCTCATCTTGAATTTGGAGCCATGGGTCTAACACTTGGTCCCACCTCGCTGGGTCTACTTGCCATTCATGTCCTAACAGTATGCCCATCTGTCCCATTAGATCTTCATGAGTTAAAGCGCGGTGATGTCGTCGCGCATGTCTGAGATAGTCCATCTCAGTCTCATCTTCTGAATCGCTTTCGAAGACCCAAAAATGTTCATCCTCTTCAGCAACTGTTGCTTGCGATGTTGAGGACTCTCCTTGTTCCAGTAAGTTGATCTGGTCCCATTGTTGTTGTTCCACTCTTGGTGGAGGGACCTGATCCTCTTGACACTGTATTGTTTCATCTGGAACCTCTAAGGGGAACAACTTCAAAAAGATGTCTGGCAGCCTTTGTTGTTCTCTTTGAGGATGATTCTCTGAACTTTCACCTCTCTCTAACAAAGGAGAGGGATTACCGTTGTTGCTAGGGGTATTTGTTGACCATGGGAGGTAGTCTCCCAATGTGTATTCTGTATTCGGATTGGCGTATGGATCTTGTGCCAATCCCCCCTTGTTGCCTATTTCTAGGCCTTGCATATTTTCAACCAAGATGTCTAAGGGCGAGGGGGTGGTTGAACCCTACTCCTGACTTGTCATATGGCATCTGATATCTTGGTTGGCAAAGGATCCGCATCCCTTGCTCATATCTGCCTAGCCCGTATCCATGCCAATTGCATTGGTCGAGATATTTTAGGGCAAAATCTAGGTTTGACAGATAGTTGATGTTTTCAACAAAAGGTTCCTCGTCTGCTTCCTTTAGCTGGCATGTTTCAAGACCATGATCAAGGCCCCCATACACAAAATTTGTCTGGTTTGGTGGGTAGCCTAGAGGAACAATTGTCCCTATGGGAAGGCGAGGTCTTCCCATGTCCTATACTGACTCCAATGTAGGGGTTGCAACAATATTTTGCACTAAGTACTCCCCCAGGCCCGTACTGGCCATTTCAACAGTGATTTTTGATGATTGGGTGGGAGGAAACGGTAGTCCTTCCTGAGTCCATTCCATTTTTTGGGGGTTTAGGAGTCTTGGTTTCTGTTGTGTTGGGTGTTTCCTCTGTTGATATTGTTGAAACTATGGGCAACCCCTCTTCTAGAGGCTTAACCTCTTCCATGATCTGTTTTCCCTTGTCCTTCTGTTGGGCCGTGATAGGTGGCATTGATGATGAAGGAGCAGGTGATGAAGTCTCACCTGGCTGGGATTTTGCCTTGTTGGTCACCAGTGATGCCTGCGGTATTGGACCCTATTTAGATGGATTTAACTGGAAATCCAAATGTGTTGAAGGGAGGGTCGATTGAGGCATGAATTGTACTGCATTGCAATACTTGAAGGGCTCTAAGTCCATTGGGACTACATGGATCTCTCCTTCATAAGCATACTTCAAGCACTGGTGGGCGATCGAAGGGACACACTTCATGTCCCTGATCCAAGGCCGCCCTAGCAGTATATTATAATCCATTTCACCTTCCAGCACATGGCACAGTGTAGGTATTGACTTTTGTCCTACCTGGACAGGCAGAACAACTATGCCGACTGTCGAGCATATTGCATCGTTAAAAGCTCATAGTGTGTACGTGGAGGCTATGATGTGAGAGGTGGCAGCTTCAAATGTTTTAAGGTTGCAGTGGTAATGATGTTACTGGATGAGCCAGTATCTATCAGCACTCTCTTGTATGGAATCTCATTGACCCGCGCGATGACGTGTAGGGGTGGATCTGCCATGTCATTCGATATCGTTTTGACCTCATCTTCTCTGAATGTGATGACCGGCTCCGTACATCGTTTCACATGTCCTACAAAGTTGTTGAAAGAATTTGCTTCGTGGGGCTGTAATTCAATGGCTTTTAAAATGTCCATAAGAGCTTCTCTATGGGGTGCTGACTGTTGAATAAGCTCGTAAATGGACAGCCTAGCCGATGTGGTCTGCAAACTCTACGTGAGTTTGGTTCGTATTGTGACCTCGGGTCTAGGTGGATGCAACTGCGTTGGGCGTTGTTGAGGCTACGATGTTGTCGGAACTTCCCTCGTGGATACCTCAGGGGCAACTGTTGGGTACCTTTTGTTCCTCGTTACTATGCTAATCATTCCCACAAATCCCTGTGTGGGAAGATCCTGTCGCACCTCGTTAATCTAGAGTGGTTTAGTCTATGTGCCCTGCACGGGACGGCGAAGGGGTCCTTGAATACCCCATTTTGTTGGTTGTTGGTGCGATGGGGTTGTCCCCGACCAATGTTCCATTGTCATTGCATCAAAATCCTGGACTAGTTCTTTGAATTTCTAGATCTCCATTCAAGTCATGTCCTCCTCGCGCCTATGGAATCTACAATACAATTCTTCTTTCCCGTACCCCTAGGCTTGGGAATGTTAGGGTCTATAGTTTGAATTTATGGATGAGTCACTAAATTTCCTCCTCCGACGAGCGGTCAAATAAGGAAGTTCCCTAGACTCGCATATGGGGTGTGTCTCTAGGGTTTAAATGGCTCGACTCATAAGATAGAAATGTCCGGTAAGGCATTGCCACTCGATTGTCTTCTATTGTCTTTTCATAACTTTCTCTGGGAAGGACTTTCGACGGTAATTAGCCTTTGTGAGGCGTTTCCTTGCGTGTTGGAAAAGCGAAGATTTATCGCAACTTGGCTTAAGACTCCGCATGTTGCGGTTTGCATTGTCTCCGGTTTTAGTGGTTTTATTCTCCACTCTTTCCTTCTTAGCCTTGGCAATTGCGCCTTCGCCTATCTTAATCTCTTCTATGACTTTGGCTTGCACCAAAGCTTCTTCTAAGCTGTCATATTGCCGTAGCAACAATAGACCAGAGATTGATTTTAAGCAACTTTTTGCGAACATCTGCGTGAGATCAGACATAGGGGGACGGTAGGGTAGCTTAGAAAGCAAAGCCCTCCATCGATTCCCGTATGCTGCCATTGTTTCTTCTTCAAATTGCTTGAGGCTTGCCAGATCACTTAGTGATGCCTTTTTCCTTGTGTTGAAGGCAAAGCGTTCAAGAAACGCATCTACTAATTGATCTAAGTTGCTTATGCTGTGTTTGGGCAGTTGTGTGAACCAATCCGAGGCAGGGCCTGCAAATGTGGTTATGAATGTTCTAAGCAGCAATGCGTCATTATCTTGGATTGCGAAGCATTGGCTTAGAAATCTTGTAACGTGCTCTTGTGCGTCCTCTTCACCTTTAAAGATTGCCAATTGAGGCAACTTGAAGTGCTCGGGGTAAAGAGGTGTAGGCACTGAGGGATGCACCGGATTACTACGGAGTTGACGTAATGTGGGTTTTTGATGCCCAGCAGCTTTTGTTTCCACAGACTCCAAACGCTCCAATAGCGCTTGGTATGCATCGGAAGATTTTATTTCTTCCTCTCTTGTTCGCTCCTGTTGCAAGTTATGGTAAACTGGAGGCCTATGGAGGGGTGGCCGATTGGCAGCCCTCCTGCCTTGATGGGGAGTTTCAACATATTCTACTTCTGGTTCGTACTCCTCGTAAAATTCTTGAGGAGTCTCTGGGCGAGACCTATAACCCTGATTGAGTCCTTGCTGAAGGTACCCATCGTTGTTTCGGGGAGTGGCCTCCCTCTCGGGTCTATAAGGTCTTGGAGGCAAAGCTTGGCGAGGTCGTGGAGACCTATCCTGTACCAACGGATTATGCCTCTCATACTGTTTAGCCCTTTGGATGCGAGGGGTTAGCTCCCTCTCAGGTAGTTTATAGCGTAGCTCATCCGCTTCGCGTTGCATGCGCTCTCTATCCAAGCGGTGTCGATACTCTATCTCCTGATGACTTTGTTTAAGCCGCATGATTTGGGCTTGATGGGCGGCATGTTGGGCGACTATCGGGTCAATTTGGTCTACCCTATTTTGCTCAGGAGGTTCGAATGTTTCCCCTATGTGTTTATCTTGATTTTGATGATCTAAAATTCCAATGGGTCGCTTCCCTCTGTCGAGGTATGCGGCATGTACTCGAGGTCCTGGCCTCAAGGGGTGATCATGATGTCCAGCTGATGCGAAAATGCAAGGTTCCCACGTTGCATGTTGTTGTCCTTGAGGAATGCGATGATCTTCCTCGCGTTCCCTCTCATAGGTGTGAAGGGGGTGGGCGGAGTTAGGTCGCCCTATGTAAGGAGCCCTACGCTCTGGATTTTGTCTCTCTGTTCTGATGGGAGGTAAAGAAGGGATACCATATCCACGTTGTCCCTCTAAATGGATGGTGTACCTATCTAGCGCTTCATCGCATCGTGGCCACTCATGTCTAACCTCAGAAGGTGATTCTCTATTTATATCAAGGTCTACATGTAGGGCGTCTTCCCGAAAGGGGCTGCCTTGAATGGGCATACCCCACCGAGGATTCTGAATTGGATTCTTTTGTAGGTTGGACCGATAAGGCGGTATGACCAAATCCTCAAGACTGAAGCGAAGGCGACTTGTGCCTGCTTCTTGTGTACCTTCCGGAGCTTCTGCCCTTGATTGGGCTTGGCTGTGGGTGTACACCATTGCGGTGCTTCTATGCTATCTAAATAGATTTTTATCTCTTTTATGATGATTTTTGTTTTTGTCTACACTAAGCAGAAATAAACACACGCATACACAAATCGTGATTATCTCTTTTAAGGATTATTGGTGTGCCCTAAACTAGTTTAGTGTATTTTGGTGTTTTGTTTTGTTTTTGGTAGGTTTTGAAGATCGTTTAAATGCATTATGACGGCTCATATAACTCCCAAAATGGTAGCCCCTTCAATATACCAACCAGGCCGATATACCAACCTCTCTATATACCCGCCCTTACGAGAGGGAGACTATAGGTACATGAGAGCAGAAGGTACATGGTACGTAGGCGGTATGAAAGGGGGATTGTCCTATTAATGGCACCTACCATAGAAAACTTATCCTTGCACGCATGGGAATCACCCCAGCGACACTCGGTCTGCTTTCGTCAGGATTTATGCCTAACAACAGTTGACAATCGGGAAATGGATGCAAAGCTAAGCCAAGGTGGTGATGAACCCACCGTTGGTCTTGCTCAAGGGCTGGGGTCTTACGACCAGCTCCTTGGTTTAAAATTATTGCGTGGAGTGTGTGAGATTCATTTTATTTAGCGAAAATGAAACAAGCATAAATGACTTTTCCCTAAGCAATGCAGGATAAAATGAAAATAGTCAAAGAAACAGAAATAGAAACAGAAAACTTAATAGAGATTATGAAAATCCCTACCTCTTCTCTTCCTGCTCCGATTGCTTCTGAATTTTTGCTCTGAAAATTTACAGACAGAAAATCGTCCCTTGGTGAGACGAATTACAGAACAAAAATCGTCCCTTGCAGAGACGATTTTAAAATCGTCCCAGGGTGAGACGATTTCCAGTAGAGTATTCGTAACAGTCAGAGACGATTAACAGTCTACAATAAAAAAAATGTACCTGTCAAGCACAAAACACAAAACCCGATTAGTCTTCTATGATCTTAAAAAAAAAAATAGGGAACAGGTCCCACCGTGATCAACAGTTGCTAGAGAGGATGAACAATTTTGGATCTATGAAAGCGATTCAGAAGATGAGACTGAGATGGACTATCTCAGACATACGCGAAGACGTCATCACGCTTTAACTCATGAAGATCTAATGGGACATATGGGCATACTGCTGGGGCATGAATGGCAAGTAGACCCAACGAGGTGGGACCAAGTGTTAGACCCATGGCTCCAAATTCAAGATGAGCATCGTCCACCTCAAGATCCCATCATGACAGCAGTGCCGAGGGAAGACCCCGCCCTCCTTTTCACAAAATTCGCACCTAGGGAAGATCCATTCTTGCCCGTTCCCGTAGAGCCAGATCCAGAGTATAGGGAGAATCTAGAAGTAATCACACCCGTGGTTCTAGAGACCAAATTCATTCCATCCACATGATCTCCATTGATTTGACCGCACCCATCCGCAATCCGGCCGATCCATCACGGTCATTGCATCTAGACATAGATGCCATTGACTGGGATCACGTCAATTCACCATTATCACCATCAGATTACTGGCCTTTTGGTGAAATACTTCATTTTACCCCAAGGACAACTCAGGATGTCTTTCAAGCTGAAGAGGGACCCAAGGTTCCAAACGCAGATCTAAACTCAGCTAATGATATCCACTTGATCCCAACTCCACATCAGTTGGAGGACGGATCCCACATGTCAGTCGAGGAGACGACTGACGTAAATATTGGCACAAATCCAAAGAATCCATAGATTATCAGGCTGGGGGTAAGTCTTTCCCCCAAAGAGCAAGCCGATTACATTGCCCTTCTCAAGGAGAAGAAGGAGGTTTTTGCATGGTCGTATAAAGATATGCCAGGACTAGACCCGCAGCTAGTCATGCACAATCTAATGCTTGATCCGAAAATCAAGCCTATAAAGCAAAAACTACACAAGATGCACCCAACAGTGGCCTTGATGGTCAAATATGAATTATAGAAGCTGTTGGATGCACAGTTTGTCATCTGCGTGGATTATCCGCCATGGCTGTCCAACATGGTTCCCATAAAGAAGCCCGACAGGAGGATTCGCATATGCACCGACTTTCGAGATCTAAATAAAGCGAGTCCTAAGGATGATTTCCCATTGCCCAACATCGACGCATTGGTAGACGCTACAGTAGGTCATGAAATGCTCTCCCTAATGGATGGTTTCTCAGGATACAATCAAATTCGTATCAATCCTGAGGATCAACTCAAAATGGCGTTCACAACACCTTGGGGGACATTTTGTTATAAGGTCATGCATTTTGGCCTTAAAAATGCTGGCACTACATACCAACGTGCCATGACGTATATCTTCCACGATTACATGCACAAAACTTTGGAAGATTACATGGATGATTTGTTAGCCAAATCTCTTTTGTGCTTAGATCATCTCGGTGACTTAAGCAAGATTCTCGATCGCCTCATAGAGCATAAAGTCAGACTAAATCCCAAGAAGTGTGTATTCGGTGTCACATCTGGAAAACTCTTGGGATTTATAGTCTCAAAAAGAGGCATCGAAGTGGACCCAAACAAAGTCAAGGCAATCCTTTAAATGGCTCCCCCAACCACTATCAAGCAGCTCATAAGTCTGCAAGGAAAGGTCGAGTCGATTAAACGCTTCATAGCGCAATTATCTGACAAATGCCGACCAATGAACAAATTATTGCACAAGGGGGTCACATTTCATTGGGATGACGAGTGTCAGTTAGCCTTTGACGAAATCAAACAATACTTGGCTTCGCCACCAGTATTGGCACCACCTATACCAGGAGTGTCGTTCTACTTATACATCTCAGCTACTGAGGTGGCATCGGGAGCCATGCTAGCCCAGAAGAATGAACTTCACAAAGAACAGGCTACTTACTATCTTAGCCACACCCTGGTCAGTTACGAACTTAACTATGCATACGTTGAGAAACTCTGCTTGGTAGTGGTTTTTGCTACCAAAAAGCTACGCCACTAATGCTTAGCAACACTACGTATGTTGTGTCTAATGAGAATCCATTGCGATACATGATGAGTCATACTTATCATAGTAGTCGCACGACGAAATGGATCATGTTGTTGAAGGAATTTGACATTGTGTTCATCGGAAAAAAATATATCAAAGGACAAGTCATAGCCGATCAACTAGCAGAGGCTCCTCTTGAAGATGATCAGCCTCTGGTCATAGAACTACCCGATAATGGGGTTTTCTATGTCTCAAAATTGCCAGATTCTGATGAGCCGGAGTCACAGGCCGACATAACCCTATTCTTTGATGGTTCTAAGTGTGAGCAAGGTGGTGGCGTAGGAGTTGTATTCTTCACACAGCAGGGTGCCCCAATGCCCCTATCATTTAAATTAAACTTCCAGTGCACCAACAATAATGCAGAATATGAAGCCTTGCTCCTAGGTCTTCAAACAGCAATCGCCATGAACATCAAAAGACTGAACATCTTTGGTGATTCGTTGTTAATCGTCAATCAAGTCAAAGGGGTATATCAATGCAAATGCCCAGTTCTAAATGCCTATAAAGCCCTCGTGGACAAATTCCTGGCCAAACATGAATGGTATGACATCGAGGCACTCCCTCGATCATCGAATCATTTTGCAAACACAATGGCCTCCCTAGGGTCACTAATTCCGCAAGACCTTTTCGGTGATATGACAACCATCCAAGTCAAAACCTTATCGCAATCCGCGATGCAGTGTGCAAGCCCAGACATGGCGCCAGGAATCCACATGATCCAGATCGAACCATCCTCGGATAAGTTCTTTCGAATCCGAGATCGTATGAAACGTGCCAACTAGGGGTCCTTGTTTTCCCCCACTCCCACCAATAGAAACACAACGCTATTCTTACAAGTTCTATCAAATTCAGCATTTGTTAGGAAATAACTTCAAAAGGGATTGGTTGTTCATACTGTCAAAGTTTTCGATCAACAGGACTGGTATTTACCCATAAGAGATTACCTCAAGTTAGGTAATCTTCCCTTTGGATTGACGCATGCCGCAAAATGAACATTAAAGCAAAAAGCGGCTAAGTATGTCTTGATAGGAGACATTTTGTATCGTCTTAGCTATGACGGAATTCTTCTTCGTTGTTTGGACCAGCAAGAGTCCACTTGGGCAGTCGCCCAAGTGCACGATGGTACATGTGGTGGCAACTTCAGTGGTATGGCCATTGCAAAGCACATTCTCCGCATAGGCTATTATTTGCCATCTTTAGAGCGATATTGTTGCAAGTATGTCAAGAAGTGCGTGAAGTGTCAACATCATGCCAATTTGATGCACGTACCTTCCCAGGCCCTACAGACAGTCCAGTCTGCTTGGCCATTTTCACAGTGGGGCCTCGATCTAATCGAATTGATCTCCACTGCATCGTCAAAGCCGTCACACGTTTATCATAACGGCCACAGAATATTTTACCAAATGGGTGGAAGCAATCCCGTTAACCTCAACGAAAGGACCCCGCATTGTGGAGTTCATCTTGCATAACCTCATATGTCATTTTGGTATTCCATCCAAAATAATCTCAGATAATGGGCCATTATTCAAGAACAAAGACGTGTGTGCTTTGACCACAAAGTACAAAATTTAGCACAGCTTTTCAACGCCCTATTATCCGCAAGAAAACGGGCAAGCAAAGGCATCAAACAAAACACTAGTCACCATCCTTAAAAAGACAGTCACAGACAGTCATAAGGATTGGCACATACAAATCCCACTTGCCCTTTGGGCTTATCGCACTAGCATTCGGATGCCCACTAGGGCAACTCCGTTTTTGCTCGTGTATGGCTCAGAGGTAATAATGCCTCTCGAGTTGGAAATTCCTTCCCTCCGCATATCAATGCAGGAGTTCATCGATGATAACACTGCGCGGCAGGCCCGGTTAGACCAACTTACATTGCTTGACGAACAATGCATTAATGCTCTTGAGAATTTACATATCTATCAAGAGTAACTTAAAAGGGCTTACAACATGAAAGTTCACCTAAGGGACTTTCGGGTTGGTGATTTGGTTTTGAAGGAAAACCAACAAAACTCAAATTTGCCATCCCACATGAGGGATAAATTCACGGCAAATTGGTTAGGTCCATATGTCATTGATAGCATAATAGGACCCGGGACATACCGGCTAGCTTCTCTTGATGATATCAAGGAAACAGAACCCTTGAATATCAATCATTTGCGACCATTCCACATCTAAAAAAGCCATATCCTCAAAAAGCTCCAAAGATTATCGCAATCACTTGGTCACCACAAAAAGCTCCAAGGATTATCACAATCATTTGGTCAATCCAAAAGCTCCAAGGATTATCGCAATCACTTGGTCAAAACAAAAAGCTCCAAGGATTATCGCAATCACTTGGTCACCACAAAAATCTCCAAGGATTATCACAATCACTTGGTCAAACCTAAAAAGCTCCAAGGATTATCGCAATCACTTGGTCAAAGCAAAAATCTCCAAGGATTATCGCAATCACTTGGTCAATCCAAAAGCTCCAAGGATTATCATGATCACTTGGTCAAAACAAAAAGCTCCAAGGATTATCGCAATCACTTGGTCACCACAAAAAGCTCCAAGGATTATCACAATCACTTGGTCACACCAAAAGATCCAAGGATTATCACAATCACTTGTTCAAACCTAAAAAGCTCCAACGATTATCGCAATCGCTTGGTCAATTCATCAATAGAGAGTTCCTCTAGCACCGCATATTCACATTCACAAAATCAATCCATCAAAAATACAAAAATACGTAGCTGCATTAAGCATTGCATCCATACATTGTATATTTGTGGTTGTATAGGTCAAAGGCACCATAGGCTGCAATTGCTCTGCTAGTCCGTCTTATTCCACACTGTTCCATTGTACAAAAACAACAAAAACACCACGCATTGCTTTTACCACACTAGAGTCAGTGGTCTGTTAATGTATCAAGAGTTTTCGTGATTCACTCATCATTTTGCTCTTTAGCCACGTAATGTATCAAGTCAGACAGATTTTACGAAGGTAGAGTCATACTTGAAATACACCTTGTTACGTAACATCCCAACACAAATTAAAACACTAAAAATTCCCAAGTTGTGTGAACGAAAGATGAAACTTGCACAATAATCTAGGTCACCATAAGCGAAACGGTTATCTTGCTCATCCCCCCGTGCGAATGACCCAAAGAATGCTGAGAGTTGGCAAAAGGACAAGAATCCTCCCTACCCAATTCCTTAAGAATCCCTAAATTCTCAATGATGCAAAACATCAAAAATTTGCAACATGTCAAAACTCAAATACTTGACATCTTACAATGCACAAATCAAATGGCACAAACGATAGTGATTTTCATCACTCCATATCCCCAATCCCTTGCTCAAAAGAAAAACAAATCAAAATAAACAGTGATATCATCACTAAAAACGAGCAAGTATCCCAATATAAATGAAGAAAAGAAGGGAGTTGACCTTGAATCCCTGGAACTCTCAGCATTCTATAGGTCATAAGGCAAGCTTCAGTACCAATTTGGTTGATAGCCTATCGTTAACAGAAGTAAACCTCCCGCATGACGATATATCTGTCACATTAACTTGCGTACAGATCAATGTTTGCATGTGGATGAGCTAGCTTATGGAATCCTGGATTACACCGCAGATTAAACTTAGTACATACAACAAAGGAATTCGTGGAGCTAATTAGGTGACCCTCAGTACAGGTTCGGTTGAAAGCCCATCTGGCACTGGTGATATCCTAACAAAAACCACTAAATGAACTCAATTGCACACACAGGGATGTGAAATAGCTCGGTCAAAAACAAGTCCGATTCATACCTTGTTCAAAAGTCTTGTAAGATAAAGTACAGTCATGGCTAGTGAGTTAAAACCATCTGAGTCTCAGAAAACCTTAGCTACATTTCTAAACCAACTATGCTACTTTTCATCCTTACAATACCATCAAAAAAATACAAAAAATAAAAACCACATGTATACATACAAAGTCATGCATCACAGCAATCGCCTAAAAACAAAATAACAGAGTTCTAAACAGTCCTTGGTGCCATAGCCAAACATCACAAACCCCATTCATCCATTTCATATATGCATATCACATATAAATCAAAACCATTTGCATTCATCATAGCATATGCATCCATCAAAATAAATCAACATGCATACATCCATATTCATCAACCATCATGCACAAGATCAAAGAAAATCAAAACAACAAATAAATGCAACACAAAAACAAAAAGCAATAAACATTGCCAGACACAAGTGCTCTTGCACTTAACCTCTTGGCATAGAAAAACTGATGTCAGGGTCTACATTGTCGTATTCCTACTCCCTAAGAAGTCTAACATAGTCGGACTACTCCACGGGCAGATGGATTGTCAAAAATTTAATCACCAAATGGTGTCACAAAAACAACAAAAACAAGAAAAAATGCAACAAAATCAAACAACAATAACATTGCCGGACAAAAGTGCTCATGCACTTAACCTCTAAGCAAAAAAAATAGATGTTGAGGTTCAAATTATCACTCTCCTACTTCCCCAAGAAGGCTATCATAGCCGGACCGCTCCACGGGAAGATAGGTTTTCGATGATTTCGCCCCATTACGGCATCACCAAAAGGGTTAACACCCACCAAAAATAGGTCCAAATGTTGGAAAAATTGCACACGCTTAACGGTAAACCCTTTAAAGGCACCCCTGCACAAGTCATCTTGGGTCAAGCAACTCGTCGCTTCTCTCACGAAGGCCATTCCCTCATCGATTCGTCGCTTGAGGGGTTAGTCACACTTAGTCACCAATCAACAATCACACACCCAATTAAGGAAAACGACATGCATTCAAAGAATCATTGACAAAGACAATCACGCTCCTGCTTGGGGCAGTAAACAAAGACAAAGACAATCACGACATGCATTCAAAGAATCATTGACAAAGACAATCACGCTCCTGCGAGGGGTTCCCAAGTGGGCCTCCCACCGTTGGCACTTTATTTTAGCGCCAATCCACTAGGGATGGGCCCAAAACCTCTTAGGATGGGGGGGTCGACAAATTGGTTGATTCAGGTTTCCATGTGTTGGATTTGGGTTAGGTTCAAGCTTCCAAAAGCCACCCAACAACCTCCCTTGCAAAAGAGATTGGTGGATGTGAGAAAGTGAACCAAAGGGGATGCAAGTGAGTCTTCAACTCGACAGCACTTCGTTGCTTGAAATCTCCTTCAACCTGTATGTTTTGGGTGAGAAAAGTCCCACATTTTATAGACCCATGGGGTCTCTTTTGGGAGGGAAGCACAAATGCCATGTGTTGGTCATAGGCGCCATGTGGCAGTCTTGTCTTCCCATGAGGGAGGGGAGTCCTCCATTGACTTGGGCTTTCATAACTGCCCTTGTGACAGTCCTCAAATGGCCTATTTGTCCACCCACACACGCGTGCGAGGCAGGAGTCATCAACTGACTGTTCTGGGCTGCCACTTGGCCTCATTTGTCATTTTTCCTATTAAACTTGGAAATCATCCTTACTGGAGACGATTTCAGAAATCGTCCCTGGGTGAGACGATTCCAGGTTAGCAATCGTCCTTGGGTGAGAAGATTACCGAGCAAAGTGTCTAAGTGTGCCAAATTGCTTATTGACCTTACAAAATTGCTATGAAAGTGGTTAAGACCACTGTTTTACCTCTGAGGGCTGCACTGGGGGCTATGTTTGTCAAAGCAATTAGTGTTTGCAGTCACATAATCATATTGGTGCTGTTTTGGTGTCTACAGATGCCCATTTTTGGGAAGCACTGCGGGTGACGCAATGCTGAGCAAAAAAAATAGATAACCAAAGCACTAATGATTAGGGTTTCTTGGTAACCTAACCAACTTTTGATGCCCCAAGCATGGAAAGGGCATGCATTATTGAATCCTTGCTTCTGAAGAGCTAAGGAATTTGATTTCAAGTATTAACCTGTTTTGGTGAGGTGTGACTTGAACTTAGACATTCATCAGTTATGAATAGGCGAAGGGCGTTTTATCCTCAGGGGGAACCTTGTGTTCATGATTCAGGAAATGCCAAGTGTTTGATTGATTTGATTGTTGCTTGTTTACTACCGCAAGCAGGAGCTTGATTGTCTTTGTCAATGATTCTTTGAATGCATGTCGTTTTCATTAATTGGGTGTGTGATTGTTGATTGGTGACTAAGTGTGACTACCCCCTCAAGCGACGAATCGATGAGGGAATGACCTTCATGAGAGAAGCGACGAGTCGCTTGACCCAAGATGACTTGTGTAGGGGTGCCTTTAGAGGGTTTACCGTTAAGCGTGTGCAATTTTTCCAACATTTGGACCTATTTTTGGTGGGTGTTAACCCTTTTGGTGATGCCTGAATGGGGTGAAATCATCGAAAACCTATCTTCCCGTGGAGCGGTCCGGCTATGATAGCCTTCTTGGGGAAGTAGTAGAGTGACAATTTGAACCCCGACATCGATTTTCTATGCCAAGAGGTTAAGTGCGAGAGCACTTGTGTCCGGCAATGCTTATTGCTTTGTTTTTATGTTGCATGTTTTGTTGTTTTTGTTGTGTTTTTTTTTTGTGACACCATTTGGGGATTAAATTGTCGAAAATCTGTCTTCCCATGGAGCGGTCCGGCTATGGTAGCCTTCTTAGGGAGTAGGAATACGACAATGTAGACCCTGACATTAGTTTTTCTATGCCAAGAGGTTAAGTGCAAGAGCACTTGTGTCTGGCAATGTTTATTGCTTTTTGTTTTTGTGTTGCATTTATTTGTTGTTTTGATTTTCTTTGATCTTGTGCATGATGGTTGATGAATATGGATGTATGCATGTTGATTTATTTTGATGGATGCATATGCTATGATGAATGCAAATGGTTTTGATTTATATGTGATATGCATATATGAAATGGATGAATGGGGTTTGTGATGTTTGGCTATGGCACCAAGGATTTGTTTAGAACTCGTTATTTTGTTTTTAGGCGATTACTCGTGATGCATGACTTTGTATGTATACATGTGGTTTTTATTTTTTGTACTTTTTTGATGGTATTGTAAGGATGAAAAGTAGCATAGTTGGTTTAGAAATGTAGCTAAGGTTTTCTGAGACTCAGATGGTTTTAACTCACTAGCCATGACTGTACTTTATCTTACAAGACTTTTGAACAAGGTATGAATCGGACTTGTTTTTGACCGAGCTATTTCACATCCCTGTGTGTGCAATTGAGTTTATTTAGTGGTTTTTGTTAGGATATCGCCAGTGCCAGATGGGCTTTCAACCGAACTTGTACTGAGGGTCACCTAATTAGCTCCACGAATTCCTTTGTTGTATGTACTAAGTTTAATCTGCGGTGTAATCCAGGATTCCATAAGCTAGCTCATCCACATGCAAACATTGATCTGTACGCAAGTTAATGTGACAGATATATCGTCATGCGGGAGGTTTACTACGTTAACGATAGGCTATCAACCAAATTGGTACTGAAGCTTGCCTTATGACCTATAGAATGCTGAGAGTTCCAGGATTCAAGGTCAACTCCCTTCTTTTCTTCATTTATATTGGGATACTTGCTCGTTTTTAGTGATGATATCACTCGTTTATTTTGATTTGTTTTTCTTTTGAGCAAGGGATTGGGGATATGGAGTGATGAAAATCACTATCGTTTGTGCCATTTGATTTGTGCATTGTAAGATGTCAAGTATTTGAGTTTTGACATGTTGCAAATTTTTGATGTTTTGCATCATTGAGAATTTAGGGATTCTTAAGGAATTGGGTAGGGAGGATGCTTGTCCTTTTGCCAACTCTCAGCATTCTTTGGGTCATTCGCACAGGGGGATGAGCAAGATAACCGTTTCGCTTATGGTGACCTAGATTATTGTGCAGGTTTCATCTTTCGTTCACACAACTTGGGAATTTTTAGTGTTTTAATTTGTGTTGGGATGTTACGTAACAAGGTGTATTTCAAGTATGACTCTACCTTCGTAAAATCTGTCTGACTTGATACATTACGTGGCTAAAGAGAAAAATGATGACTGAATCACGGAAACTCTTGATACATTAACAGACCACTGACTCTAGTGTGGTAAAAGCAATGCGTGGTGTTTTTAGTGTTTTTATTTGTTGTTTTTGTTGTTTTGATTTTCTTTGATCTTGTGCATGATGGTTGATGAATATGGACGTATGCATGTTGATTTATTTTGATGGATGCATATGCTATGATGAATGCAAATGGTTTTGATTTATATGTGATATGCAGATATGAAATGGATGAATGGGGTTTGTGATGTTAGGCTATGGCACCAAGGACTGTTTAGAACTCTATTATTTTGTTTTTAGGCGATTTTTGTGATGCATGACTTTGTATGTATACATGTGGTTTTTATTTTTTGTATTTTTTTGATGGTATTGTAAGGATGAAAAGTAGCGCAGTTGGTTTAGAAATGTAGCTAAGGTTTTCTGAGACTCAGATGGTTTTAACTCACTAGCCATGATTGTACTTTATCTTACAAGACTTTTGAACAAGGTATGAATCAGACTTGTTTTTGACCGAGCTATTTCACATCCCTGTGTGTGCAATTGAGTTCATTTAGTGGTATTCGTTAGGATACCACCAGTGCCAGATGGGATTTCAACCGAACCTGTACTGAGGGTCACCTAATTAGCTCCACGAATTCCTTTGTTGTATGTACTAAGTTTAATCTGCGATGTAATCCAGGATGCCATAAGCTAGCTCATCCACATGCAAACATTGATCCGTACGCAAGTTAATGTGACGATATATCGTCATGCGGGAGGTTTACTTCTGTTATCCATAGGCTATCAACCAAATTGGTACTGAAGCTTGCCTTATGACCTATAGAATGCTGAGAGTTCCAGGGATTCAAGGTCAACTCCCTTATTTTCTTCAATTGTATTGGGATACTTGCTCATTTGTAGTGATGAGATCACTATTTATTTTGATTTGTTTTTCTTTCGAGCAAGGGATTGGGGATATGGAGTGATGAAAATCACTATCGTTTGTGCCATTTGATTTGTGCATTGTAAGATGTCAAGTATTTGAGTTTTGACATGTTGCAATTTTTTTATGTTTTGCATTATTGAGAATTTAGGGATTCTTAAGGAATTGGGTAGGGAGGATGCTTGTCCTTTTGCCAACTCTTAGCATTCTTTGGGTCATTCGCATAGGGGGATGAGAAAGATAACCATTTCGCTTATGGTGACCTAGATTATTGTGCAAGTTTCATCTTTCGTTCACACAACTTGGGAATTTTTAGTGTTTTAATTTGTGTTGGGATGTTACGTAACAAGGTGTATTTCAAGTATGACTCTACCTTCGTAAAATCTAACTTGATACATTACGTGGCTAAAGAGCAAAATGATGACTGAATCATGGAAACTCTTGATACATTAACAGACCACTGACTCTAGTGTGGTAAAAGCAATGCGTGGTGTTTTTGTTGTTTTTGTACAATGGAACAGTGTGGAATAAGACGGACTAGTAGATCAATTGCAGCCTATGGTGCCTTTGACCTATACAACCACAAATATGCAATGTATGGATGCAATGCTTAATGCAGCTACGTATTTTTGTATTTTTGATGGATTGATTTTGTGAATGTGAATATGCGGTGCTAGAGGAACTCTCTATTGATGAATTGACCAAGCGATTGCGATAATCATTGGAGCTTTTTAGGTTTGACCAAGTGATTGTGATAATCCTTGGAGCTTTTTGGTGTGACCAAGTGATTGTGATAATCCTTGGAGCTTTTTGTGGTGACCAAGTGATTGCGATAATCCTTGGAGCTTTTTGTTTTGACCAAGTGATCGTGATAATCCTTGGAGCTTTTGGATTGACCAAGTGATTGCGATAATCCTTGGAGCTTTTTTCTTTGACCAAGTGATTGCGATAATCCTTGGAGCTTTTTAGGTTTGACCAAGTGATTGTGATAATCCTTGGAGCTTTTTGTGGTGACCAAGTGATTGCGATAATCCTTGGAGCTTTTTGTTTTGACCAAGTGATTGCGATAATCCTTGGAGCTTTTGGATTGACCAAGTGATTGTGATAATCCTTGGAGCTTTTTTTGGTGACCAAGTGATTACGATAATCCTTGGAGCTTTTTGTTTTGACCAAGTGATTGCGATAATCCTTGGAGCTTTTGGATTGACCAAATGATTGTGATAATCCTTGGAGCTTTTTGTGGTGACCAAGTGATTGCGATAATCCTTGGAGCTTTTTGAGGATATGGCTTTTTTAGATGTGGAATGGTCGCAAATGACTGATATTCAAGGGTTCTGTTTCCTTGATACCATCAAGAGAAGCTAGCCGGTATGTCCTAGGTCCTATTATGCTATCAATGACATATGGACCTAACCAATTTGCCACGAATTTGTCCCTCATGTGGGACGGCAAATTTGAGTTATGTTGGTTTTCCTTCAAAACCAAATCACCAACCCGAAAGTCCCTTAGGTGAACTTTCATGTTGTAAGCCCTTTTAAGTCGCCCTTGATAGATACGTAAATTCTCAAGAGCATTAATGCATCGTTCGTCAAGCAACGTAAGTTGGTCTAACCGGGCCTGTCGCACAGTGTTATCATCGATGAACTCCTGCATTGATATGCGGAGGGAAGGAATTTCCAACTCGAGAGGCATTACTACCTCTGAGCCATACACGAGCGAAAATGGAGTTGCCCCAGTGGGCGTCCAAATGCTAGTGCGATAAGCCCAAAGGGCAAGTGGGATTTGTATGTGCCAATCCTTATGACTGTCCCATCGTGATCACCACTGAAAGCACGAGATTCCGGGTGAAGGAAACACTAATTGCGATTGCATTCAAAATCAAGTACGCTTAAGTCCTAGAAATGTAAAGTGCATGAAATGAAAAAGACACATTGTAATGAGACACAAGCAAATGGAGAAAACACAACCCTTTCATTAAACTTTCTTGATCTCTGTTACAATGATGCCTCCTCCCTTTTCAGGGGCTAGGAGCATTGAAAGAATTTGGTTACAATCACTTAATGTTCCTCTTTTTGCATGCCCACGTTTGAATGGGCGGGCCAGAATGTTGTTTGGTGGGTATCCTAGAGGAACAATTGTCCCTATGGGAAGGCGAGGTCTTCCCATGTCCTGTACTGACTCCAATGTAGGGGTTGCAACAACATTTTGCACTAAGTACTCCCCCAGGCCCGTACTGGCCATTTCAACGATGATTGTTGATGATTGGGTGGGAGGAAACGATAGTCCTTCCTGAGTCCATTCCATTTTTGGGGGTTCGGGAGTCTTGGTCTCGTTGTGTTGGGTGTTTCCTCTGTTGATATTGTTGAAACTGTGGGCAACCCCTCTTCTAGAGGCTTAACCTCTTCCATGATCTGTTTTCCCTTGTCCTTCAGTTGGGCCATGATAGGTGGCGTTGATGATGAAGGAGCAGGTGATGAAGTCTCACCTGGCTGGGATTGTGCCTTGTTGGTCACCAGTGATGCCTGGAGTATTGGACCCTGTTTAGATGGATTTAACTAGAAATCCAAATGTGCTGAAGGGAGGGTCGATTGAGGCATGAATTGTACTGCATTGCAATACTTGAAGGGCTATAAGTCCATTGGGACTACATGGATCTCTCCTTCATAAGCATACTTCAAGCACTGGTGGGCGATTTAAGGGACACACTTCATGTCCCTGATCCAAGGCCGCCCCAGCAGTATATTATAAGCCATTTCGCATTCCAGCACATGGCACAGTGTAGGTATTGACTTTTGTCCCACCGTCATCGCCACTGAAAGCACGAGATTCCGGGCGAAGGAAACACTAATTGTGATTGCATTCAAAATCAAGTATGCTTAAGTCCTAAAAATGTAAAGTGCATGAAATGAAAAAGATGCATTGCAATGAGACACAAGCAAATGGAGAAAACACAGCCCTTTCATTAAACTTTCTTGATCTCTGTTACAATGACGCCTCCTCCCTTTTCAGAGGCTAGGAGCATTGAAAGAATTTGGTTACAATCACTTAATGTTCCTCTTTTCACGTGCCCACGTTTGAATGGGCGAGCCAGAATGTTGCCGCCACTTACGTTGATGAGTATTTGAATTCTTCTGCTCCTCCTGCGAACACAGAAACAACCAAGATGTCAGTAGCACCTACTGCAAATAAGGAGTGTTTGTTCTCTAAAATTAGTGAAATAGTCATGCAAAAATTTGCCTGAAACAGTAAGTACAGTGAGTCCAAATGGCCTGAAAACCTGACAGAAGATAGAAGATATTACAAGAAGGCCATTGCCACTGAAACAGTCGGCCAATCTACCTTCATATGGAAATCGTCCCTGGGAAGGATGATTTCTGACTGCTAATTGTCTTCGGGTGAGACGATTCCTTCTGTGTTGGAAAATTCGAAGTGATCTGCTCCAATGTCTACTCCCAAGACTTCCAAAACACTTGCAGACAGAGAGGTTATGTAATTGGGGCCATTTTGGGATGACCCAGATGGTCGGATTCTCCCAATTTGGCCTCTATCCTCGGGAATTTGATATCGCCTCCTGCAAGTCAGTGAAACAACAAAGCGACACAAAACATACTAGAATCTGATCAAAAGTTATGAAATTGCAGCTATGAGTTCACCAAATAGAATGACACAACATGCAATGTAAACAAATAATATAGAATGCTAAAAATAATGGAACTTGAGAAGTGCGAGGGGTGCCCAAGTGGGCATCCCACTGTTGGCACTTGATTTCGATGCCATTCCACTAGGGATGGGCCCAAAACCTCTTAGGATGGGGGGGTCGGAAAATTGGTTGGTTCAGGTGTCCATGTGTTGGATTTGGGTCAGGTTCAAGCTTCCAAAAGCCACCCAAAAACCTCCCTTGCAAAAGAGATTGGTGGATGTGAGAAAGTGAACAAAGGGGATGCAAGTGAGTCTTCAACTCGGCAGCACTTTGTTCCTTGAAATCTCCTTCAACCTGTATGTTTTGGGTGAGAAAAGTCCCACCTTTTATAGACCCATGGGGTATCTTTTGGGAGGGAAGCACAAATGCCATGTGTTGGTCATAGGCACCATGTGGAAGTCTTGTCTTCCCATGAGGGAGGGGAGTCCTCCATTGACTTGGGCTTTCATAACTGCCCTTGTGATAGTCCTCAAATGGCCTATTTGTCCACCCACACACGCGTGCGAGGCAGAGTCATCAAGCGACTCGTTCGGGCTGCCACTTGGCCTCATTTGTCTTTTTGCCCGTTAAACTTGGAAATCGTCCTTACTGGAGACGATTTCAGAAATCGTCCCTGGGTGAGACGATTCCAAGTTAGCAATCGTCCTTGGGTGAGACGATTACTGGGCAAAGTGTCTAAGTGTGCCAAATTGCTTCTTGACCTTACAAAATTGCTATTGAAGTGGTTAAGACCACTTTTTTACCTCTTAGGGCTGCCCGGGGGCTATGTTTGTCAAAGCGATCAGTGTTTGCAGTCACATAATCGGATTGGTGCTATTTTAGTGTCTACAGAACTTAAAGCACGAGATTCCGGGAGAAGGAAACACTAATTGCGATTGCATTCAAAATCAAGTACGCTTAAGTCCTAGAAATGTAAAGTGCATGAAATGAAAAAGACGCATTGCAATGAGACACAAGCAAATGGAGAAAACACAGCCCTTTCATTAAACTTTCTTGATCTCTGTTACAATGATGCCTCCTCCCTTTTCAGGGGCTAGGAGCGTTAAAAGAATTTGATTACAATCACTTAATGTTCCTCTTTTCACGTGCCCACGTTTGAATGGGCAGGCCAGAATGTTGTCGTCGCTTACGCTGATGAATATTTGACTTCTGCTGCTCCTCCTGCGAACACAGAAACAACAAAGATGTCAGTAGCACCTGCTGTAAATAAAAAGTTTTTTTTCTCTAAAATCATCAAAAGATGCATGTAAACATTTGTCTGAAACAGTAAGTACAGTTAGTTCAAATGGCCTAAAAACCTGACAGAAGACAGAAGATATTACCAGAATGCCATTGCCACTGAAACAACCATCCAATCTGCCTTCACCTGGAAATCATCCCTGGGAAGGACGATTCCTGACTGCAAATCATCGCTGGGTGGGACGATTCCTTTTGTGTTGGAAAAGTTGAAGTGATCTGCTCCAATGTCGACTCTTGAGACTTCCAAAACACCTGTAGACAGAGGGGTTATGTAATTGGGGCCATTTTGGGACGACCCAGATGGTCGGATTCTCCCAATTTGGCCTCTATCCTCAGGAATTTGATATCGCCTCCTGCAAGTCAGTGAAACAACAAAGCGACACAAAACATACTAGAATCTGATCAAAATTTATGAAATTGCAGCTATGAGTTCACCAAACAAAATGACACAACATGCAATGTAAACAAATAATCTAGAATGCTAAAAAGAATGGAACTTGAGAAGTGCGAGGGGTGCCCAAGTGGGCCTCCCACCGTTGGCACTTGATTTCGGTGCCAATCCACTAGGGATGGGCCCAAAACCTCTTAGGATTGGGGGGTCAGAAAATTGGTTGGTTCAGGTGTCCATGTGTTGGATTTGGGTCAGGTTCAAGCTTCCAAAAGCCACCCAACAACCTCCCTTGCATGGTGGATGTGAGAAAGTGAACCAAAGGGGATGCAAGTGAGTCTTCAACTCGGCAGCACTTCGTTGCTTGAAATCTCCTTCAACCTGTACGTTTTGGGTGAGAAAAGTCCCACCTTTTATAGACCCATGGGGTCTCTTTTGGGAGGGAAGCACAAATGCCATGTGTTGGTCATAGGCGCCATGTGGCAGTCTGGTCTTCCCATGAGGGAGGGGAGTCCTCCATTGACTTGGGCTTTCATAACTGCCCTTGTGACAGTCCTCAAATGGCCTATTTGTCCACCCACCCACGCGTGCGAGGTAGGAGTCATCAACTGACTGTTTTGGGCTGCCACTTGGCCTCATTTGTCTTTTGCCCGTTAAACTTGGAAATCGTCCTTACTGGAGACGATTTCAGAAATCGTCCTTGGGTGAGACGATTACTGGGCAAAGTGTCTAAGTGTGCCAAATTGCTTCTTGACCTTACAAAATTGCTATGAAAGTGGTTAAGACCACTGTTTTACCTCTGAGGGCTGCCCTGGGGGCTATGTTTGTCAAAGCGATCAGTGTTTGCAGTCACATAATTGAATTGGTGTTGTTTTGGTGTCTACAGATGCCCCTTTTTGGGAAGCGCTACGGGTGACGCAGTGCTGAGCAAAAATAGATAACCAAAGCACTAATGATTGGGGTTTCTTGGTAACCTAACCAACTTTTGATGCCCCAAGAATGGAAAGAGCATGCATTCTTGAATCCTTGCTTCTGACGAGCTAAGGAATTTGATTTCAAGTATTAACCTATTTTGGTGAGGTGTGACTTGAACTTAGACATTGATCAGTCATGAATAGGTGAAGGACATTTTATCCTCAGGGGGAACCTTGTGTTCATGATTCACGAAATGCCAAGTGTTTGATCGATTTTATTGTTGCTTGTTTACTGCCCCAAGCAGGAGCGTGATTGTCTTTGTGAATGATTATTTGAATGCATGTCTTTTTCCTTATTTGGGTGTGTGATTGTTGATTGGTGACTAAGTGTGACTACCCCCTCAAGCGATGAATCGATGAGGGAATGACCTTCGTGAGAGAAGTGACGAGTCGCTTGACCCAAGATGACTTGTGTAGGGGTGCCTTTAGAGGGTTTACCGTTAAGCGTGTGCAATTTTTCCAACATTTGGACCTATTTTTGGTGGGTGTTAACCCTTTTGGTGATGCCTGAATGGGGCGAAATCATCGAAAACCTATCTTCCCGTGGAGCGGTCCGGCTATGATAGCCTTCTTGGGGAAGTAGGAGAGTGATAATTTGAACCTCAACATCTATTTTCTTTGCTTAGAGGTTAAGTGCATGAGCACTTTTGTCCGGCAATGTTATTGTTGTTTGATTTTGTTGCATTTTTTCTTGTTTTTGTTGTTTTTGTGACACCATTTGGTGATTAAATTGTCGGCAATCCGTCTACCTGTGGAGCGATCCGGCTATGTTAGCCTTCTTAGGGAGTAGGATAATGACAATGTAAACCCCGACATCAGTTTTGTCATCCTTAGGACTCGCTTTGTTTAGATCTCGAAAGTCGGTGCATATGCGAATCCTCCCGTCGGGATTCTTGACGGGAACCATGTTGGACAACCATGGCGGATAATCCACGTAGATGAAAAACTGTGCATCCAACAGCTTCTGTAATTTGTCTTTGACCATCAAGGCCACTGTTGGGTGCATCTTGCGTAGTTTTTTCTTTACAGGCTTGATTGTCGGATCAAGCATTAGATTGTGCATGACTAGCTGCGGGTCTAGTCCTGGCATATCTTTATACGACCATGCAAAAACCTCCTTCTCCTTGAGAAGGGCAATGTAATCGACTTGCTCTTTGGGGGAAAGACTTACCCCCAGCCTGATAATCTATGGATTCTTTGGATCTGTGCCAATATTTACGTCAGTTGTCTCCTTGACTGACATGTGGGATCCGTCCTCCAACTGATGTGGAGTTGGGATCAAGTGGATATCATTAGCTGAGTTTAGATCTGCGTTTGGAACCTCGGGTCCCTATTCAGCTTGAAAGACATGCTGAGTTGTCCTTGGGGTAAAATGAAGTATTTCACCGAAAGGCCAGTACTCTGATGGTGATAATGGTGAATTGACGTGATCCCAGTCGATGGCATCTATGTCTAGATGCAATGACCGTGATGGATCGGCCGAATTGCGGATGGGTGCGGTCAAATCAATGGAGATCATGTGGATGGAATGAATTTGGTCTCCAAAACCGCGGGTGTGATTACTTGATTCTTCTAGATTCTCCCTATACTCTGGATCTGGCTCTACGAGAACGGGCACGAATGGATCTTCCCTAGGTGCAAATTTTGTGAAAAGGAGGACGGGGTCTTTGTCAATGATTCTTTGAATGCATGTCATTTTCCTTAATTGGGTGTGTGATTGTTGATTAGTGACTAAGTGTGACTACCCCCTCAAGCGACGAATCGATGAGGGAATGACCTTCGTGAGAGAAGCGACGAGTCACTTGACCCAAGATGACTTGTGCAGGGGTGCCTTTAGAGGGTTTACCGTTAAGCGTGTGCAATTTTTCCAACATTTGGACCTATTTTTGGTGGGTGTTAACCCTTTTGGTGATGCCCGAATGGGGTGAAATCATCGAAAACCTATCTTCCCGTGGAGCGGTTCGGCTATGATAGCCTTCTTGGGGAAGTAGTAAAGTGACAATTTGAACCCCGACATCGATTTTCTATGCCAAGAGGTTAAGTGTGAGAGCACTTGTGTCTAGCAATGCTTATTGCTTTGTTTTTATGTTGCATGTTTTGTTGTTTTTGTTGTGTTTTTTTTTGTGAAACCATTTGGTGATTAAATTGTTGGCAATCCGTCTGCCCGTGGAGCGGTCCGGCTATGTTAGCCTTCTTAGGGAGTAGGAATACGACAATGTAGACCCTGACATCAAATTTTCTATGCCAAGAGGTTAAGTGCAAGAGCACTTGTGTACTAATATTAATCTACGGTGTAATCCAGGATGCCATAAGCTAGCTCATCCACATGCAAACATTGATCTGTACGCAAGTTAATGTGACAGATATATCGTCATGCGAGAGGTTTACTTCTGTTACCGATAGGCTATCAACCAAATTGGTACTGAAGCTTGCCTTATGACCTATAGAATGCTGAGAGTTCCAGGGATTCAAGTTCAACTCCCTTCTTTTTTTCAATTGTATTGGGATACTTGCTCTTTTTGTAGTGATGAGATCACTGTTTATTTTAATTTGTTTTTCTTTTGAGCAAGGGATTGGGGATATGGAGTGATGAAAATCACTATTGTTTGTGCCATTTGATTTGTGCATTGTAAGATGTCAAGTATTTGAGTTTTGACATGTTGCAAATTTTTGATGTTTTGCAACTATTGAGAATTTAGGGATTCTTAAGGAATTGGGTAGGGAGGATGCTTGTCCTTTTGCCAACTCTTAGCATTCTTTGGGTCATTCGCACAGGGGGATGAGCAAGATAACCATTTCGCTTATGGTGACCTAGATTATTGTGCAAGTTTCATCTTTCGTTCACACAACTTGGAAATTTTTAGTGTTTTAATTTGTGTTGGGATGTTACGTAACAAGGTGTATTTCAAGTATGACTCTACCTTTGTAAAATCTGTCTGACTTGATACATTACGTGGCTAAAGAGCAAAATGATGACTGAATCACGGAAACTCTTGATACATTAACAGACCACTGACTCTATGTGGTAAAAGCGATGTATGGTGTTTTTGTTGTTTTGTACAATGGAACAGTGTGGAATAAGACGGACTAGCAGAGCAATTACAGCCTATGGTGTCTTTGACCTGTTCGACCACAAATATGCAATGTATGGATGCAATGCTTAATGCAGCTACATATTTTTGTATTTTTGATGGATTGATTTTGTGAATGTGAATATGCGGTGCTAGAGGAACTCTCTATTGATGAATTGACCAAGCGATTGCGATAATCGTTGGAGCTTTTTAGGTTTGACCAAGTGATTGTGATAATCCTTGGAGCTTTTTGGTGTGACCAAGTGATTGTGATAATCCTTGGAGCTTTTTGTGGTGACCAAGTGATTGCGATAATCCTTGGAGCTTTTTGTTTTGACCAAGTGATCGTGATAATCCTTGGAGCTTTTGGATTGACCAAGTGATTGCGATAATCCTTGGAGCTTTTTGGTTTGACCAAGTGATTGCGATAATCCTTGGAGCTTTTTGGATTGACCAAGTGATTGTGATAATCCTTGGAGCTTTTTGCTTTGACCAAGTGATTGCGATAATCCTTGGAGCTTTTTAGGTTTGACCAAGTGATTGCAATAATCCTTGGAGCTTTTGGATTGACCAAATGATTGTGATAATCCTTGGAGCTTTTTATGGTGACCAAGTGATTACGATAATCCTTGGAGCTTTTTGACGATATGGATTTTTTAGATGTGGAATGGTCGCAAATGACTGATATTCAAGGGTTCCGTTTCCTTGATACCATCAAGAGAAGCTAGCCGGTATGTCCCGGGTCCTATTATGCTATCAATGACATATGGACCTAACCAATTTGCCGCGAATTTCTCCCTCATGTGGGACGGCAAATTTGAGTTCTATTGGTTTTCCTTCAAAACCAAATCACCAACCCGAAAGTCCCTTAGGTGAACTTTCATGTCGTAAGCCCTTTTAAGTCGCTCTTGATAGATACGTAAATGTTCGAGAGCATTAACGCGTCGTTCGTCAAGCAACGTAAGTTGGTCTAACCGGGCCTACTACGCAGTGTTATCATCGATGAACTCCTGCATTGATATGCGGAGGGAAGGAATTTCCAACTCGAGAGGAATTACTGCCTCTGAGCCATACACGAGCGAAAACGGAGTTGCCCCAGTTGGCGTCCGAATGCTAGTGCGATAAGCCCAAAGGGTAAGTGGGATTTGTATGTGCCAATCCTTATGACTGTCTGTGACTGTCCTTTTAAGGATGGCCACTAGTGTTTTGTTTGATGCTTTCGCTTGCCCGTTTGCTTGTGGATAATAGGGCATTGAAAAGCTGTGCTAAATTTTGTACTTTGTCGTCAAAGCACGCACGTCTTTGTTCTTGAATGATGGCCCATTATCTGAGATTATTTTGGATGGAATACCAAAACGACATATGATGTTATGCAAGATGAACTCCACTATGCGGGGTCCTTTTGTTGAGGTTAACGAAATTGCTTCCACCCATTTGGTAAAATATTCTATGGTCGTTATGATAAACGTGTGACGGCCTGACGATGCAGGGGAGATATTTATGATTAGATCGAGGCCCCACTGAAAAAATGGCCAAGGAGACTGGACTGTCTGTAGGGCTTGGGAAGTTACGTGCATCAAATTGGCATGATGTTGACACTTCATGCACTTCTTGACATACTCGCAACAATCTCGCTCTAAAGATGGCCAATAATAGCCTATGAGGAGAATGCGCTTTGCAATGGCCATACCACTGAAGTGGCCGCCACATGTATCGTCGTGCGCTTGTGCGACTGCCCAAGTGGACTCTTGCTGGTCCAAACAACGAAGAAGAATTCCATCATAGCTGCGACGATACAAAATGTCTCCTATCAAGACATATTTTTCCGCTTTCTGTTTGAATGTTCATTTTGCGGCGTGCGTCAATCCAAAGGGAAGGTTACCTAACTTGAGGTAGTCTCTTATGGGTAAATACCAGTCCTGTTGATCAAAAACCTCGACAGTATGAACAGTCAATCCCTTTTGAAGTTCTTCCCTAACAAATGCTGAATGGGATAGAACTTGTAAGAATAGCGTTGTGTTGCTATTAGTGGGAGTGGGGGAAAACAAGGACTCCCAGTTGGCACGTTTCATACGGTCTTTGATTCAAAAGAACTTATCCGAAGATGGTTCGATCTGGATCATGTGGACTCCTGGCATCAAGTTTGAGCTTGCGCGCTCCATCGTGGGTTGCGATAAGGTTTTGACCTGAATGGTTGTTATATCACCGGAAAGGTCTTGCGGGATTAGTGACCCCACGGAGGCCATTGTGTTCGTAAAATGATTCGATGATCGAGGGAGTGCCTCGATGTCATACCATTCAAGTTTTGCCAAGAATTTGTCCACGATGGCTTTGTAGGCCTTTAGGACTGGGCATTTGCATTGATATACCCCTTTGACTTGATTGACGATTAACAGTGAATCACCAAAGATGTTTAGTCTTTTGATGTTCATGGCGATTGTTGTCTGAAGACCTAGGAGCAAGGCTTCATATTATGCATTGTTGTTGGTGCACTGGAAATTTAATTTAAATGACAGGGGCATTGGAGTGCCCTATGGTGTGAAGAATACAATTCCTACGCCACCACCTTGCTCACACTTAGAACCATCGAAGAATAGGGTTATGTCATCCTATGACTCAGGCTCATCAGAATCTGGCGATTCTGAGACATGGAAGACTCCATCATCGAGTAGTTCTATGACCAGAGGCTGATCGTCTTCAAGAGGAGCCTCTACTAGTTGATCGGCTATGACTTGTCCTTTGATAGATTTTTGCCCAATAAACTCAATGTCAAATTCCGTCAACAACATGATCCATTTCGTCGTGCGACTACTATGATAAGTACGACTCATCATGTATCACAATGGATTATCCTTAGACACAACATACGTAGTGCTTCTCAGCATGTAGTGGTGTAGCCTCTTGGTAGCAAACACCACTGCCAAGCAGAGTTTCTCAACGTATGCATAGTTAAGTTCGTAATTGACCAGGGTGCGGCTAAGATAGTAAGTAGCCTGTTCTTTGGGAATTTCGTTCTTCTGGGCTAGCATGGCTCCCAGCGCCACCTCAGTAGCTGAGATGTATAAGTAGAACGACACTCCTGGTCTAGGTGGTGCCAATACTGGCAGTGAAGCCAAGTATTGTTTGATTTCATCAAAGGTTGATTGGCACTCGTCATCCCAATGAAATGTGACCCCCTTGTGCAATAATTTGTTCATTGGTCAACATTTGTCAGATAATTGTGCTATGAAGCGTTTAATCGACGCGACCTTTCCTTGCAGACTTCTGAGCTGCTTGATAGTGGTTGGGGGAGCCATTTCAAGGATTGCCTTGACTTTTTTTGGGTCCACTTTGACGCCTCGTTTTGAGACTATAAAACCCAAGAGTTTTCTAGATGTGACGCTGAATACGCACTTCTTGGGATTCAGTCTAACTTTATGCTCTATGAGGCGATCGAGAATCTTGATTAAGTCACCGAGATGATCTAAGCGCAAAAGAGATTTGGCTAACAAATCATCCATGTAATCTTCCAAAGTTTTGTGCATGTAATCATGGAAGATATATGTCATGGCACGTTGGTAAGTAGCGCCAGCATTTTTAAGGCCAAAAGGCATGACCTTATAGCAAAATGTCCCCCAAGGCGTTGTGAATGCCATTTTGAGTTGGTCTTCAAGATTGATACGAATTTGATTGTATCCTGAGAAATCGTCCATTAGGGAGAGCATTTCGTGACCTGCTGTAGCGTCTACTAATGCATCGATGCTTGGCAAGGGGAAATCATCCTTAGGACTCGCTTTGTTTAGGTCTCGAAAGTCGGTGCATATGCGAATCCCCCCATCGGGCTTCTTGACGGGAACCATGTTGGATAACCATGGCGGATAATCCATGCAAATTACAAATTGTGCATCCAACAGCTTTTGCAATTCGTCTTTGACCATCAAGGCCACTGTTGGGTGCATCTTTCTTAGTTTTTTCTTTACAGGCTTGATTGTCGGATCAAGAGTTAAATTGTGCATGACTAGCTGTGGGTCTAGTCCTGGCATATCCTTGTACGACCATGCAAAAACTTCCTTCTTCTCTTTGAGAAGGGCAATGTAATCGGCTTGCTCTTCAGGGGATAAGCTTACCCCCAGCTTGATAATTTGTGGATTCTTTGTATCTATGCCGATATCTACGTCAGTCGTCTCCTCGACTGACATGTGGGATCCGTCCTCTAACTGATGTGGAGTTGGGATCAAATGGATATCATTAGCTGAGTTTAGATCTACGTTTGGAACCTCGGGTCCCTCTTCAGCTTGAAAGACATCCTGAGTTGTCCTTGGGGTAAAATGAAGTATTTCACCGAAAGGCCAGTACTCTGATGGTGATAATGGTGAATTGACGCGATCCCAGTCGATGGCATCTATGTCTAGATGCAATGACCGTGATGGATCGGCCGGATTGCGGATGGGTGCGGTCAAATCAATGGAGATCATGTGGATGGAATGAATTTGGTCTCCAGAACTACGGGTGTGATTACTTGATTCTTCTATATTCTCCCTATACTCTGGATCTGGCTCTAGAGGTATGGGCATGAATGGATCGGCCCTAGGTGCAATTTCGAGGGCCTCGGCACTGCTGTCATGATGGGATCTCGAGGTGGACGATGCTCATCTTGAATTTGGAGCCATGGATCCAACACTTGGTCCCACCTCGCTGGGTCTACATGCCATTCATGCCCCAGTAGTATTCCCATATGTCCCATTAGATCTTCATGAGTTAGAGCACGGTGATGTCGTCGTGCATGTCTAAGATCGTCCATCTCAGTCTCATCTTCTAAATCGCTTTCATAGATCCAAAATTGTTCATCCTCTTCAGCATCTGTTGCTTGCGACGTTGAGGACTCTTCTTGTTCCAATGAATTAATCTGGTACCATTGCGGTTTTTCCACTCTTGGTGGAGGGACCTGATTCTCTTGGTACTGTATTGTTTCATCTAGAACCTCTAAGGGGAACAGCTTCAAAAAGATGTCCGACAGCCATTGATGTTCTCTTTGAGGATTACTATCCGAACTTTCACCTCTCTCTAGCAAAGGAGAGGGATTATTGTTGTTTCCAGGGGTGTTTGTTGACCATGGGAGGTAGTCTCCCAATGTGTATTCTGTATTTGGATTGGCATAAGGTTCTAATGCCAATCCCCCCTTGTTGCCTATTTCTAGGCCTTGCATATTTTCAACCAAGATGTCTAATGGCAGGGGATGGTTGAACCCTACCCCTGACTTGTCATATGGCATCTAATATCTTGGTTGGAAAAGGATCCGCATCCCTTGCTCATATATGCCTAGCCTGTATCCATGCCAATTGCATTGGCCGAGATATTTTAGGGCAAATTTTGGGTTTGACAGATAGTTGATGTTTTCAACAAAAGGTTCTTCGTCCGCTTCCTTTTGTTGGCATGGTTCAAGACCATGATCAAGGCCCCCATACACAAAATTTGTCCTGGTTTGGTGGGTAGCCTAGAGGAACAATTGTCCCTATGGGAAGGCGAGGTCTTCCCATGTCATGTACTGACTCCAATGTTGGGGTTGCAACAATGTTTTGCACTAAGTACTCCCCCAGGCCCGTACTGGCCATTTCAACAGTGATTGTTGATGATTGGGTGGGAGGAAATGGTAGTCCTTCCTGAGTCCATTCCATTTTTGGTGGTTCAGGAGTCTTGGTTTCTGTTGTGTTGGGTGTTTCCTCTGTTGATATCTTTGAAATTGTGGGCAACCCCTCTTCTAGAGGCTTAACCTCTTCCATGATCTGTTTTCCCTTGTCCTTCTATTGGGCCATGATAGGTGGCGTTGATGATGAAGGAGCAGGTGATGAAGTCTCACCCGGTCGGGATTTTGCCTTGTTGGTCACCAATGATGCCTACGGTATTGGACCCTATTTAGATGGATTTAACTGTAAATCCAAATGTGTTGAAGGGAGGGTCAATTGAGGCATGAATTATACTGCATTGCAATACTTGAAGGGCTCTAAGTCCATTGGGAGTACATGGATCTCTCCTTCATAAGCATACTTCAAGCACTGGTGGGATATTGAAGGGACACACTTCATGTCCCTGATCCAAGGCCACCATAGTAGTATATTATAAGCCATTTCACCTTCCAGAACATGGCACAGTGTAGGTATTGACTTTTGTCCTACCTGGACAGGCAGAACAACTGTGCCGACTGTCGAGCATATTACATTGTTAAAAGCTCGCAGTGTGTACGTGGAGGCTGTAATGTGAGAGGCTGGCAGCTTCAAATGTTTTAAGGCTGCAGTGGTAATGATGTTACTGGATGAGCCAGTATCTATCAGAACTCTCTTGTACGAAATCCCGTTGACCCGCGCGATGACGTGTAGGGGTGGATCTGCCATGTCATTCGATATCGTTTTGACCTCATCTTCTCTGAATGTGATGACCGGCTTCGTACATCGTTTCACATGTCCTACGAAGTTGTTGAAATAATTTGCTTCGTGGGGCTATAATTCAATGGCTTTTAAAATGTCCATAAGAGCTTCTCTATGGGGTGTTTACTATTGAATAAGCTCGTAAATGGACAGCCTAGCCGATGTGGTCTGCAAACTCTGTGTGAGTTTGGTTCGTATTGTGACCTTGGGTCTAGGCGGATGCAACTGCGTTGGGCGTTGTTGAGGCTGCGATGTTGTCAGAACTTCCCTCGTGGCTACCTCGGGGGCAACTGCTAGGTACCTTATGTTCCTCGTTACTATGCTAATCATTCCCACAAATCCCTGTGTGGGAAGATCCTGTCGCACCTCGTTAATCTGGAGTGGTTTAGTCTATGCCTCGTGGGCAGGAAAGGGGTACTTGAATACCCCAATTTGTTGGTTTCTTGGTGCGATGGGGTTGTCCCACCGTGATCGCCATTGAAAGCATGAGATTCCGGGCGAAGGAAACACTAATTGCGATTGCATTCAAAATCAAGTACGCTTAAGTCCTAGAAATGTAAAGTGCATGAAATGAAAAAGACGCATTGCAATGAGACACAAGCAAATGGAGAAAACATAGCCCTTTCATTAAACTTTCTTGATCTCTGTTACAATGATGCCTCCCTTTTCAGGGGCTAGGAGCATTGAAATAATTTGGTTACAATCACTTAATGTTCCTCTTTCCGCGTGCCCACGTTTGAATGGGCGGGCCAGAATGTTGCCGCCGCTTACGCTGATGAGTCTTTGACTTCTGATGCTCCTCCTGCGAACACAGAAACAACCAAGATGTCAGTAGCACCTACTGCAAATAAGGAGTGTTTGTTCTCTAAAATTAGTGAAATATGCATGCAAACATTTGCCTGAAACAGTAAGTACAGTGAGTCCAAATGGCCTAAAAACCTGACAGAAGATAGAAGATATTACCAGAAGGCCATTGCCACTGAAAAAGTCGGTCAATCTACCTTCATCTAGAAATTGTCCCTGGGAAGGACGATTTTTGACTTCTAATCGTCCTCGGGTGAGACGATTCCTTCTGTGTTGGAAAAGTTGAAGTGATCTACTCCAATGTCGACTCTCGATACTTCCAAAACACCTGCAAATAGAGGGGTTATGTAATTGGGGCCATTTTGGGATGACCCAGATGGTCGGATTCTCCCAATTTGGCCTCTATCCTTAGGAATTTGATATCGCCTCCTGCAAGTCAGTGAAACAACAAAGTGACACAAAACATACTAGAATCTGATCAAAAGTTATGAAATTACAGCTATGAGTTCACCAAACAGAATGACACAACATGCAATGTAAACAAATAATATATAATGCTAAAAAGAATGGAACTTGAAAAGTGTGAGGGGTGCCCAAGTGGGCCTCCCACCGTTGGCACTTGATTTCAGCGCCAATCCACTAGGGATGGGCCCAAAACATCTTAGGATGGGGGGGTCGGTAAATTGGTTGATTATTGGTGTGCCCTAAACTGGTTTAATGTATTTTGGTGTTTTGTTTTGTTTTTGGTAGGTTTTGAAGATCGTTTAAATGCATTGTGACGGCTCATATAACTCCAAAAACGGTAGCCCCTTCAATATACCGACCAGGCCGATATACCAACCTCTCTATATACCCGCCCTTACGAGAGGGAGACTGTAGGTACGTGAGAGCAGAAGGTACATGGTACGTAGGTAGTACGGAAGGGGGATTGTCCTGTTAATGGCACCTACCATAGAAAACTTATCCTTGCACGCATGGGAATCACCCCAACGACACTCGGTCTGCTTTCGTCAGGATTTACGCCTAACAACAGTTGACAATCGGGAAATGCGAGATCGCCACTGAAAGCACGAGATTCCGGGTGAAGGAAACACTAATTGCGATTGCATTCAAAATCAAGTACGCTTAAGTCCTAGAAATGTAAAGTGCATGAAATGAAAAAGACGCATTGCAATGAGACACAAGCAAATGGAGAAAACACAGCCCTTTCATTAAACTTTCTTGATCTCTGTTACAATGATGCCTCCTCCCTTTTCAGGGGCTAGGAGCATTGAAAGAATTTGGTTACAATCACTTAATGTTCCTCTTTTCGCGTGCCCACGTTTGAATGGGCGGGCCAGAATGTTGTCGTCGCTTACGCTGATGAGTCTTTGACTTCTGCTGCTCCTCCTATGAACACAAAAACAACCAAGATGTCAGTAGCACCTGCTGCAAATAAGGAGTGTCTTTTCTCTAAAATTAGTGAAGTATGCATGCAAACATTTGCCTGAAACAGTAAGTACAGTGAGTCCAAATGGCCTGAAAACCTGACAGAAGATAGAAGATATTACCAGAAGGCCATTGCCACTGAAACAGTCGGCAAATCTGTCTTCATCTGGAAATCGTCCCTCGGAAGGACGATTTCTGACTGCTAATCGTCCCCGGGTGAGACGATTCCTTATGTGTTGGAAAAGTCGAAGTGATATGCTCCAATGTCGACTCCCGAACTTCCAAAACACCTAAAGACTGAGGGTTTATGTAATTGGGGCCATTTTGGGATGAACCAGATGGTCGGATTCTCCCAATTTGGCCTCTATCCTCAGGAATTTGATATCGCCTCCTGCAAGTCAGTGAAACAACAAAGCGACACAAAACATACTAGAATCTGATCAAAAGTTATGAAATTACAGCTATGAGTTCACCAAATAGAATGACACAACATGCAATGTAAACAAATAATATATAATGCTAAAAATAATGGAACTTGAGAAGTGCGAGGGGTGCCCAAGTGGGCCTCCCACCGTTGGCACTTGATTTCGGCACCAATCCACTAGGGATGGGCCCAAAACCTCTTAGGATGGGGGGGTCGGCAAATTGGTTGGTTCAGGTGTCCATGTGTTGGATTTGGGTCAGGTTCAAGCTTCCAAAAGCCACCCAACAACCTCCCTTGCAAAAGAGATTGGTGGATGTGAGAAAGTGAACCAAAGGGGATGCAAGTGAGTCTTCAACTCGGCAGCACTTTGTTGCTTGAAATCTCCTTCAACCTGTCTATTTTGGGTGAGAAAAGTCCCACCTTTTATATACCCATGGGGTCTCTTTTGGGAGGGAAGCACAAATGCCATGTGTTGGTCATAGGCGCCATGTGGCAGTATTGTCTTCCCATGATGGAGGGGAGTCCTCCATTGACTTGGGCTTTCATAACTGCCCTTGTGACAATCCTCAAATGGCCTATTTGTCCACCCACACACACGTGCAAGGCAAGAGTCATCAACTAACTGTTCTGGGCTGCCACTTGGCCTCATTTGTCTTTTTGCCCGTTAAACTTGGAAATCATCCTTATTGGAGACAATTTCATAAATCGTCCCTGGGGGAGACTATTCCAAGTTAGCAATCGTCCTTGGGTGAGACGATTACTGGGCAAAGTGTCTAGGTGTGCCAAATTGCTTCTTGACCTTACAAAATTGCTATGAAAGTGGTTAAGACCACTATTTTACCTCTGAGGGCTGCCCTGGGGGCTATGTTTGTCAAAGCGATCAGTGTTTGCATCACATAATCGGATTGGTGCTGTTTTGGTGTCTACACCTCCAACTGGATGCTATGTGTGCAAAGGGGCTCACTATGCTAGTAAATTTCCCCATAGAGTTGATTTACGACAGAATGCTCCATATGAAGCAACTCACAGGATCTTAACAGCCATAGGTAATTCTAAAATTATTAGAAAAATTACCCCTTTCTTGTTAAATGGGAAAATGTTTGGCAAAAATATGTAAATTTTGATAGATAGTGGTTCAACTGATAGATTTGTATCTACTAAAATAGTGAGGGATATGTTTGTTAGACATAGAAATTTAGCCAAGGGTTGGAAGGTAGAGTATGGGTATGGGCAAACATACCAAGTCAACCAATATTTTTTTGATCCCCACATTTCCTTACCACAAGGTAAAACTAACTGACATCTATATGTGGCTACATGCATTTGCTATCGTTCTAGGAGTTTATTGGTCAAATATTCTTAAGGCTATTTTGAATTTTGAAGATAAATGGGTAATTTATGGATGAATCAAATCAAAGTGTTAGAATTTATAGTGGACAAAACAAAGTTAAGCCACATGTATTATCTGCAATACAGATAAGGGATATTATTAAGAAGAATGGGGTGGTCTTTATACTTAAAATAAATAGGAAAGAAGATTCATAAATGGAAACTAACCTTCTCTACAAACATCTAGTATTGAGAGAATTTAAGAATGTGCTTTCTGAGGATTTACCAAGTTTACCTCCTCAAAGGAAATTTGATTTTTGCATAGAATTAATACCAAGGATAGGGTCTATTGCAAGGGCACCATATAGGATGACTCATATTGAGCTATGAGAGCTCAAAATACAACTCTAAGATCTATTGGAAAAAGGGTTAATCAAACCTAGTGTATCACCATGGGGGGCTCCTATTTTATTTGTTAAGAAAAAATATGGCACCTTGAGAATGGGCATTGATTACCAAATATTAAATAAGGTAACTATTAAAAATAAGTATTCGTTACATAGAATTGATGACTTTTTTGACCAGCTATGATGAGCAACTATTTTCTCGAAAATAGACTTAAGATATGGTTATCATCAATTAGGAATACAAGAAGAAGATACCTCTAAAATGATATTTAGAACAAGGTATGGATATTTTGAGTTCACTATTCTACCTTTTGGGTTGACCAATGCCCCAACCGCATTCATGAATCTTATGAATAATATCTTTAGAGAGTAGCTAGACCAGTTTGTGCTTGTGTTTTTGGATGATAATATTATCTATTCCAAGAGAAATGTGGAACATGATCAACATATGAGAATTATACATGGGATTTTGAGAGAGAGTCAACTTGATGGAAAGTTATCAAAATGTGAGTTTTATACACCACAAGTGTAGTATTTGGGACACTTTTTCTATACAAAAGGAATTGCAGTAGACCCCAAGAATATTGAAGCTATAATTGAGTGGCCAAAACCTACTAGTGTGATAGAGGTGTGATTTTTTATGTGTATTATAGGCAATTTGTAAAAGGTTTTTTAAGAATTACCTAACCAATTATTAATTTCCAATGAAAAGGTAAAGTATTTAAGTGGAAAGATCAATGTGGAAAATATTTTCAAGATTTGAAAATTTACTTGATATCTTCATCTATCTTGCAATTACCAAATCCTGATAAGCAATATACATTGTGCACATATGCATCAATTGAAGGGTTAGGGAGATTCTTGACCCAAGGGGATACAATCATTGCCTATGAGTCGAGGAAACTTAAAAGGTATGAGGTTAATTAAACTAATCATGATTTGGATTTGGCAGTAGTGGTCCATGTCTTAAAAATTTGGAGATAATATTTATTGGGAAAACCATTTGAATTAAAAACAGATCATTAGAGTCTTAGATATATTCAACCAACCCTTACTGAATGCATGATAAATATGGATGAAATTTTTAGCAGAGTATGAATTTGGTATTGAGTATATAAAAGATAAGGAGATTAATATAGTAGATGCTCTGAGTAGAAGATGGTACATTTCTACTATGGTGAAATACTAATACGATCTAATAAACCAAATTAAATCTTTGCAATAAAAGGATGAAATTTCTTAATCATGTATGGCACAGGATGGACAAGAATCTGAAAGAGTTACAAATTTTATAGTCAAATATGACATACTAGTCTACAAGAATATATTGGTAGTTTCAAGATCATAAGGGTTAAAATAAATATTTCTAAAAGAAGCGCATAATACGGCTTATTCAGCGCATCTAGGGGGAACAAAATTGCACAAAAAATTGAAGAAAACATATTTTTGACCAAGTATGAAAAAATATATTACCAACTACATGGCTAGATGTTTAGAGTACCAAAAGTTGAAGGCAAAACATTTACTTCCATTTGGAAAGCTATACCCACATAAAATACCTAGGCAAAATTGATAAGTGGTGTCAATGGATTTTATTGTGGGATTGCCTAAAACAAGGTCTAAGCATAACACAATCTTCGTAATAGTAGATAAGCTATCCAAGGTAACACATTTATACTAGATAATGTACAATATGATGCTCTTGTAGAAGTCATAATATCTGATAGAGATTCATGTTTTACTTCTGAGTTTTAGAAAGCAATGCATGAGGTATTAGGAACCAAACTAAATATTAGTATTGAATACCATCCTACAACTGATGGATAGACTAAAAGAGTAAACCAGGTGTTAGAAAATATGTTAAGAATGTATTGCATGGATCATCATGCAAAATGGAAAGATTATTTATACCTAGTGGAATTTACCTATAATAAAAAAATTTCATGCATCACTAGGAATGATACCTTTTGAAGCTTTGCATGGAAGAAGGTGTCGAATCCCATTATCATGGGATAATACAAAGGATTAGGCATTGATCATACTATAAATGATAAAAGTAATGAAATAATAATTAAAAGAAATTCAGAAAAAGTTGAAAGAGGTCGCAAATCAACATAAAAGTTACTCGAACCTAAAAATATCATCAAGTGAATATCATGTGAGATATAGAGTATACTTAATGATGAAACCAATAAAAATTTCTATATAATATTCTAAACTAGGCTCTATATATGTAGGTCCATTTGAAATTATGGCTAAGATAAGCCCTATTGCCTATAGACTTGCTTTACCACCAAGCTTGTCCAAGATTCACATTGTCTTCCATGTGTCCCTCTTTAGAAAATATATCTTTGATCGCACTCATGTCTTGTATGTGTTTAAATTGCATATGATCAACCTCCTAAAAATTGAATTTTGACCTATCCGTATACTTGGTTTTAGAACCAAGAACTTGATAAATAGAAGCATTGATCAGTGTCGTGTCTAGTGGGACCACTTTTTTGATAGAAACACCTTGTGGGAAGATGTGGTAAATATGTAAAAATAGTTTTCATTATTTTTTTAGTAGATTTAAAGTTCAATTTTTTTTATGATATTATATGATGCATGTTTATTTACATTGAATATAAAAACTAAATACTAAGTAGAGTAGATTTTTGTTGGCATGTGTTACAATGTAAAGTAACTTGTTTTTGGTTTGTGTTACTTATGCAAAGAAATTTTGTACTTTTGTTGGTACATATATATAATCTAGATGAATACAATATAGCATTATATATGATTGATCTATATTTCATGGTAAAAAAATCATGATTTTATGATGAATTGGATAGTATATCTATATATGAAAAGGAAATCATGATTTTATTTGAATTTATTTGGCATTTATTAAATGCTTATGTAAAATTTTACTTTACTTAAGAAAGCATGAAACATAGGGACTGTGCTTGTCATAAGTGGGGGAGGATGTAACAACCCTCCTCAAATGGATAAATATAAATGATAAAATTAGTAATAACCTTACCTTTTATTTTGAATCGTGGTATTGTTGATTACTATTGTGTATGCAATATCAGGTTCAAAGTCGATGAGATTTTAAATGATAAAATTAGTAATAACCTTACGACTCTCGTATGCTTGCATATCATGTAGATTTTATATTTAATTTTTTGTTGCATTTGGTTGAGTGGGGATGATGATGGGAGCCACTAGTTATATTATTCATTGCAAATACTTTTAAACTAAAGAAAATATAAAATAGATATTAATAAAGGATATGCATAAATGCATGGTTAAAGATGTCCAAGAGTAAAGGTAAATGCTTTGCTTGAAGTATTATAATATGAAGTAAATTTAACCATGGATTTTGGTAGTAAATATCTATTTTAGAAAAGCTTATTTTTGTCATGATGGGATAGTATTCATGGAAGATTAAGAGGCCAACCCAACTGTAGTGGAGTAAGGTTTTAGTTGCAATAATAATGATGTAAAACCCTTTCTTAACGGTGAATCACGAATGGAGGAAAGAAAGCTAAGAAAAATTTAAAAAAAAAATTGAGGGAGGGACAACGAGATGGATGGGGAGAGGGGTGTAGTGGAAAATATGGAAAATATCAAGAGCACCGAGAAGAAGCTTGGAAGAAAATGAAACTAGAAGGTGCTATATTTGGTACTCCTAGGTTTGTTTCAAAATTATGGAGACTTCGTTGACTGATGCTTTGTATTTTATTTTCTGTGTGATTAAACAATGCAAAGTTTGGTTGATTGAGTGCTTGATTTTGTTTTTCTTTGTGTGAAATAAATTATTAACAATATTGTAGAGTATCCATTGTGATTTCTTAAATGTTCTCTCATTGTTTTTTCCTATGTAAAAGATATGGAAAACAAAATTGTAGAGCATTCCCTGTGATTTCTTAGCATGACTACAATTATTGTTTGTTGTGTGTGTTAGCGTATGTCTATTTATTACATTATTAGGAGGTGGTGTATCTATTCTGTTTGAACTGCCGCCTAATAAGGGCTTGGTCCGTTTGGTTAGTTTCATTTGTTATGGACTAATCCGGGCATTTATTGTACTATTTAATTATCATTTGATTAATGAAATGTTGCTGAGTTATCTGACATGGTATCAGAGCAGGACCTACGCGAGACCTACTTGGGCACGCTTTTTGAGATCTGAGGAGACCGGTGTAGACAAGGGCATGTTTCCCAAGGTAGGGTTAGACCTACTTTGGCACACATCCTGAGGCATCAAAACTAGACCTGCACTCAAAATGATGGCAACTGGATCTGATTGGATATGAGCATGGATCCCGAGGTCAATCTGGACTAGTTCTGACTCGAGCACATTTCTCGAGGTCATACCGATGCTAGACTGAAGCGACCTGATAGACCTAGAGTTACTAAACCATATACATTCCTCACACTAAATAATGGTTTAGTAGCTCTCCTCGATTAGTTTTTGTGACACGAGTGACCTTCAACCCATTGTGGCACATGCTTGCTATGATACAGGTGACCTCATACCTTCTATGGTAGATATCAGTTGTAGCACAGGTGATCTCATTTCAGTAGAAAATTTTTCTTGTGACACTAGTGACTTAAAAACTAAACCTCCTCAAAAATATCTCCATAATCTCATCAATAGCGACAAATGCAATATTGTTAAAAACATTGATGAAGATGATAAAATTGGGTGTTTTGAAAAACACACCAAAGGATTTGGTTCCAAAATTATGAAGAAAATGGGATTCAATGGTGAGATATTAGGTAAACAAGAACAAGGCATTAAAACTCCTATAATGCTAAATGTCAGGGCAAAGAATGAAGGCCTTGGCTATACTAGACATGCAAGTACCATTAATTCTATGTTTGTAAAACCTAAATCTCCTACAACTCCTAAAAAGCATTATTGCAGTCACTGTGGAAAGACAGGATATGTTGCAGCTAAGTGTTGGAAATTACATCCTTGTGATTCTTGTGGATGTATGAATCACTCTTCTTCAAGTTGTTGATACAAAGTGAAAATGGCCAACAAGGTTCATATTGATTGTGGATGGACAGATCTCACACAATGGACCATGATGAAAGAAATATTGTATGTATTCTACCGAAAAGGTAAAACCTATGGTAGACCCCAAGGAAAATCCAATGATAGACCGAGTGGTAGTCCCAGAGATAATGACCCAGAGATAGACCTAAAGACAGACCCAGAGACACAGTTCCAGAGGTAGATCTACAGGCAGATCTAGAGGCAATGATCTAGAGGCAGATTCATAGGAATATCCTGAGATAGGCCTAGAGGTACAATTCCAGAGGTATGCTTAGAGCCAGAGCCAGAGCCAGAGCATGAGCCGAAGACAAAGTACGAGCCACCATTCTTTCATTTCTCTTATTATTTTTTACTGTATTGGGGCAGTTATATACTTTACCCAAATATGTTGTATGGGGGGATGATAGTGTAGCTAGTAGTTATATTATTATCCAAATAATGTAATAAGGGGGGATGTTAGCGTATGTCTATTTATTACATTATTAGGAGGTGACGTATCTATTCTGTTTGAACTACCGCCTAATAAGGGCTTGGTCTGTTTGGTTAGTTTCGTTTGTTACGGACTAATCCGAGCGTTTATTGTACTATTTAATTATCATTTGATTAATGAAATATTGTTGATTTATCTAACAGTGTGAAAGAAAAGGGAAATATTACTGAAGAGAATTTCCTTGTGATTGGTCTATAATTGATTTTAAATGGATACAAACATATCATTTTCGGAGTGTTGCCATTATCCAGAATGGAGATGGTGTAAATAGATTATACATGCATTGGACAATTGAACACAGTGTGAATTTTATGAATGCCTATACATTGTGTGCTGCTTGTATTATTAGGAATGCATACATATATTTGAACCATAATATGATCCCACCAAACTCAAGATTTAATAAAACCCAGCCATAGTAGAGCTTCAATTGTAGCATGGAGCGACTAGCTAGAGCAAATGTAGTTTAAGAGGATCTTCAGTATCCAAACAACATCGAAAGGAAAAGTTATAGTGTTGTTCTGTTCATGGATTCCATCGATGAAAAGTATTGGGATATTATTCATCATATTGGCAATAAATTGTCAATTTTATTGGTGCTAAGAGAATCATCCAATCCAGGGTTAATATTTTTGCCATGTAAATGACAAAAATTTAGAAGTCAAAATTATTACCTGGGAATGATGTGTATTTTGTTAGCATCAAATAGTTTGGAAAGACGTCAACCTAGATCCTATGTGTAATGCTATTAGATTTAAAATATGTTTGTGCTTTAAAAAGTTTACAATATGAATTATATGTTGCTCATTCATAAATTAAACTCTTGATAATTATGTAATTGGTTTCCAGACTTAAATATGTAAGTTTTAAGAATCTTACTTTTGTGCAATTGTTTTCTATTAAAGATTAGAGAATATTATGTTGTCTCTTAATTGAAAACAACCATACTATGGATAGTCATTCTCTGTTGTGCTTTTAAAATGTTGAACATCACGTTAGAGGTGTGGTGAAGTATCGTATATCTAGCAGTCTTTGTAAACCTCTAAGTTTATTTATTAAAGTTAAATGGATGTGAAGATTATATGGAAGAAATATTTATTCAAGTTTACATGTGTGGATAGAACTTGTCTAATTCCTTTTAAAAGAGTTCCAAGTTGTTATGTGTGCATATTCTATTTTTGGGCTTCTCCTTTTTGGTTGAAGAGATTAGTTTTTATTCCATCACATTCTTAGTCAAGTCGGGCTAGCGCATTCCATATGTGGAAAAGTTATGTATTCTATACTTGGTTTGAAAATTATGTTTGTATTGGAAAATGTGTGCTTTGAGTTAGAATAAATCTAAAAATTACATCTCTTTTAATAGGTTTTGGTTGGAATATCATGTTGGTTTCTAAACTAGGAAAATAAAGAAAATGGTATTATTTTTAGTGAATCATAAAAGAGTTCTTGCTTTGAACTTTGAAAAGAATGGATAATCTGAAAAATTTAAATTGGGAATAAATGAATTAGGATTATGGTTGGAAGGATAATAAAGACTTTGTAGTCTATATTTTCACCAAGTTTTATTTTCAGAGGTTTCGTTGAACTATTTTAAAACATAAAGAAATAAATATGATGTTCTCAAAGATGAATCAAAATATTCAACATGGTTTGAGAGATTTTAGACGTACACATCACATAATTGGGTTGACAGGAATTTATTCACGGAAGAGATTAAGAGACTTTCCAAACAGTAAAGTTACATGACTATTCGTTTACTGTTCTTTATGTTTTCTCATCCTCTCGATTTTTGAAGTGTTCAGTTTCATTAATCATACACTCCAAATAAATATTTATTACAAAATACTTTTTTAATATTTATAAAATTTAATGCATGAATTATGTATTGCCTTCAACATTTTGTAGTGAAGCATGTGTTATCATATATCCAATATCACCTATTGAATTGAGTGGTTGTCAATTTTTTGTCTTGCATGTGAGGCAATAAATGTTATGTAAGGTTTTGTATGCTATTTTTTATTTCTTTCATTGTGATCAAATTCTAGATTTCTTGCAAGTTTTCCTATCATAAGTTTTTTGATATGATAAAATGGATGTATATCTTGAATGCAATATTTAATAATTTTGCCTTTTCAAGGAAGTGAGGTCGGTGAGGGTTTTTAATTTTTTATTTTTGATTTCTTCGTCTCCTCTCGGTTTTTACGGTACCTTGGTTGTGATTGTTTTATTTTCTTGGTCGGTGTTGTTGCTGGTTTATCCCCTTTGAGATAGATAGTTGTTAGTCTCCCTTTCGACATAGTTGTTGGGTTTTATATGTTTTTATCCCTTTGGTAGTTGTTGTATAAGGTTGTGGAATTCCTTTCAAAACCCTCTTTCTTAATATTACCAAAAAATATTTAACAATTATGCATACTTGTTTTAGTCCTTTGAATGATCCTATAGCTACCACTATTTTTTTTGAACAAGAATGTAGAAACCCATCAAGTGCTCTATAGTCTCTAGAGTTAAACCATTATGACCCAACAACTACTAATGGTGTCTAAAAAATATCCCTTTATATTGTATTTTATTATAAATCTTGATGATATCATAATACATCTTATCATTTAGTATCTTAATTGCATATAGTGATAGTACACTTCTTGACAAAACTCTTAGACGATCCTTGTATTTGATAGTAGTTCATGGATATCTTGTTTGAGTTACAAAAATAAATAACATTATTTCAAAAAGATCAAGTTTGCAAGCTATCCCATACTTCTCCAAAGCTTTCATTGGATACCTAATTTTTCAATGCTTGTAATAATCCTCGTAACTCAATACTTCTTCTCATGAAAGATTCTAGATTATCTCTACTCTTCATATTCAAACAATGAATTTGGCTCTAAAGGAATAGGATGATTTTGATTCCTTTCTTTGAATGTTATTTTTAGCTTCTCCTATGCATATTTGGTCATGGTTGAATCCTGAATATATGCTTGCACTTCATTTGCTACTCCAAACATGATGCTTAATCTTGCATGTATGCTTAGCTTGTCAAAATTTATTTGGTCTTCATTTTATTCTTCAATATGGATAATGGTCTCATATACTACTTTCCAAACCTTTTCAAACTCAAGCTATGTTGTGAGTTTGTATTTTTGGAAAACATGATTATTCCATTTTAGTAGTTGAGAATCGTAAAATAAAAACTTCATTGCTCCAATAGCCATAGCAAACCTCTGAAAAAAATTAAATATTTTGCCTTATCCGAATAAGCCTAAAAGATATGTTTCGATGAGTATATATGTAACGACCCTCCTCGCACATATTATTGTAAATGATTAAATTAGTAATAACCTTACCTTTTCTTGTGAATCGTGGTACTGGTGAGTACTATAGTGTATGTAGAATCAAGTTTAAAGCTGATGATAGAAGAGTAGTTGGTCGATAGAAAAAAAGGGTAAAGGGAAGTGATGATTTGAATTGCGAGTACATGGACACTCACATGCTTACATATTATGTATATTTAGTGTTTATTTATTTGTTATATTTTGTTGAGTGACGATGATGATGAGATCCAATGGTTATTTTATTCATTGCAAATAGTTTTAAAATAAATAAAAATAAAATAGATATTAAGAAAGGATATGCATAAATGCATGGTTAAAGAGGTCCAAGAGCAAAAGTATTCATGTGGATGTAAAATTATTTAAAAGTAAAGGTGAATTATTTTCTTGAAGTATTAAAATATGAATTAAATTTAACCATGGAGTTTGGTAGTGAATATTTATTTTGGAAAAGCTTGTTTTCTTCATGATGGAATGGTATTCATGGAATATTAAGCGGCCAACACAAATATAGTGGAGTGAGGTGTTAGTTGTAGTAATAATTATGTAAAACTATTTTTGAATGGTAAACCATGAATGGAGGAAAGGAAGTTAAGAAAAATTGAGAATAAGGAAATTGTTAGAGGGAGGGGCAGCGAGACAGACGTGGGAGAGGGGTGCAATGGAAAATATAGAAAATACCAAGAGCGCCAAGAAGAATCTTGGAAGAGAAAGAAACCAGAAGGTGCTATGTGGGACTCCAGGTATATTTGTTTCAAAATGCTTTTCTATTATTTGACCGTGTTTACTTGAATGAAAAGTATGGAGACTTTTTTGATTGATTCTTTGTATTTTATTTTTTACGTGATTACATAATGTAAAGTTTGGTTGGTTGAGTGCTTAATATTATTGTTCTTTGTATGAAATAAATGGTTAAAAATATCGTAGAGTATCCCTTGTGATTGCTCAAATGTTTTCTCATTGTTATTTCCTGTGTAAAAGAAATGGAAAACAAAATTGTAAAGCATTCCCTGTGATTGCTTAGTGTAGTTGCAATTATTGTTCATTGTGTGAAAGAAAATGAAAACATTACTGGAGATCATTTTCTTGTGATTTCTCTATGATTGCTTTTAAATTAATACGAACATGTTATTTATGAGTTCTGCCATTTTCTAGAATGGAGATGGTATAAATAGATGATGCATGCGTTGGAAAATTGAATGCAGTATGAATTTTGTGAACGCCTATGCATTGTGTGCTACATGTATTATTAGAAATGCATACTTATGTTTGAGCCGTAATATGATCCCATAAAACTCAATATTTAATAAAACCTAACCATAGTAGAGCTTCAACTACAACATGGAGTGATTAGCCCAAGATGATGCATTTGAAGAGGAGTTTAAGTATCCACGTGATATTGGAATAAAATATTTGCAGTAATCTTCCATTCGTGGATTCCATCAATGAAAATTATTGAGAGATTCTTTATCATCTTGGGTATAACTTGCCAAGTGGATTTGTGCTAAGTGTGTCATCCATTCTGGGGTTAAGATTATTGTTGTGTAAATAACAAAAAATTGGGAGTCAAAATTATTACCTATGCATGATGTGTAATCTATTGGCATCAAATAGTTTAGAAAGATGTCAACCCAACTCCTATGTGCAATGCTACTACCGCTTAAAAATGAGATATTTGATTTGATTTGAAACATGTTTGTATTTTAAAAAGTTTACTATATAAATTTTGTGCTGATCATTCAAAAATTAAACTCTTGGTAATTATGTAATTTATTTTCAGGCTTAAATATGTAAGGTTTAAGGAGCTTACGTTTGTGCAATTATTTTCTATTGAAGCTTAGAGAATATTGTGTTGTCTCTTAGTTGAAAACAACCAAAAATTTTATAGTCATTGTCTATTATTCTTTTAAAAGGTTGAACATCGTGTTAGAGGTGCGGTAGAGTAGCGTATATATAGCTGTATTTGTAAATCTTTGAGTTTTTTTATTAAATTTCAATGTATGTGGAGATTGCAAGGAATAAATATTTTTTTATGTTTACATGTGTGGATAGAACTTGTCTAATTTCTTTTAAAATAGTGCCAAGTTGATGATTATGGTCAATTTAAAAATACTAGGTCAAAACTGGTATGAGAGACAGTATGGGATGCTTTCTCCAAGTTACATCTAGGATAGTACTATGATAGATTCCATGTATCTTTGACTAAGCCAGTAAGGTCTCGTTGTATGGTATGGGATATACTAATGGGAGTTTAAAAGAAGATGAGTATGACCCTCATGCAAAACAATGAGGACGCAAATGAGAGAAGCCAATTTTTCCAAAGGTACCTTTAAGAGATATGGCCGATCTCATCCACTCAAGTGATTGTGCTATAGAAGTATTGAACCTAAAAGTGGTGTTATTTTTGTGCTAAAAATAATTTGTTTCAAAAGAAAATTGGTTGAAAATATAATTGCTATGAAATTGAAGGCAAACATATAAGTTGTGTGTTGCTTTAAAAAAAATAGTGCTATGTTTGATGTGAAATGGAAAAACCAGGTGAGAAGACTTGCATTGTTACATATGGTATTAGAGTAAAAGTGGATCTAAGATGTGTAATCTAATTATAAGTTAAATTGAAATAATAAATTATTTCTTTCACCTTCAGGTCCAATGGCAACAATGCTACGTGGTGGGTCTTCAATAAATCTTGTAGAAGGCATGTATGAATAGATCATTGAAATACCACCTAGAGGACCAAGGTCAATATTGAGATGATAATGCCCTCAATGTGAAAGCAGGATGAAACAATTGAATGAAACTCCACCTAATGAAACTATCAAGGAAGGGAAAAACCTTACAAAAGTGGTTCAAATGTTGCAAACCCACATGGAGCAACAAAGGCAAGAAATGGAAAAAAAATAACTCAAATGACTCAGCAGCAAGAACTTATTATCCAATAATAAAGGGTAGTAGAGGAGTTAGCTAGAGAAAGAGACATTGTTTTAATAAATACTGAGGAAGTATCTAGAGAACTTGATTGAACCAATGTTAGAAGGGCCATAGTAAGTAAAAAATTTGATAGGAACCTATGAAAGGTTACTATATCCAAGTTCACTAGATAGGGTTATGAAGATTTAACGGAGAATTGGTTAAATGAACTGGAGTCATATTTCTCTTTAGTAGTTTTATCCTCTAAATCTAAGACTACTTTGGTAGTCATGAATATGATTGAGGTAGCATTTTATAGATGGAAATGACATAAGAGAGGGCATAAAATTGAACCTTCAGATCTCAAGTGGGAAACATTTGTCAAGGAATTCAAAAATAGATTTCTAACCAAGCAGTACTATATGGAGAAATTTGGAGAACTCTCTAATTTACATTAGAAAGACGTGTCAGTGCGATAATACCACAAAAAAATTATTCAATTATTGAAATATACAACTCAATATGAAAGCAATAAGGAAATGAAGACATATAAATTCATTCTGGGATTGCATCCTAGAATCATGACAGTGGTAAATATGCACAATCCTGACCATTTTGTTTGTAGCTTTTGACTTGGTAATAAAAGAGGAAGCCAATCAAAAAACCATAAAGAAATGGTTTAATTATCAAAATCTATTTGAAAAGGAAAAATATGAACTCATGAAATGGAAAAGTGTTGGATTTATGATATGGAAGAAAGATCAAAATAATAAACCTAAAGGTGGAGAGTAAGGTATATAGGGTGGTAAAAATAAATCTAATTACAAGAGTGGTAAGTTCAAACAAGATGGTAAATAATTTACCAAAAGGTAGGATCATAAACCATTAGGTCAATATAGGACCAAAGAAACAACATTTTTTTATAGAAATTATAATAGTAACATATCAAATAGAGTTCCTCCAACTGGATGCTATGTGTGCAAAGGGGCTCACTATGCTAGTAAACGTCCCCATAGAGCTGATATACGATAGAATGCTCCATATGAAGTAACTCACAAGATCTTAACAGCCATAGGTAATTCTAAACTTATTGAAAAAATTACACCTTTCTTGTTAAATGGGAAAATGTTTGGCAAAAATGTCTAAATTGATAGATAGTGGTTCAACTGATAGTTTTGTATCTACTAAAATAGTGAGGGATATGTCTATTAGATGTGGAAATTTAGCCAAGGGTTGGAAGGTTGACATTTTTCCCCGCTTCTCCAGGTAAAAAATGTTGGGCTAGGAATTGTGGTCGTGTAGCCATTTGAATTTTGAAGATAGATGGGTAGAATTTATTGTGGACAAAATGAAGTTAAACCACATGTATTGTCTGCAATACAAATAAGGGATATTATTAAGAAGAAGTGGGTGGTCTTTATACTTTAAATAAATAGGAAAGAAGATTCATAAATGGAAACTGAACTTCTCTACAAACATCTAGTATTGAGAGAATTTAAGAACGTGCTTTCTGAGGATTTACCAAGTTTACCTCCTCAAAGGGAATTTGACTTTTGCATAGAATTAATACCAAGGATAGGGTCTATTACAAGGGCACCATATAGGATGACTCCTATTGAGCTATAAGAGCTCAAAATACAACTCTAAGATCTATATGGTTAATCAAACCTAGTGTATCACCATGGGGGGCTCCTATTTTATTGGTTAAGAAAAAATATGGCACCTTAAGAATGGGCATTGATTACCAAATATTAAATAAGGTAACTATTAAAAATAAGTATTCGTTACATATAATTGATGACTTGTTTGACCAGCTATGATGAGCAACTATTTTCTCAAAAATAGACTTAAGATATGGTTATCATAAATTAGGAATACAAGAAGAAGGTACCTATAAAATGATATTTAGAACAAGATATGGACATTTTGAGTTCACTATTCGACCTTTTGGGTTGACCAATGCCCCAAATGCATTCATGAATATTATGAATAGTATATTTAGAGAGTAGCTAGACTAGTTTGTGCTTGTGTTTTTGGATGATATTTTTATCTATTCCAAGAGAAAGGTGGAACATGATCAACATATGAGAATTATACTTGGGATTTTGAGAGAGAATCAACTTGATGGAAAATTATCAAAATGTTAGTTTTATATACCACAAGTGTAGTATTTGGGACACATTGTCTATACTAAAGGAATTGCAGTAGACCCCAAGAAGATTGAAGCTATAATTGAGTGGCCAACACCTACTAGTGTGATAGAGGTGTGATTTTTTATGGGTATTATAGGCAATTTGTAGAAGGTTTTTTAAGAATTACCCAACAAACTATTAATTTCCAATGAAAATGTAAAGTATTTAATTGTAAAGATCAATGTGAAAAATATTTTCAAGCTTTGAAAATCTACAATGTGCACATATGCATCAATTGAAGGGTTAGGGAGATTCTTGACCCAAGGGGATGCATCCATTGCCTATGAGTCGAGGAAACTTAAAAGGTATGAGGTTAATTAACTAATCATGATTTGGATTTGGTAGTAGTGGTCCATGCTTTAAAAATTTGGAGATATTATTTATTGGTAAAACCATTTAAATTAAAAACAGATCATCAGAGTCTTAGATATATATTCAACCAACCCTTATTGAATGCGAGATAAATATGGATGAAATTTTTAGCAGAGTATGACTTTGGTATTGATTATATAAAATATAAGGAGATTAATATAGTAGATGCTCTGAGTAGAATATGGTGCATTTATACTTTGGTGAAGTACCAATACGATCTAATACACCAAATTAAAGCTTTTGCAAGAAAAGGATGAAATTTGTCAATCATGTAGAGCACAGGATGGACAAGAATCTGAAAGAGTTACAAATTTTATAGTCAAATATTATATACTACTCTACAAGAATATATTGGTAGTTTCAAGATCATACGAGATAAAATAAACAATTCTAAAAGAAGCGCATAATACGCCTTATTCAATGCATCCAAGGGGAACAAAATTACGCAAAAAATTGAAGAAAACATATTTTTGACCAGGTATGAAAAATATATTACCAACTACATGGATAGATGTTTAGAGTGCCAAAATGTGAAGGCATAACATTTACTTCTAGTTGGAAATCTATACCCACATAAAATACCTAAGCAAAATTGATAAGTGGTGTCAATGGATTTTATTGTGTTATTGCCTAAAACAACGTCTAGACATAATACAATATTGGTAATAGTAGATAAGCTAGCCAAGGTAACACATTTATACTAGACAATGTACAATATGATGCTCCTGCAGTAGCGAGTAAGTTTACCAAATAATTGGTAAGATTGCACAATTTTCTAGAAGTCATAATCTTTGATAGAGATTCATGTTTTACTTCTGAGTTTTAGAAAGCAATGCATGAGGTATTAGAAACCAAACTAAATATTAGTACTGAATACCATCCTACGACTGATGGATAGACTAAAAGAGTAAACCAAGTGTTAGAAGATATGTTAAGAATGTATTGTATGGATCATAATGCAAAATGGAAATATTATTTATACCTAGTGGAATTTACCTATAATAACAAATTTTCATGCATCACTAGGAATGAAATATTTTGAAGCTTTGCATGGAAGAAGGTGTCAAATTCCCTTGTCATGGGATAATCCGAAGGATTAGGTAGTGATCATACTAGAAATGATAAAAGTAATGAAAGAACAATTAAAAGAAATTCAGAAATATCTAAAAGAGGTCGTAGATCAACAAAAAAATTACACGAACCTAAAAATATCATCAAGGGAATATTATGTGAGAGATAGGGTATACTTAATGATGAAACCAATAAAACTTTCAATATAATATTCTAAACTGGATTCTAGACTTGCTTTACCACCAAGCTTGTCCAAGATTCACATTGTCTTCCATGTGTCCCTCTTTAGAAAATATATCATTGATCGCACTCATGTCTTGTATGTGTTTAAATTGCATATGATCAACCTCCTAAAAATTGAATTTTGACCTATCTACATACTTGGTTTTAGAACCAAGAACTTGATAAATAGAAGCATTGATTAGTTTCATGTCCGGTGGGACCACTTTTTTTATAGAAACACCATGTGGGAAGATGTGGTAAATATACAAAAACAATTTTCATTCTTTTTTTGGTAGATTTAAAGTTCAATTTTTTTTTGATATTATATGATGTGTGTTTATTTACATTGAATATAAAAACTAAATATTAAGGAGAGTAGATTTTTGTTGGCATGTGTTACAATGTAGAGTAACTTATTTTTGGTTTGTGTTACTTAAGCAAAGAAATTTTGTACTTATGTTGGTACATATATAATCTAGATGAATACAATATGGAATTATATATGATTAATCTATATTTCATGGTAAAAAAATCATGATTTTATGATGAATTTGATAGTATATCTATATATGAAAAGGAAATCATGATTTTGTTTGAATTTCTTTGGAATTTATTAAATGCTTATGTAAAATTTTACTTTACTTAAGAAAGCATGAAACATAGGGACTGTGCTTGTCATAAGTGGGGGAGGATGTAACAACCCTCCTTACATGGATAAATAAAAATGATAAAATTAGTAATAACCTTACCTTTTTTTTTGAATCGTGGTATTGTTGATTACTATTGTGTATCCAGTATCCGGTTCAAAGTCGATGAGATTTTAAATAATAAAATTAGTAATAACCTTACGACGCTCGTATGCTTGCATATCATGTAGATTTTATATTTAATTGTTTGTTGGATTTGGTTGAGTGGGGATGATGATGGGAGCCACTAGTTATTTTATTCATTGCAAATAGTTTTAAAACTAAAGAAAATATAAATAGATATTAATAAATGATATGCATAAATGCATGGTTAAAGAGGTCCAAGAGTAAAGGTGAATGCTTTCCTTGAAGTATTGCAATATGAAGTAAATTTAACCATGGAGTTTGGTAGTAAATATCTATTTTAGAAAATCTTATTTTCTTCATGATGGGATAGTATTCATGGAAGATTAAGAAGCCAAACCAACTGTAGTGGAGAAAGGTTTTAGTTGTAGTAATAATGATGCCAAACCCTTTCTTAATGGTGAATCATGAATTGCGGAAAGAAAGCTAAGAAAAAAAAAATCGAGGGACAGACAACAAGACAGATGGAGAGAGGGCTGTAGTGGAAAATATGGAAAATATCAAGAGCACCGACAAGAATATTGGAAGAAAAAGAAACTAGAAGGTGCTATATTTGGTACTCCAGATAGATTTGTTTCAATATGTTTTCTTGTTGCTTGATTGTGTTTACTTGAATGAAAAGTATGGATAACAATGTGATGCTTTGTATTTTGTTTTCTGTGTGATTAAACAATGCAAATTTTGATTGATTGAGTGCTTGATTTTGTTTTTCTTTGTGTGAAATAAATGGTTAACAATATCATAGAGTATCCATTGTGATTTCTTAAATTTTCTCTCATTGTTTTTTCCTATGTAAAAGAGATAAAAAACAAAATTGTAGAGCATTCCCTATGATTGCTTAGCATGACTGCAATTATTGTTTGTTGTGTGAAAGAAAAGGGAAATATTACTGAAGAGAATTTCCTTGTGATTGGTCTATAATTGATTTTAAATCGATACAAACATATCATTTTTGAGTGTTTCCATTATCCATAATGGAGATGGTGTAAATAGATTATACATGCATTGGACAATTGAATACAGTGTGAATTTTATGAATGCCTATACATTGTGTGTTGCTTGTATTATTAGTAATGCATATATATATTTGAACCATAATATGATCACACCAAACTCAATATTTAATAAAACCTAGCCATAGTAGAGCTTCAACTGTAGCATGGAATGGCTAGCTAGAGCAAATGTAGTTGAAGAGGATCTTCAGTATCCACACATCGAAAGGAAAAGTTGTAGTGATGTTCTGTTCATGGATTCCACCAATGAAAAGTATTGGGATATTCTTCATCATCTTGGGAATAACGTGTCATTTTGATTGGTTCTAAGAGAACCATCCAATCCAAGGTTAATATTTTTGCCATGTAAATGACAAAAATTTGGAAGTCAAAATTATTACCTGGGAATGATGTGTATTATGTTAGCATCAAATAGTTTGGAAAGACGTCAACCTAGATCCTATGTGTAATGCTATTCCCAGTTACAAAGGAGTGTTTTATTAGATTTAAAATATGTTTGTGCTTTAAAAAGATTACTATATGAATTATGTGTTGCTCATTTAGAAATTAAACTCTTGATAATTATGTAATTGGTTTCCAAACTTAAATATGTAAGTTTTAAGAAGCTTACTTTTGTGCAATTGTTTTCTATTGAATCTTAGAGAATATTATGTTGTCTCTTAGTTGAAAACAACCATACTTTGGATAGTCATTCTCTATTGTGCTTTTAAAAGGTTGAACATCATGTTAGAGGTGTGGCATTTAATTATATATTGTGCTTATGTTTATTTTCTTTGCAAGCAAGTTTACTAATTCTTATCAAGTCTCAGAGTCACAAGATGGATTTCATTGTGTTATTAATGATCCTTTTTAATCCCTAACCTATAAGGATGAATTGGAAACCTTAGAAGTGTGAATGGAAAATGATTCTTAGGGGTGTGAGACCCTAAGTAAAAATTGGGGCATTTAGAAAATGAACGAAATTCACCCAAAAACTATTTGGGTGTGAGTAGACACACAACAGTATGTAGAGCAATTGCAAGCTAATGAGTATGGTCGATTTGAAAAGACTAGGTCATAATTGGTACGAGAGGTGGTATGGGATGCTTTCTCCAAGTTGCATATAGGATAGTATTGTGATATATTCCATGTATCTTTGACTAAGCTAGTAAGTCCTTGTTGTATGGTATGGGACATACTAACAAGAGTTTAAAAAAACATGAGTAATTAATTCCAAGGCTAGTGTATTGGCAAGGATCTAGCTAACCCTGTACAAAGGGCAATCAGTTAGACACGAGGTATAAGTATGTTATTTTCTTTTTATTAGATATAGGAAAATTGGGTGACTATGCTGCAATAGTACTAAACTCAAAAGTAGTGTTATGATTGTGCTAAAAATAATTTATTTCAAAAGAAAATTGGGTGAAAATATGATTTCTATGAAAATGAAGGCAAAGCTATATGTTGTGTGTTGTTTTAAAAATAATAAAAAATAGTGCTACGTTTGATTTTAAGTGGAACAACCCGGTGAGCAGACTTGGGTTGTTACAATATATAAGGCTATACTTATATTTTCATTGATGCTTCAAAATTACAAAACCTTTATCTTGCTAAGCAAAAAGAGCTGAGATTTTGTCTTCTTTTTCACAATAATTTTCATTTTCAAAAATTATAAATATCTTAATTTCATATTTAATTAAAATGACAATTCACTTGTAATATAACTACTTTTTCTTTATTTCCATTATAGTTATAGGATTTAAATTTTTAAGGTCTCTTGGATTTTTGGCCTGTTCACTTGTAAATTATTGTCAAATTCACATTATTGTCTTTCTTTTCCTTCTTTCAGACTAGTCATAAAATAATAATTAATTCTAATTTAAAAATTGTCTTGTACATATGCCCCTCCTAATTAGAGATTTCTAACCCTTTGGTCCACCATCAGACATCTAGGGATCCATTTTGGGATTGATGTTTTCCTAAACATCATGTGAGATTTTGTCCTCAATAAGATACAAAGTAAACTTTCTACTTGGACCACCTTTTTTAACTAGAAAAACTACCATTTACCTCATTTTTTCATCCTGATAGGGTGGTTGTCTTTGTGTCTTTGAAGTGGGCTTTTTTTGGGCCTTTTTCCCTCCGTTTGTGTCGCCCCACGTGCGCCTCTCCTCCCCCGAGGGGGGGGGGCCCCGGCGGGGCCGCCCCCGGGGGGGCCTTTGGGGGGGGGGGGGGTGGAGTTTGACGGGGGCTTTTGGGGCGCTGAGGTGTGGGTTTGGGGGGGGCCATACATTTCCACCTCTTCCTCGGCCACTAACAACCACAACACGACGGGAGGGAGTGCCAGAGTCGGCCGGGACCCGTCCCCACAATCATATCTTTTCCCAAGGTAGGTAGGCGGACATCTTTTGTTTTTTGGTTTTGTTTTTTGGGTTTTCTTTGTTTAAAGAAGTTTTTTCTTTTTTTATATCGATTATTTTTTGGGGGGTATTTGTGGGGGGTATTTTTTGGGAGTTGGTTTTGGAGGAAAATTTGTGGAGGGATGTTTTTTGAAAGATACCTTTTAAGGTCGCTTAAAATTATGGAGGGTTTGAGGGAAGTAAAAAAAAATAAAAAATTTTTGATAGTTTGATGGTGGTGGGGGGTTTATTTGGTGTTTTGTTTGGCCCGTAGTGGTATGGGATATTTTTGTTTGAATATAAAAAAATTTTTTTATGGGTTCGGGGGGCTTTTTGATGAAGTGTATTTTTTTTTATATGGACAGGTTTAAGTTTTAATAATTTGATTGGCCAAGGGTTTTTGGGTTAAAAGGGAAAATTAAAGTTGTAAAGCGAAGGTGTGAATGTTTTTTTTTTTAGTTTCTTTGGATAAATGTTTTTTTCGATTTTGGTTTTCCTGCTGTTTGTTCACCTACTTGTTTTTTCTGCGTTTTTTTTCGCTCTTTTTTTTCTATTTCTTTCTGCCTTTTTTCCTATTTTTTGATTTCTATTTACTTTTTTTTTCTTTTTTCTCTTCTTTTTGTCTGTGTTTGGGGTCTTCTCTCTTCTTTTCTCTTGTTTCTCCTTTTTTTTCTTTTTGTCTGTTGGTATAGTTTTTCTTGGATTCATTATGATCACTTTTTATTGTCTTCTATTTTTTATCTTTTCCATTGTCTTCTCCTCCTTTTGTCTCTATTTTGATAGTTTCTTCCCTCTTTTTTTACTTTTTTTATACTCCATCACTTTTAAAATCTCTTTTTTTTTAATTTTTAAATAGAGTGTGTTGTGCATGGCTAAAATGCTGAATATGCTCTATCCTCTTCACTTTCAAATTATTTGTTTTTAATTTTAAATATGCTATTTTTGTAGAAAGTTTTAGATCGGCTAGACCATCAGAGCATCCGACCCCGATCCTCTGCAGGATTTCTGTGTAGCCGATTTTACCCAAGGTAAAATAGCTCTTCACCCATTAACATGTACTTTAATGGCATTTGAACTTTTTCATATATATAGATTGAAATTAACGTACATTTATTGAATGCAGGAAATGCGAAGGTGAACGGGTTCGTATGCAAGGACCCAAGTACAGTGAAGGCATCAGATTTTTTTTTTAAGGGTCTGCGGAGTCCACTCTCAACAAACAATGCATTGGGATTCAATATAAGCGTGGGGAACGTAAATAACTTCCCAGCGGTGAACACGCTTGGAATTTCAATGAACCGTGGTGAATTTGCTCCAGGCGGTTTGAACCCGCCTCATATTCACCCTCGCGCAACCGAGATCATCTTTGTGATGGAGGCCACCGTTTTGGTTGGCTTCGTCTCAACAAATAACGTGCTGTTTTCTCAAAAGCTGGAGAAGGGAGATGTGTTTGTGATTCCACGCGGATTAGTGCATTTTCAGATGAATGTGGGCGCTTCGTATGCGGTGACAGTAACTGCGTTAAACAGTCAGCAGCCACGAGTAGAGGTGGTTGCGTCTCCCCTTTTCGGATAGAATCCTCCCATTCCTGAAGATGTGTTGGCCAAAGCGTTTAACATCACCAACCAGCAAGTGAAGGAGATCATCTCTAAACAAGGAGGAGCCGGTGCTCCTCCTTCAATTTATTAACTCGTTGTGCTAGATTCATGATGAGTTCTCTATTTATTAATTTTTTCAGTCTTACAAACAGGAAGGATAATAAAGACTATGTAGTCTATCTTTTCCACAAGTTTTGTTTTCAGAGTTTTCGTTCAACTATTTTAAAAAATATAGAAATAAATATGCTGTTCTCAAAGTAGAATCAAAATATTCGACATGGTTTGAGAGATTTTAGACGAACACATCACATAGTTGCGTTGACAGGAATTTATTCATGGAAGAGATTAAGAGCCTTTGAGCCTTTCCAAACTATAAAGTTCCATAACTTTATTCGTTTACGATTCTTTATGTTTTGTAATCCTCTCGATTATTTTTTTCTATTATTATTTTTAAAGTAAATTTATTCAAGATTCTTTACTTTTTGAAAAAAAAACCAAATAGCTGATGCCAGGTGTTTTAAGGATTATTGGATAGGGTCATCTCAGCTGTACGTAATTAATTATAAATATACCAAAATTTAAGCTATCAAACAAGTTTGGATTAAGATTAATTTTTATGGGTAACGATGATTATAATTTTATAATTTAATTCCGTTTAACATTGTCTAAATAGTTTCACATAATATATAACCTTAGTTATCACTCTGATCGAAATAAAACTATATTACATGTTATTGTTAAATAAACAATAAATATTGTAATATATTTAATGCATTAGATTTTTTAGTGGTGTCATTTTAAATAGTTTTTTATTAAAAAATACCATTTAATTTTACTTTCAACATTTAAATATAAAATTTTATTTAAATGTATTAAAAGAATGTAAACCTACTTTCTACATTTTTAATATAAAATTTTTACTAAACTACACATTTAAATATTAAATTTTATTTAAATATATTAAAAATGTAAGCCCACTTTCTAGATTTGTTTAAAGGAAAAAAAAAATGAATTCTAATTTGACATGGCATTCCATTCTTCTAATATAATTTTCTACAGTTTTGACATGTAAATAACTTGTCAAGTAGAGAAGCAATCGATGAACATATTAGTCGATATTTGCATCCATCTTGATTTACGACCAGCATGAATAACATGGTGAGCCAGAGTCAGGCTATTGCAGTAAGAAGCTACCATAGAAGAACCAGAACTAGATATTTACATATTGATTCTCCTTCTCTGGAGCGTAGTGAGACCTCTTCAAATCCTCTTACCACAACACCACTATGACGCTCATTTCAGTTTGTCTTACATTACACAAAACTCTTCACGACTTGTAAATTCGAAGCCGATTAATTTACTACTTTCTACATTTTTAATATAAAACTTTTACTCAACTGCATGCAGTCTCAACCATTGCCAAATTCGCAGATTTTTGGATGTTGTAAATGTTTTCCAAGGTAGAAAATCAAATATAAGAAGAAAATACAGGTAAAAAAATTGCTTGCATTTTGTTTTTTTTTTCTCGTGGAATTTAAGGTTGAGAAACCATGCAAAATGTTTTCTACAATGCAGTTTACCCCTCCTTGAATGCATTTCCTTATTATATTTTGCCCAATGTTTTCTAAAATGCAAAATGTTTTCTACAATGCAAAATGTTTTCTACAATGCAGTTTACCCCTCCTTGAATGCAAAATGTTTAAGGTTGCGTCTTCTCTTTTCGGATCGAATCCTCCCATTCCTGAAGATGTGTTGGCCAAAGCGTTTAACATCACCAACGAGCAAGTGAAGGAGATCATCTCTAAACAAGGAGGAACCGGTGCTCCTCCTTCAATTTATTAACTCGTTGTGCTAGATTGACGATGAATTCTCTATTTATTAATTTTTTCAGTCTTACAAACAGCAAGGATAATAAAGACTTTGCAGTCTATCTTTTCAACAAGTTTTATTTTCAGAGTTTTCGTTGAACTATTTTAAAACATAAAGAAATAAATATGATGTTTTCAAAGATGAATCAAAATATTCGACATGGTTTGAGAGATTTTAGACGAACACATCACATAATTGGGTTCACAGGAATTTATTCACGGAAGAGATTAAGAGACTTTCCAAACAGTAAAGTTACATGACTATTCGTTTACTGTTCTTTATGTTTTCTCATCCTCTCGATTTTTTCTGAAGTGTTCGGTTTCATTAATCATACACTCCAAATAAACATTTATTTCAAAATACTTTTTTAATATTTATAAAATTTAATGCATGAATTATGTATTTCCTTCAACGTTTTGAAGTGAAGCATGTGTTATCATGTATTCAATGTCACCTATTGAATTGAGTGGTTGTCAATTTTTATCTTGCATGTGAGGCAATATATGTTACTTAAGGTTTTCTATGCTGTTTTTTATTTCTTTCATTGCGATCAAATTCTAGATTTCTTGCATGTTTTCCTATCATATGTTTTTCGATTTGATAAAATGGATGTATATCTTGAATGTAATATTTAACAATTTTGCCTTTTCAAAGAAGTGAGGTCGGTGAGGGTTTTTATTTTCTTATTTTTGATTTCTTCTTCTCCTCTCAGTTTTTTCCTTTTCGATTTTCTTGTTTTTTTGTGTTTCTCCCTTTTTCCCTTTGCCCGTTGTTGGGTTTTATACATTTCTATCCCTTTGGGAGTTTCTGTATAAGGTTGTGGAATTCCTTTCAAAAACCCTCTTTCTTAATATTACCAAAAAATATTTAACAATTGTGCATACTTGTTTTAGTCCTTTGAATGATCCTATAGCTACCACTATTTTTTCTTGACAAGAATGTAGCAACCCATCAAGTGCTCTATAGTATCTAGAGTTAAACCATTATGACCCAACAACTACTACTGGTGTCTAACAAATATCCCTTTATCTTGTATTTTATTATCAATCTTGATGATATCATAATGCATCTTATAATTTAGTATCTTAATTGGATATAGTGATAGTACACTCCTTGACAAAAGTCTTACACAAGCCTAGTATTTGATAGTGGTTCGTGGATATCTTGTTTGAGTTACAAAAATAAATAACATTCTTTCTATAGACACCAAAACAACACCAATCCGATTATGTGATGACAAGAACTGATCGAATTGACATACATAGCCCCTAGGGCAGCCCCCAAAGGTTAAACAGTGGTCCTAACCACTCCCACAATAGTTTGGAAGGTCAGAGGTCAATTTGGCACCTTTTTGGCACTTTGCTCCCTACTCATCCCACCCTGGGATGATTACAAACTAGTATTCATCCCACCCTGGGACGATTAGCAGTATTCGCTCTAGGGTTGGGTGAATAGCACGTTTGACTGGCAAAAAATGAAACCTCGACAGGTCCGCACTTAACTGAACCTTCAGGGCATGCAATTGTGAGGAACGGCTTCAAATCAGAGAGAGAGACTTCAGTCATGCATGCCTTGATTTTTGGAGGCCTCATGCAAGGAGACTCTAAATCAGGGAATAATATTTTCTCTCAAAATAGGACAAACAACTCAAGTGGCGCCCTTGCATGCGCATTCAAAGAGAGAGACCCTAGGTCTATAAATTGGTGAGTCTTCTCACCCCCCCAAAAAAATAGAGAGGAGATTTTGGAGCAACGAAGTGCTGCCAAATTATATCCTCACCCATCGTTTGTGCTTTTACATCCTTGATCTCTCTCTTGGAATGGAGGTTATTGGGTGATTATTGGAAGCGCAATCCGGACCCAAACCCAAAAATTTGGCCACAACATCCCACAAAATTTGCTGACACAACTCTATAAGATGTTTTGGACCCATCCCAAGTGGATTTGTGCCAAAACAGAGTCCCAAACGGTGGGCATCCTGCTCCCGGGCGCCCCCCGCACTGTCGTAGTTCTAATCGCCCCATCTCGAAGCGATTAGAAATATGTGGTAAATTTCCTTGATTTTTCTTTTGCATATGATTCTAGGTTGTTTAAATATGCTGTCATTTAAATTTCATGTGATTCTGACAAGTTTTGATCATGCTTTTATCATTTCACGCTTTCACTAACATGTAGATAGCATCATCAGATTGTGGGTGATAGAGGCTGAATTGGAAAAATCTAACCATCTGGGTCATCCCAAAATACACTATTTTACCTAAACCTAACTTCTCAAGTGATTTGGAGGCCTCGAGACCATACATTTAGGAGGTGGCTTTCGGACAGGTTATGATAGCCCTAATCGTCCCACCCCGGAGCGATTAGAAATTTGTGTAATATTTCTGGACTGTTCATTTTGCAGTGGATTCCTAGTAATTTTTTATTGCTTCTATCAAATTTTTATCTCATTTTGATATGTTTCAGTTATCGTTTTAATCATTTTATGCATACACTGACCGTAGGCCTTGGGGATCACATGTTTCTCTCCATCCGCAGGTGCTACTAATCCTTTTATGTTTCTCTGAATGTAGGATATCAACACCATAGGAGCAGTAAGGAATCAAATACATATTCATGCAAGCAGCAATGATGTTTGGTCCGCCCATTTTACATGTGGGCACGCGGAAGAAAGCGTATCAATCTATGGTGTAATAGAGCTCTACTTAACACTCCTAGTCCCCAAAAGGGAGGAGACGTATTGTAACATGATTTTAAAGAAAATTAATAAAAAGAGTTGTATTCAACATTTTATTTCTATCTTGTTTCAATTGGTTTACGTTTCTCTCCTTTCATGCGTTTTAGTTCGTAGGACTTAGCGTTACGTTTTGTTTTTGCATACATCGCACTTGGAATTTCCATTTTTGTTTTCGTATCCTCGTGATTTCAGTGGATATCATGGTGGGACCTCTGTCCCTTGATTTTAAGATTAAATTTTTGATCAAAAGTTGTGTGTTTTTGCTTACAGGTATCAATATTTCAAGCATTGGACTGTTGCTTGTTCCATCCGATAACGAATACAGAGCTGGAATTCATGCCACCCTGAGACGAATAGGAATTCGTCTTACCCTAGGATGAATACAAATATATTATTCATTTCACCTTGGGACGAATAGCTCTTTGTGCAATTTCAGGGCAGAAATTCAAAGGCATCTGATTTGGGCAGAGAAGAGGTAGGGGTCCTAAACACCTTCTGTCATTTTCAGCTTTTTGATTTTGGTTTTCTAGTTATTTGCTTGCATAGGAGAGTTTTAATGCCTATTTTATTCATTTATGCAAAATATAAAGAACCTCACACATCATGAGATAATCTGAACACCAAGGAGTTGGTCGTAAAACCCCAACCCTTGATCAAGACCAACGGTGGATTTCATCACCACCTTGGCTTGAAATATTGTATACATAACCCCGATCGTGATTGTTGCTAGATGTAAATCTTGATGAAAGTTGACCAAGTGTAGCTAGGGTGATTCCTAGTGCATGAGGATAAGTCTTCTATGGTAGGTGTCATAAACAGAGCGATTCCCCTTCTATATCGCCTATGTTCCACGTATTGTTCTACTCTCATGTACCTATAGTCTCCCTCACGTAAGGGCGGGTATATAGGGAGGTTCGGTATAATGGCCTGGCAGTGGTATATTGAAGGGGTGACCATTTTTGGGATATATAAGAGCCCTCATATTGCATATACAAAAATTTCTTTACAAGGTTTTCAAAACAAACATCAAAACACACTGAACCAGATTTAGGGCACACTTTTAATCCATAAACAAGATAATCATTGTTTTGATTGTGTGTTTCCCTTTTGTTTAGTGTAGCATAATAAATCCTAAAGAAGATAAAAACATACACATATTTAGGTAAACATCAACATGGTGTACACACGTAGCCGAGCCCAATCACAGGCAGGAGCTGCAAAAAGTGTACAAAGGGGGACAAGTCACCTTCGATATAGTCCTGAGGACTTGGTCATACCGCCTTGGTGGCCTGATCCACAAGATAGTCCACATCATGCCATTACAGAACAGTACTATGGAGGCACCCCTTTGAGGGGCACTCCCACTCAGCATAAACCCTTTAAGGAGGAGGCCATACATGTGGCACTCAAAATAGACAGGAGGGCTCCCTTAGAAGCTTGTTATGAGTGACCATCACATGAGGAAGCGCTAGAGCAACATAGGGTCCATAAAGAGGGGCCATATGATTTTGTCATCCTTCCTTTACCCCCTCTTATTGTTAGAAACAACAGGACCAATATAGAGCACAAGGCTCTTCTGGCAGGGCGAGCCAACTCCACCTACCCATTTCACATTTATGAAAGGGAAAATGAGGAAGACCACTACATTCCTCAAGAGCAATATATAGTGTAGGAGCAATGCGCCTCCGCACCTGCTATTTATTAGGGTCACCCACTAAGGCCAAAACCTCAGGTGAATGCTGCTAACCTCGATAGAGGGAAGCGACCTATAGAAATATCGGATCACCATGACCGAGACAGATGTGTAGGAGAGGCATCTAGGCCTCCTAGACTCAATATGATAGAGTAGATTGACCTGGCATTCCCCAGAAATGCCACCCACAAAGCACAGATCATGCAGCTTGAGCAAGACCAATAACAGCTAGAACATCTATATCACCTTAGCAAAGAGCGCATTTGGTGCCAAAAAGATGAGCTACTCTGCAACACTATGCCTGAGAGGGTTCCAACCCATCAAACACAGAGGGTAGAAAGGCACAAGAGGCATAACCCCTTAGTGCAAGACAGGTCTCCAAGACCTTACCAAGTGCTGCCTCCGAGACCCCCTAGACCCGAGAGGGAGGCCACTCCTAGGAACAATGATGGGTACCCTCTGTGGGTGCCCACCCATGGTCATGGGTCTTTCTTGAGAACTCCTCAAGAAGCTTATGATGAGTATGAGCAAGAATAAGAGTAGGCATAAACACCCTACCAAGGCAGAGGGGGCGTTATTCGACCACCCCTCTATAGGCCTCAAGTTCCACGTAACCCGCAACGAGAACAAACTAAGTAGGAAGAGATTAAATCTTTCGATGCATATAAAGCGATGCTATAGTGCTTGGATTCTATGGAGACCAAGAATTTTGGGCCCCAAAATGCCACTTTACACCAACTCCGTAGTCATCCAGTGCATCCGTCAGTGCCAACACCCCCTTACCGTGAACACTTTAAACTGCCTCAGTTGGAAATATTTAGAGGGGAGGAAGATGCCCAAGAGCATGTGACTAGATTCTTGAGCCAATGCTTTGGCATTCAGGACAATGATGCTTTATTGTTAAGAACATTTATAACCATGTTCGCAGGCCTTGCCTCGGATTGGTTCACTCAATTGCCAAAGCACAACATAAGTAACTTAGATCAGCTAGTGGATGCGTTCCTCGAACGCTTCACCTTCAACACCAAGAATAAGGCGTAACTAAGTGACCTAGCCAGCCTCAGGAAATATGAGGAAGAAACCATGACAGATTATGGGAATCGATGGAGGACGTTGCTTTCAAAGCTGCCCTACCTCCCTCCTATGGCCGACCTTACCCAAATGTTCTTAAAGAGCTATTTGAGATCGATCTCCATGCTATTGCATCTGCAACAATATGCCACTTTAGAGGAAGCTCTAGCACAAGACAAAATTGAAGAACACAAGCTTATACTGAGAGGGGGGGTGAACAGTATAAGACCACTTTTAACTTTATCTATCAATGCAGCTTTCAAACCATTAACATGCAGAATAAAGATAGCAATAATAATAGCAAAGAAAACAATGCACAAAATGCAATCCACAAAGAGACACAGCAATTTACGTGGTTCACCCAAGGTGGGCTACTCCACGGATAAAACTTTTCTTCTAAAAGTTGTATCAAAGTCCTCTGGGAATCCTTCCCGATTACAATGTTTATGAGCCTCAGCTCAAAGGAGACACCTTCCCCTAATTCTGCTTTGGCTGGTGATCCTCTAGAAAACCTCTACCTCCTCCTCGCCCTTAGCAAGTGGAATTCTGTCCACGTAAGACACCCGTCTTCCCCGCTCCGTCGGAGATCTCTCGTCCTCAATTCTGTCACAACAAAGCTGGTCCTCTTCTCTCGCACCAAACACAGTCCTTCGGTCCGGCACAATACTCGTCCTCTTCCTCTGTTCTTTTTTGCACTTGGTTGAAACCAATGTTTTACTGTCTGTGCAAATACAGCAGTTCTCGATCAAAAACACAGTAGCACAGATTTCGCGTATTCTACGTATACACAGCAATACAGTCTTCGCAAAAATACAGCAGCACTATCTTCGCAAATACAGCAGCACTTCCTTTGCACTCTTTGCCTAAATCACGATAGCACTATCTTTGCAACCTCTGTCTAAATACAGCAAACGCTCAGGCTTCTACTTATGCACTTCTACGATCGATCTTCTCCCCGCACTCTCTCTGCACAATTCGCACTTCGAACGCACACTTTATCGATGATGAAACTATTCAAACATCCCTCCTTTTATAGAGTAAGATCCATGGTCATTACATCCAAACTTAGTCGGCTGTTATACTTCCACTGCGTCGACTGCAAAACCCTGTGTTGCGTCGGCCGAGATTTTAACTTTGTCGGCTCAAAGTTAACTCTGTCCTCAACCGCCTCCCTGTAGCTTCTGGCACGAAACTTCAACATGTCATGATATCGTGACACCTTTGCCTACCGTACACCTTCTATAGCTTGTTGTAGCGATATCATGACGCTTTTGCTTTTGACTGCTTCCTTTGCTCTTCTATCATGAAATCGTGACACTTTTGCCTTTCACTGACGTCATCTCACTTCTATCATGAAATCATGATGCTTTAGACTTCAAAGCCTTCTTCTCCACTTCTATCATGAAATCGTGACACCTTTGCCTCTTGCTGACGTCATCAGCAACTCTGTCATGAAATCGTGACACTTTAGACTTCAAAGCCTTCTTCTCCACTTCTATCATGAAATCGCGACACCTTTGCCTCTTGCTGACGTCATCTGTACTTCTATCATGAAATCATGACACTTCTTGCTACTTCAACCTTTTCTTGGTTTGCTCCAGCGAAAATGGAACATGTCACGAAATCACGACACTTTCGCTGCCTTAAGCTCTTTTCTCCCAACTGCTCACGAAACTGGAACATGTCACGAAATCGTGACGCTTTCGCTGCCTTAAGCACTTTTCTGCCATATGCCCGTGAAACTGGAACATGTCACGAAATCGTGACGCTTTCGCTGCCTTAAGCACTTTTCTCCCAACTGCTCATGAAACTGGAACATGTCACGAAATCATGACGCTTTCACCAACTGCAAGCTGCCAACTCAACCTGTCATGAAATCATGACACTTTCTGCATCCGTACAACTTCATTGAAACTTGTCACGAAATCGCGACACTTCCTGCAACTCAACACTGCCAACTCAACTTGTCATGAAATCGTGACACTTCCACTCAACTCCTAACTAACTTGTCACGAAATCGTGACACTTCCTAACTCAACACGCCAACTCAACTTGTCACGAAATCGTGACAGTTTTGCCTAAACTTTCTCTCTCCTCAAACATGTCACGAAATCATGACAGTTTTTCCTGCTTCGTCTCTGCCTTCCAGCATGTCACGAAATCATGACAGTTTTTGCCAGAACTTTCTCTCTCCTAAAACATGTCACGAAATCACGACAGTTTTTCCAGCCGCTTGCAAACTTTTTCTAACTTATCTTTTTCTTGATCTTTTGCAACTTGATTTTCTTGGAGACTTACTGACCAACTGAAACCTTCATCAAAACACATACTTAGACATAAAAACAAATTGCTCCAAGAACTCCTTGACATCAAAGACAACAACTACCAAGAGCTCCTTGACATCAATGACAACAACTAAACTTAGGCAAAGGCAATGTACTCAAGGTACCCAAAATTGCCAACAATCTCCCCCTTTGTCATTGATGGCAAACCTTTACTAAAAACACATCTTCAAGAGCCAAAACTGAAAACAATCTCTTGAAGTTTTTGCTCCCCCTGACTTGAAGCTTTCCTCTTCACTTGAAGCTCTCCCCCTTACTCATATCTCTCCCCTTTTGTCATCAATGGCAAAGGGTCACCTTTGGGGCTTGGGACTAAGAATGAGCCTCTTAGCTTAGTCCCTCCCCCACCTCCTATTGAGGTGATTTTAAAATAGAGTTGGGAGTGAAACTCCCATTAGACACTCATCATCATCAGTGTCTACAATTTCTTTGTCGGGCCTTTTCTTGAGCTCTTTGTTAATGTTTCTGTTCTTGGCACTTTTCTTGTTCTTGTTCTCATCTCTTTTCTTGTCCACACCTTGATCCTTGGACCTCGTTTATACCACTATTTTTGTTCCCTGTACCTTGGAAGATCAGCTCTGCACTTTCTGGCTAAGTGACCTGTATTGTTGCACTTGTAACAAACAACATTATTTCTTTCGGGCATAGCTGTTCTTTGAATCCGCCTGTTCTGACTAACCCGGTTCTTGTTATTTGAATTGCAAAAAATTGCCTTGTGCCCGAACTGATTACAAGAGTAGCAATACCCTTGAAATAAATTACGACTTCTAAAATTATTGTTAACCTTCTTCATTTGAGACATGCAATGTGCAGCCATGTGTCCAAACCTGTAACACGCAAAACATCTACCGAAAAATATTCTTTTAATCGATCTCTTGGGTCCCGAGAACTTCTGTTTCACATTCAAAAATCTGTTTTCTGTTTCTGCGCATTCATCACTCATAGACTCATGATCTGAAGTACTTTATTCATCTGAGCTTTCTTCTTGTTGAAATCTCTTGCTAGATTCCCCAACCTTGTTTCTTGTGCGGCTCAACAAAACCAAGACCTGTTTTATCTCGTTGGATTTCTTTGATTTTTGATGAGAGACTTAACCTTCTTGGAGCTATCCTGAAATCTGTAGAGTTTATCCTTGTAATCTTTATTTTCTTCTTTCAAAGAAACCATTTTCTCGCTCTAACTCATTATACTCAAGAATCTTAGACTCTAACTCATCCTTGAGTTCCCGTGTTTTGGCTATAGAGAAGTCAAGACTTTCTATAAGATCGTCTCTCTCCATACAACATTCATCTAACTTAACCTTGAGTCTATCATTCTTCTTTCTTTCCTTTTCCAAAGCACCGAGAGCATTATTGAGTTCACATTCAAGATTCTCTATTTGATTGCACTTTGAATTATCAAGACCTTTTTCTGATTTCTTATTACTAGATGTGCTACCCTTTTCAAAAACCATACATGCATCTTCCTTATCATTTTCTGAAGCATCCTCATACATACTAGCAACCAATTCATTATTTGTGCAATCATCCTCAAGGTGCCCAAAATTTCCACATCTAAAGCATTTCATGACCGTGAATTTATGTTTCGGTTCTTCTTCTTTTTTTGAAATGAACAACATCTCATTTTCATTATCACTGGAAGAGCTTTCACTATCACTGCTAGAACACTTACTTACTTTGTCCAAATAGAAGCTCTTCTTGTTCTTGTGTGAATACCTCTTTCCTTGATTGTTGTGTTCATCTTTGTTCTTTCTGTAATACCTGTGCTTTTCGTAATCCTTGCTCTTAACATCCTGTATATCTTCATCACTTTCATCTTTGGAAACAGTACATTCAGTAGCATAATGACCATACTTTCCACAGCTTGAAACATCTTATATTTTTCTTGCTTTTGTGCTTTCTAGAGAATTTGCCTTTCTTGTCGTAATATGCTTCTTCCTCACTAGAAGACTCATCACTCTCTTGAATCTGTTTGCCTTTTGATTTCTTGGTAGCTTTGAAAGTTGCCTCTTTCTTTATATCAACATTCACTTGAGTTCTCAGCTCAAAAGCTGCAAGAATACTATGGAGCTCATCCTTTTTCAACTTATCTAAATCTTTGGCTTCCTCAATAGCAGAAATTTTTTCACTAAATCTATTAGGAAGAGATCTTAAAATCTTATCACACACATCATTTTCAGCAAGTTCAAGACCTAAGTCTTTCATGGAGTTCACAATCTCATCCATCCGAAGCATGTAGTCACTAATATTTTCATCATCATTCATCTTGAGTTGTTCAAACATACCTTTAAAATGTCTCAATTTGGCCTTTCGGACATTTGCATCACCTGTATGAACAACCTGCAATTGTTTCCACATTTCACTAGCTGTCTTGCAGTGAATAACTTTGGTAAGATCAGCCTCCTCAGAACCTTTCAGAATTGCATTCATGGCTTTTGAGTTGCTGTGATGTAGGAGCCTGTCTTCTTTAGTATAAGGACCATTTGCAGGAATGGTGTACCCATCTTCAATAACTTCCCATACCTCATTACCAAGAGCCATTAGATAGACTTTCATTCTTGCACTCCACAGACCGAAATCTGATCCATCAAGAATAGGTGCTGCATTGCCACCCGAGAAATCCATTGTGTTCTTAACCAGTTCTTCCTTCCGGCTGTAAAACCTTTCCGAAGGAACCGGCTCTGATACCAATTGAAGAACACAAGCTTATACTGAGAGGGGGGTGAACAATATAAGACCACTTTTAACTTTATCTATCAATGCAGCTTTCAAACCATTAACATGCAGAATAAAGATAGCAGTAATAACAGCAGCAAAACAATGCACAAAATGCAATCCACAAAGAGACACAACAATTTACGTGGTTCACCCAAGGTGGGCTACTCCACGGATAAAACTTTTCTTCTAAAAGTTGTATCAAAGTCCTCTGGGAATCCTTCCCGATTACAATGTTTATGAGCCTCGACTCAAAGGAGACACCTTCCCCTAATTCTGCTTTGGCCGGTGATCCTCTAGAAGACCTCTACCTCCTCTCGACCCTTAGCAAGTGGAATTCTATCCACAGAAGACACCTGTCTTCCCTGCTCTGGCCGGAGATCTCTGTCCTCAATTCTGTCACAGCAAAGCTGGTCCTCTTCTCTGCACCAAACACAGTCCTTCGGTCTGGCACAATACTGTCCTCTTCCTCTGTTCTTTTTTGCACTTGGTTGAAACCAATGTTTTACTGTCTATGCAAATACAACAGTTCTCGATCAAAAACACAGTAGCATAGATTTCGCGTATTCTACGTATACACAGCAATACAGTCTTCGCAAAAATACAGCAGCACTATCTTCGCAAATACAACAGCACTTCCTTTGCACTCTTTGCCTAAATCACGATAGCACTATCTTCGCAACCTCTGTCTAAATACAGCAGACGCTCAGGCTTCTACTTATGCACTTCTGCGATCGATCTTCTCCCCGCACTCTCTCTGCACAATTCGCACTTCGAACGCACACTTGATCGATGATGAAACTATTCAAACATCCCTCCTTTTATAGAGTAAGATCCATGGTCATTACATCCAAACTTAGTCGGTTGTTATACTTCCACTGCGTCGACTGCAAAACCCTGTGCTGCGTCGGCCCAAATTTTAACTTTGTCGGCTCAAAGTTAACTCTGTCCTCAACCGCCTCCCTGTAGCTTCTGGCACGAAACTTCAACATGTCACGATATCGCGACACCTTTGCCTGCCGTACACCTTCTATAGCTTGTTGTAGCGATATCGCGACGCTTTTGCTTTTGACTGCTTCCTTTGCTCTTCTGTCACGAAATCGTGACACTTTTGCCTTTCGCTGATGTCATCTCACTTCTGTCATGAAATCATGACGCTTTAGACTTCAAAGCCTTCTTCTCCGCTTCTGTCATGAAATCGTGACACCTTTGCCTCTTGCTGATGTCATCAACAACTCTGTCGTGAAATCGTGACACTTTAGACTTCAAAGCCTTCTTCTCCGCTTCTGTCGTGAAATCGTGACACCTTTGCCTCTTGCTGACGTCATCTGTACTTCTATCGTGAAATCGTGACACTTCTTGCTACTTCAACCTTTTCTTGGTTTGCTCCAGCGAAAATGGAACATGTCACGAAATCGCGACGCTTTCACTGCCTTAAGCTCTTTTCTCCCAACTGCTCACGAAACTGGAACATGTCACGAAATCGCGACGCTTTCGCTGCCTTAAGCACTTTTCTGCCATATGCCCGCGAAACTGGAACATGTCACGAAATCGCGATGCTTTCGCTGCCTTAAGCACTTTTCTCCCAACTGCTCGTGAAACTGGAACATGTCACGAAATCGCGACGCTTTCGCCAACTGCAAGCTGCCAACTCAACCTGTCGCGAAATCGTGACACTTTCTGCATCCGTACAACTTCATTGAAACTTGTCACGAAATCGCGACACTTCCTGCAACTCAACACTACCAACTCAACTTGTCACGAAATCGTGACACTTCCTGCAACTCAAAACTTCCAACTCAACTTGTCACAAAATCGTGACACTTCTCAACTCAACCCGCCAACTCAACTTGTCGCGAAATCATGACAGTTTTGCCTGAACTTTCTCTCTCCTCAAACATGTCACGAAATCGTGACAGTTTTGCCTGCTTCGTCTCTGCCTTCCAGCATGTCGCGAAATCGTGACAGTTTTGCCAAAACTTTCTCTCTCCTAAAACATGTCACGAAATCGCGACAGTTTTTCCAGCCGCCTACAAACTTTTTCTAACTTAACTTTTTCTTGATCTTTTGCAACTGGGCTACTCTGATTTACTTGGAGACTTACTGACCAGCTGAAACCTTCATCAAAACACATACTTAGACATAAAAACAAATTGCTCCAAGAACTCCTTGACATCAAAGACAACAACTACCAAGAGCTCCTTGACATCAATGACAACAACTAAACTTAGGCAAAGGCAATGTACTCAAGGTACCCAAAATTGCCAACAAAAATCATTGAGGAGATCAAGATTCAGGAGGGTGAGATAGCCAAGCCAAAGAAGAAAGAATGGTCTAAGAACACCAAGACATGGACCACACAATCAAAACCCGTTGTGGTCAATTAGGTTGCTATAAATGTCCCTAAGCCTGCACAAGCAACACAACCCCAAAAGGCTAACTATCAGGCGGTGCCTCTTAACAGGTATGACAGAGAAAATTAGAGGTAAGAACAAAATCAACAGCATGGCCCTATGCAATAATTCAAACCTTACACAAAGTCTAGAGACTCCCTATTTGACCGCTTATCAGTGGTAAATTTGATCAACCTACTCGAGATTCAACCCATAGACCCCAATGCGCCAAAGCCTAAGGGCTACAGGGAAGACTTGTACTGAGGTTCCACATATGGAAGGTACATGAACTTAATGCATGTTGGAATTTTAAAGGCTTGGTGTAAGACCTAATAGACAACAAGATGCTGGTGATGGACAACCTCATAGAGCCAAACAACCAATAGATGGGAGTCTTCAAAGACCCCTTGCCTGCCCATGATACGCAGAAAAAGAACCTTCAAGTCAATGAGGTAACACAAAACTACCCCATCCAGGGATATGTAGGGATGATAAGCATAGTGACTAGGAACAAGAGGTAGCCGACAGCTACCCCCACGGCAGCCACAGGAGAGGTTCCATCAACGTCACAATCTCAACTGCACCCTACGCAACCTCCCCCACCTAGACCAGTGACCACGATTCAGACTAGACTTACTCAAATTCTAAGGACCACGTCGGCTAGGCTGTCCATTTATGAGTTCATTCAACAATCAGCACCCCATGGAGAGGCTCTAATGGAGATATTAAAAGCCATCAAGCTGCAACCCCACGAAGCAAACTCTTTCAAAAACTTCGTGGAACATGTAAAACAATATACAAAACTAGTCATCACCTTTAGAGAAGACGAGCTGAAATTGGTGACTAGTGATATGGAGGATCCACCCCTGCACATCATTGCACGGGTCAACGAGATTCCGTATAAGAGGGTGTTGGTGGACACTGGATCGTCCAGTAATATAATTACAATAGCATTATTGAAACATCTAAAGTTGTCAGCATCTCACATTGTGGCCTCCACCTACACTTTGTGAGCATTCAATGATGTGATATGCTCAATGGTTGGCACAATTGTCCTACCCATACAAGTGGGACAAAAGACTATTCATACATTGTGCCACATCTTAGAAGGAGAGATGGCCTATAATATCTTGCTGGGATGGCCTTGGATTAGGGACATGAAGTGTGTCCCTTCAATAGCTCATCAGTGCCTAAAGTACACATTCGAAGGGCAGGTGCATGTAGTCCCGATAGATTTAGAGCCCTTCAAGTACTGCAATATAGTGCAACTAATGCCGTAGTCGACCCTTCCATCAACACATTTGGATTTTTAGTTGAATCCATCTAACCAGGGTCCGATTCCACATGCATCCCTATTGTTAAGTCCATCAAATCCCCAGTCGGGTCCATCTTCATCATCTAGTCCTTCACCAACAATGCCACCTATGGTGGCCACACCGAAGGACAAGGGGAAGGAACCCCTAGAAGAGGCACCGCCATCAGTCTCAACCATATCTACCAAAGAGATGCCTAACCAAATGGAAGTCGAGATGCCTAGTTCACCCTACATGGAGTGGACTCAGGAAGAAATCCCATTCACTCCCCCTCAACCGCCAACGATCACCATTGAAATGGCCATTACGGGCCTGGGGGAGTATCTAGTGCGGAACATTGTAGCAACACCCGCACTTGATTCCATGTAGGAAATGGGGAGACCTCGAATCCTCATCGGCACTGTGGTTCCTCTAGGCTACCCACCAAATCAGATAAACTTTGTTTATGGGGGCCTTGATAATGGCATTGAACCTTATATGCAAGAAGAAGAAGATGAAGACCCCTTTGTTGAAGATGTCAACTATTTGTCCAACCCAAAATTCGCATTAAGATATCTTGGCCAATGTAATTGGCATGGATATGGGTTGGGTAGGTATGAGCAAGGAGTGCACGTTCTTTTCCAACCAAGATATCAAATGTCGTACAACAAGTCAGGAGTAGGGTTCAACCACCCTCTACCCTAGGACATCTTGGTAGAGAACATGCAAGGCCTAGGGATAGGCAACAAGGATGGGTTGGCATTATATCCATATTCCAATCCTAACACAACATATATATTAGGGGATTATCTCCCATTGTTAACAGCCAACCTTGTTGACCTTAACAACCCTTTCCCTTCGGTCGAAAAGGGAGAAAGTTCGAGGACTCACCTGCAAGAGGGATATAGAAAAGACCAAGAAGGTTCTTCAGAAGACGAGTCAGAGTATGAGGTAGCACCTTGGGATCCTTTAGAGTTTGATAGCAATAATTCACAAGTGACACCCATAGATGATTATCAAGAGAGATTCATGACAATGTTCCCTTTGGATGCTCCAATTGAGTGAGTACCACCTCAAGAGAATCAGGTCCCCCCGCCCAGAGCGGAACAACCCCGATGCAACCACATTAATTTGCTCGAGAAGGACGAGCCTCACATGTCACAAACATCTATCGGAGCCAACGAAGGTCTCAGGATCTCTGATAGTGATTATGAAGATGATACTGAGATGGCTTATCTCAATCATATGCGACAACAGCAATATCCCGTGGACATAGACGACATGTTTGAATAGCTACACATAGGGCCACGACATAGGTGGCACCTAAACCAGGTGCAGTTGGACCAACTATTGCATCCACCACTTTAGGTATATAGGTAGCACCTTTCACATGGAGACCCTATAGAGGCACGAGGATCACCACTGATCGCCACTGAAAGCACGAGGATATGGAAACAAAAATGGAAATGCCAAGTGCAATGTATGCAAAAGCGAAACATAACGCTAAGTCCTACGAACTGAAACACATGAAAGGAGAGAAACATAAACCAATTGAAACAAGAAATTTTGAGTAAAGCCCTTTTTATTAATTTTCTTTAAAATCAGGTTACAATACGTCTCCTCCCTTTTGGGGACTAGGAGCGTTAAGCAGAGCTCTATTACACCACGAATTGATACGCTTTCTTCTGCGTGCCCACATGTAAAATGGGTGGACCAAAAATTTCTTCCACTTGTGTGAATATGTCTTTGATTCCTTGATTCTCCTCTAGTGTCGAGATCCTATGTTCATAGAAACAAAAAATTATTAGTAGCACCTACGGATGGAGAGAAACATGCGATCCCCAAGGCTTGCAATCAGTGTATGCATAAAATGATTAAATTGATAACTAAAACATATTAGAATGAGCTGAAAATTTTATAGAAGCAATAAAACATTACCAGGAAGCCACTATAAAAGGAACAGTCCAGAAATCTTACACAAATTTCTAATCACTCCGGGGTGGGACGATTAGGACTGTCATAACCTGTTCAAAATCCACCTCCTAAATGTCTAGTCTCGAGGCCTCCAAATCACTTTAAAAGTTGGGGTTAGGTAAAATGAGGTATTTTGGGATGACCCAGATGGTCAGATTTTTCCAATTCAGCCTCTACCACCTAGAATATGATGATGCTATCTGCATGTTAATGAAAGCGGGAAATGATAAAAGAATGATCAAAACTTGTCAAAATCACATGAAATTTAAATGACAGCATATGTAAACAACCTAGAATCAGATGCAAAAGAAAAATTAGATAAATATGCCACAAATTTCTAATCTCTCCAAGGTGGGGTGGTTAGAACTGTGATAGTATGAGGGGTGCCCGGGGGTAGGATGCCCGTCATTTGGGACTCTGTTTTGGCACCAATCAACTTGGTATGGGTCCAAAACCTCTTATAGGGTTGTTTCAAAAAATTTTGTGGGATGTTGTGGCCAAATGTTCGTGTTTGGGTCCGGATTGCACTTCCAATAATCACCCAATAACCTCCTTTCCAAGAGAGAGATCAAGGATGTAAAAGCACAAATGATGGGTGAGGATATAATTTGGTAGTACTTCATTGCTCCAAAAGATCCTCTCTATTTTTTTTTGGGGGATGAGAAGACTCACCAATTTATAAACCTAGGGTCTCTCTCTTTGAATGCGCATGCGAGGGGGCAACTTGAGTTGCTTGTCCTATTTTGAGAGAAAATATTATTCCCTGATTTAGAGTCTCCTTGCATGAGGCCTCCGAAAATCAAGGCATGCATGACTAAAATATCTATCTAATTTGAAGTCATTCCTTGCAATTGCATGCCCTAAAGGTTCAGTTAAGTGGTGGACCTGTCAAGCTTTGACTTTTTTCCATTCAAACTTGCTATTCACCCCACCCCGGAGCGAATACTGCTAATTGTCCCAGGGTGGGACGAATACCAATTTTTAATCATCCCGGGGTGGGATGAGTAGGGAGCAAAGTGCCAAAAAGTTTCCAAATTGACATCTGACCTTCCAAACTACTGTGGGAGTGGTTAGGACCACTGTTTAACCTCTAGGGGCTGCCCTAGGGGCTATGTATGTCAATTTGATCAGTGCTTGTCGTTACATAATCAGATTTGTATCGTTTTAGTGTCTATAGATTCCTATTTTTGGGAAGTGTTGTGCAAGGCATAGCACTAAGCAAAAATAGATAACCAAAGAACTAATTATTAGGGCCGATCCATTTGTGCCAGTACCCATAGAGCCAAATTCGGAGTACAAATATCACCTAGGATGTTCAAGCAACCACACCCATGGTAATGGAGACCAAAATCATTTCATCAACATGATCTCCATTGATTTAACCACCCCCATCCATAACCCAGATGACCCAACATGGTCATTGCATCTAAACATAGATGTTATAGACTAGGATTGCACTGACACACCACCCTCCCCATCAGAGTACTGGCCTTGCGGTAGGATTTTCCATTTCACCCCAAGACAGACTCAGGATGTCTTCCATGCTAAAGAGGAACCCGATGTTTCTAACGTAGATCTCAATTCAACAAATGATATCCACTTGATCCCAACTCCACACCAGTTGGAGGACGGATCCCACATGTCGATCGAGGAGACAACTGACGTAGACATTAGCTCTGATCCAATGAATCCATAGATTATCAAGCTAGGGGTAAGTCTATCCCCCAAAGAGCAAGTCAACTACATTGCCCTTCTCAAAGAGAAGAAGGAGGTTTTTGCACGGTCCTACAAAGACATGCTTGGACTAGATTCACAGCTAGTCACACATAATCTAACGCTTGATCCGATAATCAAGCCAGTGAAGAAAAAACTACGTAAGATGCATCCAACAATAGCCTTAATGGTCAAATATGAGCTACAAAAGCTATTGGATGCATAGTTTGTCATCTGTCCACCATGGTTGTCCAACATGGTACCCATCAAGAAGACTAATGGGAGGATTCACATATGCACCGATTTTTGAGATCTAAACAAAGCAAGTCCCAAGGACAATTTCCCCTTGCCTAGCATCGATGCATTGGTAGATGCTACAACGGGCCATGAAATGCTTTCCCTAATGGATGGTTTATTAGGATACAATAAAATTCGTATTAATCCTAAAGACCAACTAAAAACGGCGTTCACAAAGCCTTGGGGGACATTTTGTTATAAAGTCATGCCCTTTGGCCTTAAAAATGCTGGCGCCACCTACCAACATGCCATGACATACATCTTCCATGATCACATGCATAAAAATTTGGAATATTACATGGATGATTTGTTGGCCAAATATCTTTTGTGCCCCAATCATCTCGATGACTTAAGCAAGATCCTCGATCGCCTCATTGAACATAAAGTCAGACTAAACCCCAAGAAGTGCGTATTTGGCATCACATCTAAAAATTCTTGGGTTTCATAGTATCAAAGAGAGGAATCAAGGTGGATCCAAACAAATTCAAGGCAATCCTTGAAGTGCTTCCACCAACTACCATCAAGCATTTCATAAGTATACAGGGAAATTTCACGTCAATAAAGCGCTTCATAGCGCAGCTATCTGACAAGTGCCGACCCATGAATAAATTATTGCAAAAGCGGGTAGCATTTCATTGGGATGATGAATGCCAGTCAGCCTTTGACAACATCAAATAATACTTGGCTTCACCACTAGTATTGGCACCACCTAGACCAGGAGTGCCATTCTACTTATACATCTCAGCTACTGAGGTGGCACTGGATGCCATGCTATCCCAGAAAAATGAAATACACAAAGAACATACTACTTACTATCTTAGCCACACCCTGGTCAGTTATGAACTTAACTATGCATACATTGAGAAGCTCTGCTTGGCAGTGGTGTTTGCTACCAAAAATTTATTCCATTACATGCTGAGCAACATGATGTATGTTGTGTCTAAGGATAATCTATTGTGATACATGATGAGTCATACTTATCATAGTAGTCACACGACAAAATGGATCATTTTGTTGACGGAGTTTGACATCAAATTCATTGGACAAAAGTCCATCAAATTTCAAGTCATCACCGATCAACTAGCAAAGGCTCCTCTCGAAGATGATCAACCTCTAATCATAGAACTTCCAGATGATGGGGTCTTCCATGTATCAGAATCGCCAGATTCTGAGGAGCTTGAGTCACAAGCCGACATGACCCTATTCTTCGATGGTTCTAAATGTGAGAAAGGGGGTGGCATGGGAATTGTATTCTTCACACCACAAGGGGCTCCAATGCCTATATATTTAAATTAGATTTCCCTTGCACCAACAACAATTTCAAATATGAAGCCTTGCTCATAGGTCTTCAGACAGAAATCACCATGAACATCAAACGATTGAACATCTTTGGTGATTCATTGTTAATTGTCAACCAAGTAAAGGGGGTATTCCAATGTAAATGCCCAGTTCTGCAGGCCTACAAAGCCCTTGTGGACAAATTTCTAGTAAAGCTTGAATGGTACGACATCGAGGCACTCCCTCGATCATCGAATCATTTTGTAGACACTATGGCCTCCTTGGGGTCACTAATCCCGCAAGACCCTTCCGGTGAGATGACAACCATTCAGGTCAAAACATTATCATTATCTTTGATGGATCATGTAATCTCTGACCTAACGCCAGGAATCCACCTGATCCAGAATGAACCTTCTCAGGATAGGTTCTCTCAAATCCATGATTGTCTAAATCAAGCCAATTTGGGGTCCTTGTTCTCCTTGACCCCTCTTAATAGCAAAACAATGCTATTTTTACAAGTTCTTTCCCGCTCAGCTTTTTCTAGGGATGAACTTCGAGAGGGATTGGTCATCCATATCATCAAGGTTTCTAATAAGTAGGATTGGTACACACCCATAAGGGATTACCTCAAGCTAGGTAACCTCCCACTTGGATTGACACATGCCGTGAAAAGATCATTTAAACATAAAGTGGAAAAACATGTCTTGCTAGGAGACATTTTGTATCGTTGAAGCTATGAAGGAATCCTCCTTCATTGCTTGGACCAGCAGGAGTCCCCTTGGGAAATCACCCAAGTGCACAATGGTACATGCGGTGGCCACTTCAGTGGTATGGCCATCACAAAGCGCATTCTCCGCATGGGATATTATTGGCCATCTTTAGAGTGAGATTGTTGCACATATGTAAAGAAGTGCGTGAAGTGTCAACACCATGCCAATTTGACACACGTACCTTCTTAGGCCTTGCAACCGATCTAATTGGCTTGGCCATTTTTGTAGTGGGGCTTTGATTTGATTGAAAAGATCTCCCCTGCATCATCAGGTCATCACACGTTCATCATAACGGCCACAGAGTACTTCACCAAGTGGGTGGAAGCAATTTTGCTAACCTCTATGACTAGAACCCGCATTGCGGAGTTTAAGATACAATAAACTGGTCCTTTGACCTCGCAAAAAGGCAAAAGCTCAAAAACCCCCAAGCCTAGGGCATCGACCACCATGATCATGCAGGATCGATGTGATGGGAACTACCCCCCATGGTGTGGGTCCTATGGGACCTCTCAGGGTGGCTTCTTCTCAACCCCGCATCACGCCCAATAGAACAACCCTCATCCAATCACCTATGATGAGATGATGTTGACTATTCAGTATCGTTGTCCCTCATCCAATATGAAGACCCACCTCTAGAGAGCTCAGGTAACCACCCCCTGAGGTGGATAATATCTCCCTCCAAATCCATTCGATGTTGAAACCACTTCACCTCCCACCACTGGTATGCAGCCACTACATCATCGCACTATGCCAATGCCTTCTTCCTCTCTTCCAGTTGCGTTTGTAGGAGATTCATCTCCCACATAGCATCTGTGTCCCTATCCCATTGATTGTACATAGCAAATGTGTTCTCCTACTCAACCAACTAAGTTCGTAGGAGATTCCTCTCTTGCAGAGCCTCACCTAGCTCCTCATCTCACCTCTAAAGTAGATCCTCCAATCATGCTATCTCTACGTGATCCCTCCCTTCCCCACCCTTTGGGATATCCCGGTGCATAGGCGTATCCGGGACTATGGGATGCTCTGGCTCCCACTACTCTGAAATGTCTTGCATCTCTGGCTACCCTGGAACCCCAAAATCCTCCCCCATAAAATCATCCACCTCTACCATATCTACATCCTCCAGTAGAACCCCCCTGCCTACTCCTAATGCCTCTTCACCCTCCCTGCCTACTACTACTGCCTCTGCACCCCCTAGAGGCCCCTCACCTTGCCATCATCATAAAGTCCACCACTGGTCATACTCAATGGTAACCCCAATGTTGTCCACATTCAGGATGTCAATCACTGTATCTGAATCCTCACCCAGTGGTACAATGATCGACCAGACTAGAGTCTTCTCGTCCCCCCGACGTCGATAGATCACGGGCTCACCAGGAAACCCCTGGTGCACCCTAAATTGTCCTGTCACCCAAAAATATGGGAAGAACTCCTGCTCGGTCCTGTGTCACCCAATCAGCCACCTACCCCTATGAAATTTTTGGATCCACTCTCCAGCCTCAGGCCAAGCTGGACAGTCATGGTATGGGCACCAGAACACCTCCCCTGGAGCAAGCCGAGTGAAGGCATCAGCATAGTACCCTATGGCACCTGCCCACCCTTGACTTTGTCCCTATTCCTTAGACCGCCGCCACAGTTCCCCATACCTGATCTCTCTGCCTACCATCTCTACCCAAGTCATCCATGGCAACCCCACCGGCCTCTCCATAGCTATGTGCTACCAAGCCCAACACTACAACAGATAACTACATCAAATACCCTTTTGTATTTTGTAGTGAACCTCGTACAACTCATCGTAGAGTTGTGCCAATAGTGTCTTACCCCATCTCATAATCAGGAGCTTTATGGTCGGACACTCCACCAACCCAAAGACCACCTCCAGCAGGTTCCATGGTAACATCACACCTGAAGAGTCGGGTAGCAACATGTTGGGAATGAGGCCCATCAGTACTGCATGCCTCACTCCCAACATGCCCCTCTCTAGCCACCATCGTACCAAAATCTTGCCAATCTGGCAGTCGCCCTCTGCCATCTCCACTAGGATGTCCACACCTGACTCCTCCCTATGCCCAAAGCATCATGTCGCATATAGCTATCCGCTGATCATGCGACATCGTCCTGATTGGTAGCCCATCTATCGAAATCTGTAGAATCCGATAGACGTCCTCCAAGGTCACTATCATCTCCCGTATTGGGAGATGGAAGGTATTGGTTCGAGGATCCCACAAGTTGATCAAGGTATTGTTTCGGGGATCCCATATTAGATAGGCCTGATCCCCGACCACAGGCTCTAGCCAAGTCACTTGCTTGAGCCCAAGGGCATCAAGCCACTCCCAATTAGCCAAAGTCAACGCCTCTCGTGCTTTAGAGAAAATCGTAGGCACACGGTACCGACTCTTCACAACCTACAAAAGAAAACAAAACAAAAACATTAAAAACATGATAAACTGTACAGTAATAACATGACTATACAACAATGCATAAAACAATGTACAGCTAAAAATAGATAAATAACGATAAACAAAATTCAGAAAAAAAAATTCAACAACATTTGTCAGTCCTAGGGTTTTTAACTCTACGTTTAAACTGACAAATAAAAACAAAATTCAAAACAAAATTCACAAAATAGTTTGTCAGTCCTAGGGTTTTTAACTCTAAGTCTAAACTGATAAATCAAAAACAAAAATAGTCAAAAACAATTTGTTAGTCCTAGGGTTTTTAACTCTAGTTCAAACTGATAAATTAACAAAAATAAAAATAGTCAAAAACAATTTGTCAGTCCTAGGGTTTTTAACTCTAGTTCAAACTGATAAATTAACAAAAACAAAACAATCAAAAACATTTTTTTTAGTTCCTAGGGTTTTTAACTCTAAGTCTAAACTGATAAATTAAAAACAAAAGCAATTCAAAACCATTTGTCAGTCCTAGGGTTTTTAACTCTAAGTCTAAACTGATAAATTAAAAACAAAAAACATTCAAAAAATAGTTTGTCAGTCCTAGGGTTTTTAACTCTACGTTTAAACTAACAAATAAAAACAAAATTCAAAACAAAATTCACAAAACAGTTTGTCAGTCCTAGGGTTTTTAACTCTAAGTCTAAACTAATAAATTAAAAACAAAAACAATCAAAAATAATTTGTCAGTCCTAGGGTTTTTAACTCTAGTTCAAACTGATAAATTAACAAAAACAAAAACAATCAAAAATAATTTGTCAGTCCTAGGGTTTTTAACTCTAGTTCAAACTGATAAATTAACAAAAACAAAATAGTCAAAAACATTTTTTTTAGTTCCTAGGGTTTTTAACTCTAAGTCTAAATTGATAAATTAAAAACAAAATCAATTCAACAACATTTGTCAGTCCTAGGGTTTTCAACTCTAAGTCTAAACTAATAAATTAAAAACAAAAAACATTCAACAAACAATTTGTCAATCCTAGGGTTTTTAACTCTACGTTTAAACTGGTCAATAAAAACAAAAACAAAAACAAAAATTCAAAGAATTTTTTTTTTTCAGTTAACCTAGGGTTTACCCTTAGTCTACACTGACAAATAACTACAAAAAAAAAAAAACAACCAAAAACATTTTTCAGTTAACCTAGGGTTTACCCTTAGTCTACACTGACAAATAACTACAAAAAAAACAAAACAACCAAAAACATTTTTCAGTTAACCTAGGGTTTACCCTTAGTCTACACTGACAAATAACTACAAAAAAACAAACAAAACAAAAACATTTTTTAGTTAACCTAGGGTTAAGCTAAGTTTTTAAGCTAAGTTTTAAACTAAGTTTTTAAGCTAAGTTTTGATCTTTGTTAAACTAGGGTTTCTTTTAGTTTACAACAAATGCAAAATAAACATGGTTTCCACTAGGGTTTCAATCTAAGTTCTAATGAAGCCATACAAAACACAAAAAAATTCACACACATACAACACAAAACAAATTGTTTTTAGGGTTTCATTTTTAAAACTCAAAAAACCAAATACAAAAGAGATAAATTATGATTTTAAAACTATAACATAAAACACAAACTAACTAAACGAGAAGGAGCACTTACCGGTCTCACTTCGGCTCCGCCACTCGATCCGGTTCGTGAAATCATGGTGTAGGGAAAAATTTGGTAGTGCTTCGCTTCGAAGACTCGACCTCCTCTGACTCATAGCTCTCAAGTGCCAGGAAAAAAAAAATGTAAATGAGCCCAAAACCTAGTTTTGGATTTTAAATAGGCTTTTTAGCCTATAATCGTTCCACCCTAGGATGAGCGCTTTAGTTGGTGCTCGTACCACCCTAGTACGATTACAAAATTGGTATTTGTCCCACCCAGGGACAATTACAGAGCAAAAATTTCAAAAATAGCAAAAAATGCACCAAAATGCACAAAAACAAGCAATAAAATTGTCCAATAAGAGTGCTTTTGCACTTGACATTCCGAACATGCAAAATAGACGTTGATGTCATAAATCCTCACTATCCTATTCCCTAAGAATGCTACCATAGCTGGACCACTCCACGGTAGGATGGATTGTCAAGAATTTCATCCCCGAACGACGTCACCAAAAGGGTCACAACCCAACCAAAAATAGCAATAACATTATCGAACAAATGCGCCTTTGCGCCTGACATTATTGGCATCCAAAATAGATGTTGGGGTCCCATATTTTCACTTTCCTAATCCCTAATAAGGCTATCATAGCTGGACCGCTCCATGGGAGGCCGAATTTTTGACAATTTTAGCTCCAAAATGCGTCACAAAATGGGTTTGAACCCACCAAAAATAGGTCAAAATGTTCGAAAACTGCGTAATAATTCAATGAAAAACAACTGTAGGAACCCTTACATAAGTCATCTTGGGTCAAGCGACTCATTGCTTTTCTCATGTTGGTCATTCCCTCACCGATTCGTCGCTTGAGGGGGTAGTCAAACTTAGTCACCAATTAACAAAAACACACCCAATCAAGGAAATGGCACGCATTCAAAAGATCATTGACAAATACAATCATGCCCCTGCTTGGGGCAACAAAAAAGCAATAATCACAAGATGATCAAACACTTGGCATTCTAGAATCATGAACTCAAGGTTTCCACAAACAAAAGGTTGCGCCCTTTACCTATTCATGACTGAACAATGTTCAAGCTCAAGTAACACCTCACCAAAAAAAGGTTAACACTTGAATTAAGCTCCTTAGCTCATCAGAAGCAAGGATTCAATAATGCGTGCCCTTTCCATACTTGGGGCATCAAGAGTTGTTTAGGTTACTAAGAAACCCTAATCATTAGTGCTTTGGTTATATATTTTTACTCAGTGTTGCACCTTGCATAGCACTTCCCAAAAAGGGGCATCTGTAGACACCAAAACAACACCAATCCGATTATGTGACGACAAGCACTGATCGAATTGACATACATAGCCCCTAGGGCAGCCCCCAGATGTTAAACAATGGTCCTAACCACTCCCACAATAGTTTGGAAGTTCAAAGGTCAATTTGGCACCTTTTTGGTGCTTTACTCCCTACTCGTCCCACCTTGGGATGATTACAAACTGGTATTCGTCCCACCCTAGGATGATTAGCAGTATTCGCTCCAGGGTGGGGCGAATAGCAGGTTTGACTGGAAAAAGTCAAACCTCGACAGGTCTGCCACTTAACTGAACCTTCAGGGCATGCAATTGCGAGGAACGGCTTCAAATCAGAGAGAGAGAGACTTTAGTCATGCATACCTTGATTTTTGGAGGCCTCATGCAAGGAGACTCTAAATAAAGGAATAATCTTTTCTCTCAAAATAGGACAAGCAACTCAAGTGGCACCCTCGCATGCACATTCAAAGAGAGAGACCCTAGGTCTATAAATTGGTGAGTCTTCTCACCCCAAAAAAAATAATAGAGAGGAGCTTTTGGAGGAACGAAGTGTTGCCAAATTATATCCTCACCCATCATTTGTGCTTTTACATCCTTGATCTCTCTCTTGGAAGGGAGGTTATTGGGTGATTATTGAAAGCGCAATCCGGACCCAAATCCAAAAATTTGGCCACAAAATCCCACCAAATTTGTTGAGACAACCCTATAAGAGGTTTTGGACCCATCCCAAGTGGGTTGGTGCCGAAACAGAGTCCCAAACGGTGGGCGTCCTGCCCTCAGGTTGCCCCTGCACTGTCGTAGTTCTAATCGCCCCACCCCAGAGTGGTTAGAAATTTATGGAATATTTCCCTGATTTCTCTTTTGCATCTGATTCTAGGTTGTTTACATATTATGTCATTTAAATTTCATGTGATTCTAACAAGTTTTGATCATGCTTTTATCATTTCTCATTTTCACTAACACGTAGATAACATCATCATATTCTGGGTGGTAGAGGTTGAATTGGAAAAATCTGACCATCTGGGTCATCCCAAAATACCCCGTTTTACCTAACCCTAATTTTTCAAGTGATTTGGATGCCTTGGGACCAAACATTTAGGAGGTGGATTTCGGACAGGTTATGACAATCCTAATCGTCCCACCCCAAAGTGATTAGAAATATGTGTAATATTTTTGGACTGTTCCTTTTGCAATGGCTTCCTGGTAATGTTTTATTGCTTCTTTCAAAGTTTTAGCTCATTCTGATATGTTTCAATTATCGTTTTAATAATTTTATACATACACTGACCGCAGACCGCAGGCCTTGGGGATCGCATGTTTCTCTCCATCCACAGATGCTACTAATACTTTTCTATTTCTCTAAATGCAGAATATCGACACAAAAGAAGAAGCAAGGAATCAAAGACATATTCATGCAAGCGGCGACAATGTTTGGTCCACCCATTTTACATGTGGGCACGCGGAAGAAAGCGTATCAATCCGTGGTGTAATAGAGCTCTACTTAACGCTCCTAGTCCCAAAAAGGGAGGAGACGTATTGTAACCCAATTTTAAATAAAATTAATAAAAAGTGTTGTATTTGACATTTGCTTTCTATCTTGTTTCAATTGGTTTACGTTTCTCTCCTTTCATGCATTTTAGTTCGTAGGACTTAGCGTTACGTTTCGCTTTTGCATACATCGCACTTGGCATTTCTATTTTTGTTTCCGTATCCTCATGCTTTCACTTTCAAAAATATCAAGTTTACAAGATATGTCATACTTATCCAAAGCTTTCATCGGATACCTAATTTTTCAATGTTTGTAATAATCCTCGTAACTCAATAATTCTTCTCATGAAAGATTCTAGATTCTCTCCACTCTTCATATTCAAACAATGAAGTTGGCTCTAAAGGAATAGGATTTGATTTTGATTCCTTTCTTTGAATGCTATTTGTAACTTCTCCTATGCATATTTTTTCATGGTTGAATCTTGAATATATGCTTGCACTTCATTTGTTGCTCCAAACATGATGATTAATCTTGCATGTATGCTTACCTTGTCAAACTTTATTTGGTCTTCATTTTATTCTTCAATATGGATAATGGTCTCATCTACTACTTGCCAAACCTTTTCAAACTCAAGCTATGTTGTGATTTTAATTTTTTGGAAAACATGATTATTCCATTTTAGTAGTTGAGAATCATGAAATAAAAACTTCATTGCTCCAATAGCCATAGCAAACCTCCAAAAAAATTAAATATTTTTCCTTCACTGAATAAGCCTAAAGATATATTTCGATGAGTATATATGTAACGACCCTCCTCACATAGATTATTGCAAATGAGCAAATTAATAATAACCTTACCTTTTCTTGTGAATCGTGGTACTGGTGAGTACTATAGTTTATGTAGGATCAAGTTTGAATCTGATGATAGAAGAGTAGTTGGTCGATAGAAAAAAAGGTAAAGGGAAATGATGATTTGACTTACGAGTACATGGACACTCGCATGATTACATATTATGTAGATTTAGTGTTTATTTGTTTGTTATATTTTGTTGAATGATGATGATGATGGGAGCCAATGGTTATTTTATTCATTGCAAATAGTTTGAAAATAAATAAAAAATAAAATAAATATTAAGAAAGGATATGCATAAATGCATGGTTAAAGAGGTCCAAGAGTAAAAGCATTCATGTGGATGTAAAATTATTTAAAAGTAAAGGTGAATGATTTTCTTGAAGTATTAAAAATATGAAGTAAATTTAACCATGGAGTTTGGTAGTGAATATTTATTTTGGGAAAGCTTATTTTCCTCATGATGTAATGGTATTCATGGAATATTAAGCGACCAACACAAATATAGTGGATTGAGGTGTTAGTTGTAGTAATAATGATGCAAAACCCTCTCTCAATGGTGAACCATGAATGGAGGAAAGGAAGTTAAGAAAAATTAAAAATAAGGAAATTGTTAGAGGGAGGGGCAGCGAGACAGACGTGGGAGAGGGGTGCAATGGAAAATCTAGAAAAGACCAGGAGCGCCAAGAAGAATCTTGGAAGAGAAAGAAACTAGAAGGTGCTATGTGTGGGACTCCAGGTAGATTTGTTTCAAAATGCTATTCTATTATTTGACCGTGTTTACTTGAATGAAAAGTATGGAGACTTCATTGAGTGATGCTTTGTATTTTATTTTTTGCGTGATTAAACAATGCAAAGTTTGGCTAGTTGAGTGCTTGATATTATTGTTCTTTGTATGAAATAAATGGTTAAGAATATCATAGAGTATCCCTTGTGATTGCTTAAATGTTTGCTTATTGTTATTTCCTATGTAAAAGAAAGGGAAAACTAAATTGTAAAGCATTTCCTATGATTGCTTAGTGCAGTTGCAATTATTGTTCATTGTGTGAAAGAAATGGAAAACATTACTGGAGATAATTTTCTTGTGATTGCTCTATGATTGCTTTTAAATTAATATGAACATGTTATTTATGAGTGCTGCTATTTTATAGAATGGAGATGGTATAAATAGATTATGCATGCGTTGGAAAATTGAATGCACTATGAATTTTGTGAACGCCTATGCATTGTGTGCTACATGTATTATTAGAAATTCATACTTATGTTTGATCCATAATATGATCCCATAAAACTCAAGATTTAATAAAACCTAGCCATAGTAGAGCTTCAACTACAACATTGAGCGGTTAGCCCAAACTGATGCAGTTGAAGAGGAGTTTAAGTATCCACGCGATATTGGAATAAAAAATTTGCAATAATATTCCATTCATGAATTCCATCAATGTAAAGTATTTGGAGATTCTTTATCATCTTGGGCATAACTTGCCGAGTGGATTTGTGCTAAGTGAGTCATCCATTCCGGGGTTAAGATTTTTGTTGTGTAAATAACAAAAATTTGGGAGTCAAAATTATTACCTATGAATGATGTGTAATCTATTGGCATCAAATAGTTTAGAAATATGTCAACCCAAATCCTATGTGCAATGCTATTCCCACTTAAAAAGGAGATATTTAATTCGATTTGAAACATGTTTGTATTTTAAAATTTTACTATATAAATTTTGTGCTGATCATTCAGAAATTAAACTCTTGGTAATTATGTAATTGGTTTTCAGGCTTAAATATGTAAGGTTTAAGGAGCTTACATTTGTGCAATTATTTTCTATTGAATCTTAGAGAAGATTGTATTGTCTCTTAGTTGAAAACAACAAAAATTTATATAGTCATTCTCTATTGTTCTTTTAAAAGGTTGAACACCGTGTTAGAGGTGGGGTAGAGTAGCGTATATCTAGTAGTATTTGTAAATCTTTGAGTTTATTTATTAAAGTTCAATGGATGTGGAGATTGCAAGGAATAATATTTGTTTATGTTTTCATGTGTGGATAGAACTTGTCTAATTTATTTTAAAAGAGTGCCAAGTTGTTATGTGTGAAGATTCTATTTGTGGGCTTCTCCTTTTTGGTTGAAGAGTTTAGTTTTTCTTCCATCGTATTCTCGATCAAGTCGGGCTAGCGTTCTTCAACTATAGAAAAGTTATGTATTCTATATTTGATTTCAAAATTATGTTCACATTGGAAATGTGTGCTTTGAGTTAGAATATCTCCCAAAGTTGCATAACTATTTTAATATGTTTTGGTTGGACTATCATGTTGGTTGCTAAGCTAGGAATATAAAGAAAATGGTATGCTTTTTCAGTGAACCATAAAAGCGTACTTGCTTTGAACTTTGAAAGGAATGAATAATTTGAACACTTTAAATTGGAAATAAAATAATTAAGATTATGGTTGGAAATGAATTTAATTATTTATTGTTCTTATGTTAATTTTTCATGCAAGTAAGTTTACTACTTATCTAGTTTTAAAGTTACAAGTTGGATTGCATTGTGTTATTAATGATACATATTAAACCCTAATATGGAAGAATGAATTGGAAAGCTTAGTAAAATATTAGTAGTGTGAATGCAAAAAAATTCTTAGGGGTGTGATACCCTAATTAAAAATTGGTACATTGAGAGAATACTAAGAATTCACCCTAAAATTATTGGGGTGTAAGTAGACACAAAATAATACCTAGAGCAATTGCAAGTTGACGAGTATGGTCGATTTAAAAATACTAGGTCAAAACTAGTATGAGAGACAATGTGAGATGCTTTCTCTAGGTTACATATGGGATAATACTGTTATATATTCCATGTATCTTTGACTAAGCTAGTTAGGTCTCATTCTATGGTATGGGATACACTAATGGGAGTTTAAAAAAATATGAGTATGACCCTCATGGACCTTTAAGTGATATGGCCGATCTCATCCACTCGAGTGATTGTGCTATAGTAGTATTGAACCTAAAAGTGGTGTTATTTTTGTGCTAAAAAGAATTTATTTCAAAAGAAAATTGGGTGAAAATATAATTGCTATGAAAATGAAGGTAAAGCTATAATTTATGTGTTGCTTTAAAAAATAGTGCTATGTTTAATGTGAAGTAGCACAACTAGGTGATAATTCTTGCATTGTTACATATGGTATTAGAGTAAAAGTGGATCTAAGATGTGTAATCTAATTATAAATTAAACTAAAATAATAAATTATTTATTTCACCTTCAGGTCCAATGGCAACAATGCTACATGGTGGGTCTTCAATAAATCCTGTAGAAGGCATGTAGGAAGATATCATCGAAATACCACCTAGAGGACCAAGGTCAGTATTGAGATGATAATGCCATCAATGTGAAAGCAGGATGAAATAATTGAATGAAACTCCACCTAATGAACCTATAAAGGAAGGGAAAAACCTTGCAAAAGTGGTTCAAATGTTGCAAACCCACATGGAGCAAAAAAGGTAATAAATGGCCAAAAAATAACTCAAATGACTCAGTAACAAGAACTTATTACCCAATAATAAAGGGTAATAGAGGAGTTAGCTAGAGAAAGAGACATTATTTTAATAAAAACTGAGGAAATATCTAGAGAACCTGATTGAACCAGTGTTAGAAGGGCCATAGTAAGTAGGAAATTTTATAGGAACCTATGAAATGTTACTATATCCAAGTTCACTAGAAAGGGTGATGAAGATTCAACAGAGAATTGGTTAAATGAACTGGAGTCATATTTCTATTTAGTAGTTTTATCCTCTAAATATAACACTGCTTTGGTAGTCATAAATATGATTGAGGTAGCCCTTGATAGGTGGAAATAATATAAGAGCGGGCATAAAATTGAAGCTTCAGATCTCAAGTGGGAAATATTTGTCAAGGAATTCAAAGATAGATTTCTAACCAAGCAGTACTATATGGAGAAATTTATAGAACTCTCTAATTTGAATCAGGAAGACGTGTCAGTGCGATAATACCACAAAAAAAATATTCAATTATTGAAGTATACAACTCAATATGAAAGTAAAAAGGAAATTAAGACATAAATTCATTATGGCATTGCATCCTAGAATCATGACAGTGGTAAATATGCACAATCTTGACCATTTTTTTTGTAGCTTTTGACTTGGTAATAAAAGAGGAAGCAAATCAAGAAACCAGAAAGAAATGGTTTAATTATCAAAATCTGTTTGAAAAGGAAAAATATGAACTCATGAAATGGAAAAGTGTTGGATTTATAATATGGAAGAAAGATCAAAATAAGAAACCTAAAGTTGGAGAGTAAGGTAGACAGGGTGGTGAAAATAAATCTAATTACAAGAGTGGTAAGTTCAAACAAGATGGTAAAGAATTTACCAAAAGACAAGATCAAAAACCAGTAGGTCAATATAGGACCAAAGAAATAATAATTTTTGATAGAAATTATAATAGTAACAGATCAAATAGAGTTCCTCCAACTGGATGCTATGTGTGCAAAGGGGCTCACTATGGTAGTAAATGTCTCCATAGAGCTGATATACAACAGAATGCTCCATATGAAGCAACTCACAGGATCTTAACATCCATAGGTAATTCTAAAATTATTGGAAAAATTACCCATTTCTTGTTAAATGGGAAAATGTTTGGCAAAAATGTGTAAATTTTGATAGATAGTGGTTCAAATGATAGTTTTGTATCTACTAAAATAGTGAGGGATATGTCTGTTAGACCTGGAAATTTAGCCAAGGGTTGGAAGGTAGAGTATGGGTATGGGCATACATACCAAGTGAACCAATATTTGTTTGACCCCCACATTTCCTTGCCACAAGGTAAAACTAATTGGCATCTGTATGTGGCTGCATGCATTTGATATCATTCTAGGAGTTGATTGGTCAAAGGTGCATAAGGCCATTTTGAATTTTGAAGATAGATGGGTAGAATTTATGGATGAATCAAATCAAAGGGTTAGAATTTATTGTGGACAAAATGAAGTTAAACCACATGTATTGTCTACAATACAGATAAGGGATATTATTAAGAAGGGGGTGGTGTTTATACTTAAAATAAATAGGAAAGAAGATTCATAAATGGAAACTGACCTTCTCTACAAACATCTAGTATTAAGAGAATTTAAGAATGTATTTTCTGAGGATTTACCAAGTTTACCTCCTCAAAGGGAATTTGATTTTTGCATAGAATTAATACCAAGGATATGGTCTATTGCAAGGGCACCATATAGGATGACTCCTATTGAGCTACAGGAGCTCAAAATACAACTCCAAGATCTATTGGAAAAAGGGTTAATCAAACCTAGTGTATCACCATGGGAGGCTCCTATTTTATTTGTTAAGAAACAATATGGCACCTTGAGAATTGTCATTGATTACCAAATAAGGTAACAATTAAAATAAGTATTCATTACATAGAATTTATGACTTTTTTGACCAGCTATGATGAGCAACTAATTTCTCAAAAATAGACTTAAGATATGGTTATCATCATTAGGAATACAAGAAGAAGATACCTCTAAAATAATATTTAGAGCAGGGTATGGACATTTTGAGTTCACTATTCTATCTTTTGGGTTGACCAATGCCCCAACTGCATTCATGAATTTTATGAATAATATCTTTAGAGAGTAGCTAGACCAGTTTGTGCTTGTGTTTTTGGATTATATTATTATCTATTCCAAGAGAAAGGTGGAACATGATCAACATATGAGAATTATACTTGGGATTTTGATAGAGAATCAACTTGATGGAAATTTATCAAAATGTGAGTTTTATACACCACAAGTGTAGTATTTGGAACACATTTTCTATACTAAAATAATTGTAGTAGAACCCAAGAAGATTGAAGCTATAATTGAGTGGCCAGCTCCTACTAGTGTGATAGAGGTTGAGTGATTGATGCTTTGTATTTTTTTTTTGCGTGATTAAATAATGTAAATTTTGGTTGGTTGAGTGCTTGATATTATTGTTCTTTGTATGAAATAAATGGTTAAAAATATCGTAGAGTATCCCTTGTGATTGCTCAAATGTTTTCTCATTTTTATTTCCTATGTAAAAGAAATGGAAAACAAAATTATAAAGCATTCCCTGTGATTTCTTAGTGCGGTTGCAATTACTGTTCATTGTGTGAAAGAAATGGAAAACATTACTGGAGATAACTTTCTTGTGATTTCTCTATGATTGCTTTTAAATTAATATGAACATGTTAATTATGAGTGTTGCCATTTTCTAGAATGGAGATGGTATAAATAGATTATGCATGCGTTGGAAAATTGAATGCAATATAAATTTTGTGAACGCCTATGCATTGTGTGCTACCTATATTATTATAAATGCATACTTATGTTTGAGCCATAATATTATCCAATAAAACTCAAGATTTAATAAAACCTAGCCATAGTAGAGCTTCAACTAAAACATGAAGCAGTTAGTCCGAGCTGATGCAGTTGAAGAGGAGTTTAAGTATCCACGCAATATTGGAATAAAAAATTTGCAGTAATCTTCCATTCATGGATTCCATCAATGAAAAGTATTGGCATATTCTTTATCATATTGGACATAACTTACCAAGTGGATTTGTGCTAAGTGAGTCATCCATTCTAGGGTTGAGATTTTTGCTGTGTAAATAACAAAAATTTGGGAGTCAAAATTATTACCTATGAATGATGTGTAGTCTATTGGCATCAAATAGTTTAGAAAGATATCAACCCAACTCCTATGTACAATGCTATTCCCACTTAAAAAGGAGATATTTGGTTCTATTTGAAACATGTTTGTATTTTAAAAAGTTTACTATATAAATTTTGTGTTGATCATTCAGAAATTAAACTCTTGGTAATTATGTAATTGGTTTTCAGGCTTAAATATGTAAGGTTTAAGGAGCTTACGTTTGTGCAATTATTTTCTATTGAATCTTAGAGAATATTGTGTTGTCTCTTAGTTGAAAACAACCAAAATTTATATAGTCATTCTATATTGTGCTTTTAAAAGGTTGAATACCATGTTAGAGGTGCGGTAGAGTAGCGTATATCTAGCAGTATTTGTAAATCTTTGAGTTTGTTTATTAACGTTCAATGGATGTGGAGATTCTAAGGAAGAAATATTTGTTTATGTTTGTATGTGTGGATAGAACTTGTCTAATTTATTTTAAAAGAGTGCCAAATTTTTATGTGTGAAGATTCTATTTGTGGGATTCTCCTTTTTGGTTGAAGAGTTTAGTTTTTATTCCATCACATTCTCGATCAAGTCAATCTAGCGTACTTCATCTATAGAAAAGTTATTTATTCTATATTTGATTTGAAAATTATGTTCGCATTGGAAATGTGTGCTTTGAGTTATAATATCTCCAAAAGTTGCATAAATATTTTAATATGTTTTGGTTGGACTATCATGTTGGTTGCTAAGCTAGGAATATAAAGAAAATGGTATGCTTTTCAGTGAACCATAAACGCGTCCTTGCTTTTACCTTTGAAAGGAATGCATAATTTGAACACTTTAAATAGGAAATAAAATAATTAATATTATGGTTGGAAATGAATTTAATTATATATTGTACTTATGTTGATTTTTCATGCAAGTAAGTTTACTACTTATCTAGTTTTAAAGTTACAAGTTGGATTTCATTGTGTTATTAATGATTCTTATTAAACCCTAATATGTAAGAATGAATTGGAAAGCTTAGTAAAATATTAGTAGTGTGAATGTAAAATAATTCTTAGGGGTGTGAGACCCTAATTAAAAATTGGTATATTGAGAGAATACTCAGAATTCACCCAAAAACTATTTGGGTGTGAGTAGACACACAACAATAGCTAGAGCAATTGCAAGTTGACAAGTATGGCTGATTTAAAAATACTAGGTCAAAACTAGTATGAGATACAGTGTGGGATGCTTTCTCCAGGTTACATTTATGATAGTACTATGATAGATTCTATGTATCTTTGAATAACGTAGTTAGATCTCGCTGTATGGTATGGGATACACTAATGGGAGTTTAAAGGAAAATGAGTATGACCCTCATGCAAAACAATGAGGATGCAAATGAGACAAGTCAATTCTGCCAAAGGCAGCTTTAAGGGATATGGCCGATCTCATCCTCTCAGGTTATTATGCTATAGTAGTATTAAACCTAAAAATTGTGTTATTTTTGTGCTAAAAATAATTTATTTCAAAATAAAATTGGGTGAAAATATGATTGCTATGAAAATGAAGGCAAAGCTATAAGTTATGTGTTGCTTTAAAAAAATAGTGCTATGTTTGATGTGAAGTGGCACAACCAGGTGAGAATACTTGCATTGTTAGATATGGTATTAGAGTAAAAGTGGATCTAAGATGTGTACTTGAAAGCATGAGATTCCAAAAATAAAAGAAAAACTAATTGCAATGGAAACTAAGCAGCTTGATGCATGAAATAACACGGATATAATCAAATCAAAATGCAGGAGCACAACCCTTTTTATTAATTTGATTCCAACTCGGTTACAATACATCTCCTCAGTTACATGTTTCCATTACAACAAATGAATAGTGATCTTCTTTTTCTCATTCCCACATTTGAAACGGGCGGGCCAGTGTCGCCACTGCTTATGCTAATGAATACTTGTTTCTGGCTGCTTCTTCTGGGATCAAGGAAACAATGAAAATGTTAGTAGCACCTGCAACACAAGGACAGAACATTTGATTCTCAAAATCAATGGGAAATGCGTGCAAAAAGGTTGATTAAATTGGTAAACAACATAACTCTAAGCAGCCTGCAACTTTGACAAAAACCAGGAACTTTACCAGAAGGCTGCTGCCAATAAAACAGTCACTGTTACCTGCAGGTCACTGAAGAACCAAAAGTCGGCTGCTACCAGTAAATCAGTCGCTGTTACCTGTAGGTTAATAGAGAACCAAAAATAGACAAAACACGCTACTATTTGACAAGCGGCCTCTGAACCTTAGAATGTAATCACAGAATATATATATTCGATAAAATGTCTTCTAAAATATACATTCGAACGCTATTAACTGCAAGATGTATTCGAACGTAGCAAGATATATTCGAACGTACAATGTAAACTACTCAAACAACATGACCGTGATATAAATACGTGATAAAAAAATACTCAAAAATGAAGCTAGCAAAAATGCGTGGGGTGCCCAAGCAGGCCGTCCCCGTTAGAACTCAACTTTGACGCCAATCCACTAGGAATGGGCTCAAAATCTCAGAGAATGGTGTCGTCGAATGGATGGGTTTACTGTGTCCAATGTCGGATCTGAAGGTTAAGATTCACCTTCAAACATCCACCAATAACCTCCCTTGCGAAAGAGATTACAGATGCAGAAGAATGAATTCGAAAAGGAGTGCAATCGGGTCTTTAGTTCGACAGCGCTTCGTTGATTTCAAAATGCCGCCCTCCTCCTTTTGGGTGGAAAAATCCACCATTTTATAGACCCAGGGGTCTCTTTGAATAGGCGTGCATAAGTGCCACGTGTTGGTCAAAGGTGCCATGTGGCGGTCGTGTCTCCACAAGAGAGGAAAGTCCTCCACGACTCGGGATTTCGTTAATGCCACTGTGACAGTCCTCCAACAGCCCACGCAACTAACTGTCTTTCACTGCCAGTTGTTTAGTGCCCATTCTCGTATCTTTGTCAAAATGCCTGTATTTGTTTAAAGTCTGCCTTTGTTGGTTAACATGCACTTTTGAATGCTTGACTTCTGCCTTTGATTTATTTTAATGGTGCCTTTGATTGGTTGAATGCCGCCCAGGCGCAAATGCCGAAGTGTTGCGATATCACGACGTCGTGATATCATGACACTTCGGTCGAGGCCTTTCTTTGGGTGCCGAAGTGTCGTGATATCACGACGTCACGATATCACGACACTTCGGCCAAGGCTTTGCCTTGGGCGTCGAAGTGTCGCGATATCGCGACGTCGCGATGTCGAAGTGTCGTGTTATCGCGACATCGCGATATCGCGACACTTCCAAGGCTTTGCCTTGGGCGTCGAAATGTCGCGATATCGCGATGTCGCGATATCGTGACACTTCGGCCAAAGCTGTGCCTTGGCGGTCGCGATATCGTGACACTTCGGCCAGGCGTGCCTTGGCGTCGAAGTGTCGCGATATCGCGACACTTCGGCCAAGGCTTTTGCCTTGGCATCGAAGTGTCACGATATCGCGACACTTCAGCCAAAGCTTTGCTTTGGGCACCGAAGTGTCATGATATCATGACGCTTTGGCCAAGGCCTTATTTTGATTAAAGCTTGCTTTTTCTTAAGGTTTGCTTTTGATTTTGATTAAGACTTTGTTTCGATAAAGGCTTGTTTTTGACTTTGATTAAGACTTTGTTTACTTTTCGACCTTCTAAACTGCTGTGTAAGTGGCTAGGACCCTGCTGTTTTGACCTCCGAGGGCTGCCCCGGAGGTGTGTGTCAATACGATCGGTGTTTGTTGTCATATAATCGGATTGGTACTATTTTTGTGTCTACGGATGCCTCTTTTTGGGAAGTGCTACGGGTGACGCGTCTTAGGCGACAAAATAGATAACCAAAGCACTAATGATTAGGGTTTCTTGGTAACCTAACCAAATTTTGATGCCCCCAAGTATGGAAAGGGCATGCATTCTTGAATCCTTTCTTCGACGAGCTAGGGAATTTGATTTCAAGTGTTAACCTATTTTGGTGAGGTGTGACTTGAGCTTGGACATTGATCGGTCCATGATTAGGCAAAGGGCGTAACCTTTTGTCCATAGGGGAACCTTATGTTCATGCTTCGAGAATGCCAAGTGTTTGATCAATTTGATGATTGCTTGTTTACTGCCCCAAGGGAGCATAATTTTCTTTGTCAATGATTCTTTGAATGCATGTCATTGCCTTGATTGGGTGTGTGCTTGTTGATTGGTGACTAAGTGTGACTACCCCCTCAAGCGACGAATCGATGAGGGAATGACCTTCATGAGAAAAGCGACGAGTCGCTTGACCCAAGATGACTTATGCAAGGGTGCCTTTAGATGTTTTACCGTTTAAGCATGTGCAATTTCTTGACATTTGGACCTATTTTTGGTGGGTGTTAACCCTTTTGGTGGTGCCATAATGGGGTGAAATTGTCGAAAACCCATCTTCCCGTGGAGCGGTCCGGCTATGGTAGCCTTCTTGGGGAAGTAGGAGAATGAAAATTTGAGCCCCGAAATCGATTTCTATGCTAAGAGGTTAAGTGCAAGAGCACTTGTGTCCGACAATGCTTATTGCTATGATTTTGTGTTGCATTTTTGTGATGTTTTTGTTGTTTTGATTTTCTTGTTGTTTTTTTGGTGACCTGGACTACTGCGCAGGTTTCATATTTTTTCCACATAACTTGGGAATTTTGATGTGTTTTAATTTGTGTTGGGATGTTATGTAACAAGGTGTATTTCAAGTGTAACTCTACCTTCGTAAAATTTTTCCGACTTGATACATTACATGGCTAAAGAGCAAAATGATGACTGAATCACGAAATCCTTGATACATTAAAAGACCACTGACTCTAGTGTGGTAAAAATCCATTCATGATATCTTGTTGTTTTTGTAGAATGGAACAATGTGGAACAAGATTGACTAGCAGAGCAATTACAGCCTATGGTGCCTTTGACCCGTACGACCTTTTGCAATATATGGATGCAATGCTTTAATGCAGCTATGTATTTTTGTATTTTCGATGGATTGAATTTGGTGAATATGAAGATGAGGTGCGAGAAGAAATCTCTATTGATGAACTTGAGTATGCCTAGAAATGAGATGCAATTTTTTTTTTTTATTGTTTTTGATGATTTTTGAATTTTAACTTTTCTTATTTTTGACCAAGCGATTGTGGAAATCCTTGGAGCTTTTGGGATTGACCAAGCGATTTTAGGGATCCTTGGAGCTTTTTGGGTTTGACCAAGCGATTATAGAATCCTTGGAGCATTTTTGGGAATTGACCAAGCGATTGTGATAATCCTTGGAGCTTTTGGGATTGACCAAGCGATTGCGATAATCCTTGGAGCATTTTGGAGTGACCAAGTGATTGCGATAATCCTTGAAGCTTTTGGGGTGCAAGTGATTGTGATAATACTTGGAGCTTTTGGGGTTGCCAAGCGATTATAGAATCCTTGGAGCTTTTTGGGATCCAAGTATTCGATTCCTTGGGCTTTTGGGGTGACCAAGTGATTGCGATAATCCTTGGAGCTTTTGGGGATTGACCAAGCGATTATAGAATCCTTGGAGCATTTTTGGGATGACCAAGTGATTGCAATAATCCTTGGAGCTTTTGGGGTGACCAAGTGATTGCGATAATCCTTGGAGCTTTTGGGGTGATCAAGTGATTGCGATAATCCTTGGAGCTTTTGGGGTGACCAAGTGATTATTATAATCCTTGGAGCTTTTGGGGTGACCAAGTGATTGCGAGAATCCTTGGAGCTTTTTGAGTTTGGACTATGGATCTTCAGGGGATAGAGGTACCCCCAGCTTGATGGTATTTATGCTTCGATCTGCTCGGGGAGATTGGCACGAATGGATTAGCCCTATGCATGGATAGGAGGACGGTCTACCCCTCGACCGATGTTTCTATGAGGTCTCTGGGTTGAAATTGATTTTTGTGTGCCCAAAGTGGCGGATGTAATGCTTGGTCCCACCCTTGTGTGGGTTAACACACCATTCATGCCCTAGTATTATGTTTATCTCGTTGACATGCTTCATCGATGTTTATAGGATGTCGATCGTCGTCGCCATGTGCTTGCCGTGGGCTATCTCTCTTTATCCTCACCTTCGACCGTGAGTACATCTCATCGAATCTAGAGATTATGAGACATGGAGGACTGCATCATTAGGTAGCCCTACAGTTAAAGGTTGATCCTCTTCGAAAGGAGCCTCATGTATGTTGGGCCTTGGGAGCTCCAAAATCTTGGTCTCTACCGACTCTAAGTGCTTTAGTGCTTTGCATGTATCAGGAGACTTGAGCTCCTCCTCTTTGGTTGGTTCTTGTTGAGTAACTTGGGGCCTATGGAGGGGTGGCCAGATAGCACCCCCCATGCCTTGGTAGGGTAGTTCATCCCGCTCTTCTTTTCGCTCAAATTCCTTAGAAGCTTCTTGATGAATTTTTAAGGGTGGCTCATAAACCTGTGTGGATGTCTAAGGAAGGCACCCATTATTGGTTATAAGAGCGGCCTCCCGCTCATGTCCTTTAGGAATCGGGATAGTAGCCTCCCGCTCCTATCTAGGAGGTTTTGGGGGTAGCGTTCGATGAGGTCACGATGACCTGTCTCGCCCCCATGGGTTGTGCCCCTCAAAATGTTTTTTCTTATGTGTGTGAGGGGTTGGAGTCTTCTCCTACATAGTGTGTTGGAGCAACTCATCCTTTTGGTGCAGAAGGTGCTCTTTATTTAGAAGATACCATTGCTCTAACTGTTGTCATTCTAGCTCAAGTTGCATGAGTTGCATCCGTTGTGCGAAATGCTTGACAGATTCTAAGATAGTTGGTCTCCCCGCCTCATGTTTAGAAGGCCTAGATGCCTCTCCTAGATATCTATCTTGGTCATAGTGATCTAAGATATCTATAGGCAGCCTCCCTCTGTTGGTGGTAGCAACATTTATCCGAGGCTCTGGCCTCAGTGGGTGATCCTGATAGCTAGCATTTGCAGAGGCATCTTGCTCTCGCACTGTATATTGCTCTCGAGGAAGGTAGGGGTCTTCCTCATACCCCCTTTCATAAGTGAAAGAGGGACGAGTGGCATTGGCTCGCCCTGCCTGAGGAGCCTTGTGCTCTAGATTTGTCCTTGTAGTCCTGACAACTAGAGGGGGTGAAGGAAGGATAGTGTAATGATGTGGTTCCTCCCGTTGAACCCTATGTTGACCTAGTGCTTCATCGTGCGATGACCGCTCATAGCGAGCATCTAAGGGAGCTCTCCTACGACTGTACCCCTCATGGAGGGGTGTGTGCTGAGTGCTATGCTGAACAGGAATGCTCCTAGAAGGGGTGCCCCTATAATCCCTATCCGTTAAGGTTTGGAGAGTACTTCCTTGTGTGTCAGGCCACCAAGGTGGTATGACCAAATCCTTGGGGCTATACCGGAGGTGACTTGTGCCTCCTATTTGTGCACCTTCCGCAATGTCCGCCCTTGATTGGGCTTGGCTATGGGTGCACACCATTGTGGTGCTTCTCTACTAGCTAAGAAATTTTTTATCTCATTTATGATGATTTTTCTTTTTTTTTTACACTAAGAAGAAATGAACACACACATACACAAACCGTGATTATCTCTTTTAAGGATTAAATAGTGTGTCCTAAATTGGTTTAGTGCATTTTGATGTTTTGTTTTGTTTTTGCAAGTTTTGAAGAATGTTTAAATGCATAATGTTGGCTCATATGACTCCCATAAATGGTCGCCCCTTCAATATACCATTGTCGGACCGATATACCAACCTCTCTATATACCCACCCTTACGAGAGGGAAACTATAGGTACGTGAGAGCCAGATGGTACGTGGAACATAGGTGGTACGAAAGAGGGGGATTGTCCCCGTTAATGACACCTACCATAGAAGACTTATCCTCGCGTGCATGGGAATCACCCCACAACACTCGGCCGCTTTCGTCAGGATTTACGCCCTACACAATGATAATCGTGGAAATGGATGCAAAGCTAAGCCAAGGTGGTGATGAACCCACCGTTGGTCTTGCTCAAGGGCTGGGGTTTTACGACCAGTTCCTTGGTTTAATTTACCATGTGATGTGTGTGGAGTTCATTTTATTTAATAAAAATGAAACAGGCAGCAAAAAAGAAACTTTCCCTAAGCCATACAAACACTATAAATCGGAAAACAGCAAATAGAAATTTGACGGACGTAAATTTTTTTTTTTTGAAATTTTTAATGAATTAAAACTTTTCCTAAGAAGGCAAACATAAAAGAAAACAAAAATATCACAGCAGAAAATGACAGGGACAGTTAGAAACCGTTACCTATTTTCTTCTCGGACTTCTTCGTTCCCCGATCTTCGGCTCTAAAATTTACAGGCAGAAATTCATCCAGGCAAAGACGAATAACAGTCTGCTTTTTTTTTTAAATGGTACCTGTTAAGCACAAAACACAAAAATCTGATTAATTTCTATGATATTAGAAATCAGGGAACGGTCCCACCGTGATCGCCATTGAAAGCATGAGATTCTGGAAATAAAAGAAACACTAATTGCAATGGAAACTAAACAACTTGATGCATGAAATAACACGGATATAATCAAATCAAAAGCAGGAGCACAGCCCTTTTTATTAATTTGATTCCAACTCGGTTACAATACATATCCTCAGTTACATGTTTCCATTACAACAAATGAATAGTGATCTTCTTTTCCGCATGCCCACATTTGAAACGGGCAGGCCAGTGTCGCCACCGCTTATGCTGATGAATACTTGTTTCTAGCTGCTTCTTCTATGATCAAGGAAACAATTAAAACGTTAGTAGCACCTGCAACACAAGGAAAGAACGTTTGATTCTCGAAATCAATGGGAAATGCGTGCAAAAAGGTTGATTAAATCGGTAAACAACATAACTCTAAGCAATCTGCAACTTTGACAGAAACCAGGAACTTTACCAGAAGGCTACTGCCAATAAAACAGTCATTGTTACCTACAGGTCACTGACGAACCAAAAGTCGGCTGCTACCAGTAAATCAGTCGCTCTTACCTGTAGGTTAATAGAGAACCAAAAATTGGCAAAACATGCTACTATTTGACAAGCGGCCTCTGAACGTTAGAACGTAATCACAGAATATATATATTCGATAAAATGTCTTCTAAAATATATATTCGAACGCTGTTAACTGCAAGATATACTCGAACGTAGCAAGATATATTCGAACATAAAATGTAAACTATTCAAACAGCATGAGCGTGATATAAATATGTGATAACAAAATACTCAAAAATGAAGCTAGCAAAAAGGCGTGGGGTGCCCAAGCGCCGCCCTCGTTAGAACTCGACTTTGACGCCAATCCACTAGGAATGGGCTCAAAATCTCAGAGAATGGTGTCGTCGAATGGATGGGTTTACTGTGTCCAATGTCGGATCTGAAGGTTTGGATTCACCTTCAAACAGCCACCAATAACCTCCCTTGCGAAAGAGATTACAGATGCAGAAGAATGAATTCGGAAAGGAGTGCAATCGGGTCTTTAGTTCGACAACGCTTCGTTTATTTCAAAATGTCGCCCTCCTTTTGGGTGGAAAAATCCACCATTTTATAGACCCAGGGGGTCTCTTTGAATAGGCATGCATAAGCGCCACGTGTTGGTCAAAGGTGCCATGTGGCGGTCGTGTCTCCACGAGAGAGGAAATTCCTCCACGACTCGGGTTTTCGTTAATGCCACTGTGACAGTCCTCCAACGGCCCATGCAACTGACTATCTTTCACTACCAGTTGTTTAATGCCCATTTTCGTATCTTTGTCAAAATTCCTGTATTTGTTTAAAGTCTACCTTTGTTGGTTAACGTGCACTTTTGAATGCTTGACTTCTGCCTTTGATTGATTTTAATGGCGCCTTTGATTGGTTGAATGTCACCTAGGCACAAATGCCGAAGTGTCGCAATATCGCGACGTCACGATATCGCGACACTTCGGCCAAGGCCTTTCTTTGGGTGCCAAAGTGTCGCGATATCGCGACATCGCGATACCCCGACACTTCGGCCAAGGCTTTGCCTTGGGCGTCGATGTCGCGATATCGCGACGTTGCGATATCGCGACACTTTGGCCAAGGCCGTGCCTTGGGCGCCCGAAGTGTCATGATATCGTGACGTCGCAATATCGTGACACTTCGGTGCCCAAGGCTGTGCCTTGGGTGTCGAATTGTCGCAATATCATGACACTTCTCGCCCAAGGCTGTGCCTTGGGTGCCGAAGTGTCACGATATCGTGACACTTCGACCAAGGTTTTGTCTTGGGCACCGAAGTGTCGCGATATCGCGACGTTATGATATCGTGACACTTCGACCAAGGCTTTGCCTTGGGCACCGAAGTGTCGCGATATCGCGACGTCGCGACACTTCGACCAAGGCAAGGCCTTGGGCATCAAAATGTCGCGATATCACGACACTTCGGGCAAAGATTTGCTTTGGGCGCCGAAGTGTCGCGTTATCGCGACACTTCGGCCAAGGCCTTCTTTTGATTAAGGCTTGCTTTTGCTTAAGGTTTGCTTTTGATTTTGATTAAGACTTTGTTTCGATAAAGGCTTGTTTTTGACTTTGATTAAGACTTTGTTTACTTTTCAACCTTCTAAACTACTGTGTAAGTGGCTAGGACCACTGTTTGACCTCTGAGGGCTGCCCTGAAGGCTGTGTGTCAATACAATCAGTGTTTGTAGTCACATAATTGGATTGGTGCTGTTTTGGTGTCTACAGTACTATAATTATAAAGTAAACTGAAATAATAAATTATTTCTTTCACCTTCAGGTCCAATGGCAACAATGCTACGTGGTGGGTCTTCAATAAATCCTACAGAAGGCATGTAGGAAGAGATCATAGAAATACCACCTAGAGGACCAAGGTCAATATTGAGATGATAATGCCCTCAATGTGAAAGCAGGATGAAACAATTGAATGAACTTCCACCTAATGAACCTATCAAGGAAGGGAAAAACCTTGCAAAAGTGGTTCAAATGTTGCAAACCCACATGGATCAACAAAGGTAAGAAATGACCAAAAAATAACTCAAATGACTCAGCAGCAAGAACTTATTACCCAATAATAAAGGGTAATAGAGGAGTTAGCTAGAGAAAGAGACATTGTTTTAATAAATACTGAGGAAGTATCTAGATAACCTAATTGAATCAGTGTTAGAAGGGCCATAGTAAGTAAGAAATTTTATAGGAACCTATGAAAGTTTACTATATCCAAGTTCACTAGAAAGGGTGACGAATATTCAATGGAGAATTGATTAAATGAACTGGAGTCATATTTCTCTTTAGTACTTTTATCCTCTAAATCTAAGACTGCTTTGGTAGTCATGAATATGATTGAGGTAGCCCTTGATAGGTAGAAATAATATAAGAGAGGGCATAAAATTGAAGCTTCATATCTCAAGTGGGAAAAATTTGTCAAGGAATTCAAAGATAGATTTCTAACCAAGCAGTACTATATGGAGAAATTTAGAGAACTCTCTAATTTGCATTAGGAAGACATGTCAGTGCGATAATACCACAAAAAAATTATTTAATTATTGAAGTATACAACTCAATATGAAAGTAATAAGGAAATGAAGACATATAAATTCATTATGGGATTGCATCCTAGAATTATGACAGTGGTAAATATGCACAATCTTGACCATTTTGTTTGTAGCTTTTGACTTGGTAATAAAAGAGGAAGCCAATCAAGAAACCGGAAAGAAATAGTTTAATTATCAAAATCTGTTTGAAAAGGAAAAATATGAACTCATGAAATGGAAAAGTGTTGGACTTATGATATGGAAGAAAGATCAAAATAAGAAACCTAAAGGTGGAGAGTAATGTATACAGGGTGGTAAAAATAAATCTAATTACAAGAGTGGTAAGTTCAAACAATATGGTAAAGAATTTACCAAAAGACAGGATCAGAAACCAGTAGGTCAATATAGGACCGAAGAAACAACATTTTTTTATATGTCTATAATTGAAGAGAATTTCCTTGTGATTGGTCTATAATTGATTTTAAATAGATACAAACATATCATTTTCTGAGTGTTGCCATTAACCAGAATGGAGATGGTGTAAATAGATTATACATGCATTGGACAATTGAATACAGTGTGAATTTTATGAATGCCTATACATTGTGTGATGCTTGTATTATTAGGAATGCATACATATATTTGAACTATAATATGATCACACCAACCTCAATATTTAATAAAACCTAGCCATAGTAGAGCTTCAACTATAGCATGGAACGGCTAGCTAGAGCAGATGTAGTTGAAGAGGATCTTCAGTATCCACACAACATCGAAAGGAAAAGTTGTAGTGATGTTTTGTTCATGGATTCCACCGATGAAAAGTATTGGGATATTCTTCATCATCTTGGGAATAACTTTTCAATTTTTTTGGTGCTAAGAGAATCATCCAATCCAGGGTTAATATTTTTGCCATGTAAATGACAAATATTTGGAAGTCAAAATTATCACCTAGGAATGATGTGTATTATGTTAGCATCAAATAGTTTGGAAAGACGTCAACCTAGATCCTATGTTTAATGCTATTCCCAGTTACAAAGGAGTTTTTTATTAGATTTAAAATATGTTTGTGCTTTAAAAATTTTACTATATAAATTATGTGTTGTTCATTCAAAAATTAAACTCTTGATAATTATGTAATTGGTTTCCAGACATAAATATGTAAGTTTTAAGAAGCTTACTTTTGTGCAATTGTTTTCTATTGAAGCTTAGAGAATATTATTTTTTCTATTAGTTTAAAACAACCATACTTTGGATAGTCATTCTCTGTTGTGCTTTTAAAATGTTGAAACATCGCGTTAGAGGTGTGGCGAAGTATCGTATATCTAGTAGTGTTTGTAAACCTCCAAGTTTATTTATTAAAGTTCAATGGATGTGAATATTATATGGAAGAAATATTTATTCAAGTTTACATGTGTGGATAGAAGTTGTCACACACAAAAAAGAGAAAAGAGGGAGGGGAAAATTTTTTGGGGGTTTTTCTTTGGGGGGGAAGTTTAGTTTTTCTACCATCGCGTTCTTAGTCAAGTTAGGCTAGCACACCTCATCTATAGAAAAGTTATGTATTCTATATTTGATTTGAAAATAATGTTCACATTGGAAATGTGTGCTTTGAGTTAGAATATCTCCGAAAGTTCCATAACTCTTTTAATAGGTTTTGGTTGGACTATCATGTTGGTTGCTAATATAGGAATATAAAGAAAATGGCATGCTTTTCAGTGAACCATAAACGCGTCCTTGCTTTGACCTTTGAAAGGAATGCATAATTTAAACACTTTAAATTGGAAATTAAGATTATGGTTGGAAATGAATTTAATTATATATTATTCTTATGTTGAGTTTTCATGCAAGTAACTTTACTACTTATCTAGTTTTAAAGTTACAAGTTGGATTGCATTGTGTTATTAATGATACTTATTAAAACCTAATATGTAAGAATGGATTGGAAAGCTTAGTAAAATATTAGTAGTGTGAATATAATATAATTCTTAGGAGTGTGAGACTCTAATTAAAAATTGGTATATTGAGAGAATACTCAGAATTCACCCTAAAACTATTGGGGTGTGAGTAGACATACAACAATACCTAGAGCAATTGCAAGTTGACGAGTATGGTTGATTTAAAAATACTAGGTCAAAACTAGTATCAGAGACAGTATGGGATGCTTTATCCAGATTACATCTAGGATAGTACTGTGATAGATTCCATGTATCTTTGACGAAGCTAGTTATATCTCATTGTATGGTATGGGATACACTAATGGGAGTTTAAAAGAAGATGAGTATAACCCTCATGCAAAAAAATGAGGATGTAAATGAGATAAGTCAATTCCACCGAAGGCACCCTTATGGGATATGGCCGATCTCATCCACTTGGGTGATTGTGCTACAGTAGTATTGAACCCAAAAGTGGTGTAGTATGCTTGTGCTAAAATGAATTTGTGACAAATGAAAATTGGGTGAAATTATGATTGCTATGAAAATGAAGGCAAAACTATATGTTATGTGTTGTTTTAAAAAAAATAATGTTATGTTTGATGTTAGAGTGGCACAACCAGGTGAGCAGACTTGGGTTGTTACATATGGTATCAGAGCAAAAGTAGATCTGAGTTGTGTACTCTAATTGTGAATTGAATTAAACTAATAAATTATCTCTTTCACCTTCAGGTCAGATGGCAAGAATGCTACATGGTGGATCTTCAGGAAATCCTGCAGGAGGTAGGGAGGAAGAAACCACCGAAAGACCTCCTAGGGGACCAAGGTCAGGATTGAGATGAGAAGGCCCTCAATGTGAAAGAAGGATGAAATAATTGAATGAACCTCCACCTAATGAACCTATCAAGGAAGGGGAGAATCTTGCAAAAGTGGTTCAAATGTTGCAAACTCACATGGAGCAACAAAGGGAAGAAATGGCCCAAAAAAAAACCCATATGGCCCAGCAACAAGAATTTATTACCCAACAACAAAGGGTGATAGAGGAGTTAGCTAGAGAAAGAGACATTGGTTTAGGTAGGACTAAGGAAGTATCAAGAGAACCTGATGGAACCAGTGTTAGAAGGGCCAGAGTAAGTAAGAAAATTGGATAGGAACTTAAGAAAGGTCATTATATCCAAGTTTACTAGAAAGGGTGATGGAGATTCAGTGGAGAATTGGTTAAATGAACTAGAGTCATATTTCTCTTTAGTAGTTTTATCCTCTGAATCTAAGACTGCTTTGGTAGTCATGAATATGACTGAGGTAGCCCTTGATTGGTGGAAATCATATAAGAGAGGGCATAAAATTGAAGCTTCAGACCTCAAATGGGAAAATTTTGTCAAGGAATTCAAGGATAGATTCCTGACTAAGCAATATTATGTAGAGAAATTTGGAGAATTTTCTAATTTGCATCAGGAAAATGTGTCAGTGTGAGAATACCACCAAAATTTCATTCAATTATTGAAATATGCAACACAATATGAAAGCAATGAGGAAATGAAGACACATAAATTCATTCTGGGATTACATCCTAGAATCATGATGGTGGTAAATATGCACAATCCTGACCATTTACCTGTAGCTTTTGATTTGGTAAGAAAAGAGGAAGCCAATCAAGAAACTAGAAAGAAATGGTTTAATTATCAAAATATGTTTGAAAAGGAAAAATATGAACTCAGGAAATGAAAAAGTGTTGGGTTTATGAGATGGGAGAAAGATCAAAATAAGAAACCCAAAGGAGGAGAGCAAGGTAGGCAAGGTGGTAAAAATAAATCTAATTACCAGAGTGGTAAGTTCAAGTGGGATGGTAAAGAATTTACCAAAAGGCAGGATCATAAACCAGTAGGTCAAGATAGGACCAAGGATACAACAGTTCTAGATAGAAATGATAATAGTAATAGATCAAATAGAGCTCCTCCAAATGGATGCTATGTGTGCAAAGGGGCTCACTATGCTAGTAAATGTCCCCATAGAGCTGATATACGATAGAATGCTCCATATGAAGCAACTCACAAGATCTTTGTAGCCATAGGTAATTCTAAAATTGATGGACAAATTACCCCTTTCTTGTTAAATGGGAAAATTTTTTGCAAAAATGTGCAAATTTTGATAGATAGTGGTTCAACTGATAGTTTTGTATCTACTAAAATAGTGAGGGACATGTTTGTTAGACCTAGAATTTTGGCCAAGGGTTGGAAGGTAGAGTATGGGTCTGGGTAGACATACCAAGTCAACCAATGTTTGTTTGACCCCCATATTTCTTTGCCACAAGGAAAAACTAATTGGCATTTGTATGTGGCACCTCTGCATGCATTTGATATCATTCTAGGAGTTGATTGGTTGAAGGTGCATAAGGCTATTTTGAATTTTGAAGAGAGATGGGTAGAATTTATGGATGAATCTAATCAAAGGGTTAGAATTTGTTGTGGACGAAATGAAGTTAAACCACATTTACTATATGCAATGTAGATAAGGAAAGTTATTAAGAAGAAGGGGATGGTCTTCATAGTTAAAATGAATAAGAAAGAAGAGTCAGAAATGGAAACTGACCTCTTCTCTACAAACATCTAGTATTGGGAGAATTTAGGGATGTGTTTGTTGAGGATTTACCAAGGTTACCTCCTCAGAGGGAATTTGATTTTTCCATAGAGTTGCTACCAGGGGTAGTGCCTATTGCAAGGGCACCATATAGGATGACTCCTATTGAGCTACAAGAGCTCAAAATACAACTCCAAGATTTATTGGAAAAAGGGTTAATCAAGCCAAGTGTGTCACCATGGGGGGCTCCTATTTTATTTGTTAAGAAAAAATATGGTACCTTGAGAATGTGCATTGATTATCGAATGCTAAATAAGGTAACTATTAAAAATAGGTATTCATTACCTAGAATTGATGATTTGTTTGACCAACTAAGAGGAGCAACCATCTTCTCAAAAATAGACTTGAGATCTGGTTATCATCAGTTGTGAATACAAGAAGAAGACACCTCTAAAATAATATTTAGAACAAGGTATGGATATTTTGAGTTCACTATTCTACCTTTTGGGTTGACCAATGCCCCAATCGCATTCATGAATCTCATGAATAGTGTCTTTAGAGAGCAGCTAGACCAGTTTGTGCTTGTGTTTTTGGATGATATTTTGATCTATTCCAAGAGCAAGGAGGAACATGATCAACATATGAGAACTATACTTGGGATTTTGAGAAAGAATCAACTTTATGGAAAGCTATCAAAATATGAGTTTTATACCCTATAAGTACAGTATTTGGGTCATATTGTCTTTACTAAAGGAATTGTAGTAGATCCCAAGAATATTGAAGCTATAATTGAGTGGCCAACACCTACTAGTGTGATAGAGGTGCGAAGTTTTATGGGTATTGCAAGGTATTATAGGTGATTTGTCAAAGGTTTTTCAAGAATCACCCAACCTATTACTAATATCCAATGAAAAGGTAAAGCCTTTAAGTGGATAGAACAATGTGAAGAAGCTTTTCAAGTTTTGAAAAACTACTTGATATCTGCACCGATCTTGCAATTACCAAATCTTGATAAGCAATATACAGTGTGCACAGATGCATCAATTGAAGGGTTAGGGGGAGTCTTGACCCAAGGTGATGCAATCATTGCCTATGAGTCTAGGAAACTTAAAAGGCATGAGGTTAATTATACCACTCATGATTTGGAATTGGCAATAGTGGTTCATGCCTTAAAAATTTGGAGATATTATTTATTGGGAAAACCATTTGAATTGAAAATAGATCATCAGAGTCTTAGGTACATATTCACCCAACCCTTATTGAATGCTAGGCAAATATGTTGGATGGAATTTTTAGCTAGAGTATGACTTTGGTATTGAGTATATAAAGGGTAAGGAGAATAAGGTAGTAGATGCTCTGAGTAGAAGAGGGCACATTTCTACTATGGAAAAATGCCAATATGATCTATTAGACCAAATTAAAGCTTTGCAAGCAAAGGATGAATTTTGTCAATCCTATAGGGTTCAATATGGACAAGAATATATAAAGGTTACAATTTTTATGGTCAAATATGATCTACTACTTTATAAGAATAGATTGGTAGTTCCAAGCTTAGAAGGGTTAAAAGAAACAATTCTTAAAGAAGTGCATAATACACCTTATTCAATGCATCCAAGGGGGACAAAAATGTGCAAAAATTTGAAGAAAATCTATTTTTGGCCAGGTATGAAAAATATATTACCAACTATGTGGCTAGATGTTTAGAGTGCCAAAAGGTGAAGGTGGAATATTTACATCCAGCTGGAAAGCTATACCCACATGAGATACCTACGCAAAAATGGTAAGTGGTATCAATGGATTTTATTGTGGGATTGCCTAAAACAAGGTTTAGGCATGATGTAATCTTGGTAATAGTAGATAAGCTAACCAAGGTAGCACATTTTATACTAGGCAATGTTCAATATGACGCTCCTACAGTAGCGAGTAAGTTTACCAGAGAAGTGGTAAGATTGCATGGTTTTCTAGAAGTCATAATCTTCGATAGAGATTCACATTTTACTTCTAAATTTTGGCAAGCAATGCATGAGGTATTAGGAACCAAAATGAATATTAGTACGCTTACCATCCTGAGACTGATGGATAGACTAAAAGAGTAAACCAGGTGTTGGAAGATATGTTAAGAATGTATTGCATGGATCAACATGCAAAATGGGAAGATTATTTATACCTAGTGGAGTTTACCTATAATAATAATTTTCATGCATCACTAGGAATGGCACCTTTTGAAGCTCTATATGGAAGAAGGTGTCAAATTCCCTTGTCATGGGATAATCCGAAGGATCAGGTAGTGATCAGACCGAAAATGATAAAAGTAATGGAAGAACAATTGAAAGGAATTCAACAAAAGCTGAAAGAGGTCACAAATCAACAAAAAAGCTACATGAACCTAAAAAGGTCATCAAGGAAATATTATGTGGGAGATAGGGTATTATTAAGGGTGAAACCAACCAAAATTTCTATAAAATATTCTAAAATGGACTCTAGATATGTAGGTCCATTTGAAATTATGGCTAAGATAAGCCCTATTGCCTATAGACTTGCTTTACCACCAAGCCTGTCCAAGATTCACAATGTCTTCCATGTGTCCCTCTTTAGAAAATATATCTCTGATCCCACTCATGTCTTGGATGTGTCTAAATTACAGATGATCAACCCCCTCAAAATTGAAGTTTGACCTGTTCATATACTTGGTTTTAGAACCAAGAACATGAGGAAGAGGAGCATTGATCAATGTCGAGTCTAGTGGGACCACTTTTTTGATAGAAATGCCATGTGGGAAGATGTGGTAAATATGCAACAATAATTTCCATACTTGTTTGAGTAGATTTAAAGTTTCAAAAACTTTTATGAGATTCGATGATATGTGTTTATTTGCATCGAATATGAAAACTGAATACTGAGTAGAGTAGATTTTGTTGGCATGTGTTACAGAGTAGAGTAACTTATTTTTGGTTTGTGTTAATTACGCAAAGAAATTTTGTACTTATGCTGGTACATATATATATATCTAGATGAATACAATATGGCATTATGTATGATTTATCTGTATGTCATGGTAAAATAATCATGATTTTATGATGAATTTGATAGTATCTATGTATCTGAAAAGGAAATCATGATTTTGTTTGAATTACTTTGGCATTTACTAAATCCTTATGAATAATTTTACTTTACTTAAGAATAGCATGAAACATAGGGACTATGTTTGTCCTAAGTGGGGGAGGATGTAACAACCCTCCTCACATGGATAATTGTAGATGATAAAATTGGTAATAACTTTACCTTTTCTTGTGAATCGTGGTATTGTTGATTACTATTGTGTATGCAGTATCAGGTTCAAAGTCAATGAGATTTTAAATGATAAAATTAGTACTAACCTTACGATGTTGTATGCTTGCACATCATGTAGATTTTATATTTAATTGTTTGTTGCATTTGGCTGAGTTGGGATGATGATGGGAGTGTATCGTTCCAAATTTTTCGCACCCTTACCTTCAGGCTATAGGATCCGCGCCCGGAAGGGGGATGTGAAAAGGATGGGACAATACCTCGGACTGAGAGGCCTTGCGAAGGTCCCGCCTCTCGGGGGAGGTGTATTAAGGTGATTTTTCGACGGATGGTGGGGTTCACCAGGAAACGTTTAGTGGCAGTTTCCACGCCTAGGTTGGGAATGTGTTTTATGTGTTCAATTTTATCTTTAAACATTCAAATCCTAGGTTTGGCCAAATGAATCTAAGTTGTTCTATATGAAATGCAGATTTAAATACAAAAAATAGATTTAACAGAAAACACAGAGAATAAACTAAGTGAAGAAATCCATACCTGGTTCCGGATGTCTGATGGAGGTTCTAATTTTTGAAGCAGTCCAGATCATCTGGAATTTGACAGGATCGTCTCCTATCTGACAGGATCGTATGAGATCTGACGAATTCGTCAGAGACCTAAACAGAGAAATAGATACAAAATACCAAAATTGCAACTATTCTGATAAAGGAAAATGATATGAAATAATAATAAGGATGTTAATAAGATAATCTCGAATGGAAATGCAAGTAAATTACGATACTTTAATAGCTAATCATGATCTTATTATGCAATTAAACTACATGGGTGAACTCCAAGATGCAAGATAACAAGAAATAATAATAAAATTGACTAAATGCAGAATAAAATAACAGCAAAGTATAGAAAAAGCGCAAACTCTAGGCACTGATTGCCCCAATGCAAGTCGAAATCATCTCGGATTGATACGAAATCGTCTCGAATTGGACAGGATCGTCTACGACGATCTGAGCTTGCTCCGGCTGAAGAATGACAAGGTTCCTACAACAAAATTTGGAAAGCACAAATGCAGATGGTAATCCTAGGTATTCTAATGCGTGTAAAGGTCAAGTTACAGGAAAATTCAGCCAGGGGAAAGTCAAGGGGGTCCTAAGGTTTAAATAGGCTTAGGAGGGAAGTTGGGAGGTTGGAGATCATCCTAATTTGGAAGATCTCCAATAGGGGAGGTCTCTAGCGGTGCAGACACGCTTCTGCCCAACTTAGAGACGTCGTTGAAACAGAGGCTAATTATGAAAAATCAGTTTTGGGACAAGATCGTCTGGACGTCCTAGTCCAGACGAAATCGTCCAATCTGAGGCGATATCGTCTGATCGGCGACGATATCGTCAAACGGTCAAAACAAACTCTAAAAATGGCATGGGAAATGAGGAAACGGGTTAAACGACGGTTTTGGAGCGGTTTTGGGGTTGAATTTGAATTTGAATTATTACTAAGGTAATTTTAATTATTGCTAAGTTTTTCTGCGCCAATTTTAGGGTGCTACATTTTGCCCCCTCTTTAGCGAATTTTTGAAGAAAATGCGTTAAAGATGAGTTCTTCTCGATCTACGAGAAAGCAAAAATTATTCCCATTTTTAGGCGACGATTCTAGGTCGAATCGTACGACAGCTTACTATGGTGCCCCCTCCGTGTTTTTACCCAAATCGACGTTTGAGGTAAAAATGCGAAAAAGCAAAATTTTAAAAATGTTGTTAATTGTTTTTGAATAAAATTAAGAAAAATAGGGAAAAACCCTAATTCATTTTTACTGTTCATTTTCATGTTTTCTAGAGCTCTGCAGACAAGATGGTCGAAACAGCGCACAGATCGACAGAGGTCCGGCACGGGCTACGGGTAAGGGTCTAAACTAAATTTAGAGTGCTTTAATTTAGAATTTCATGCTTTTTAGATTATATTTGATTGATTTTTGAGCATCACGGCCGATTTTGGGCCGTCGACGTCGTCGGGATGAAATCGTCTCGATTTCGAAATCGTCTCGATATCGCCGATTTCGTCCAAGGGCGAAATCGACGATATGGGGACGATTTCGTCCAATAAGGGACGATTCCCTCATGCGAAATCGGAGACGAATTTGCTCAAATTTGGGACGATATCGCCCAATGGTGGACGATATCATCATTTGTGAAAGTGAACTTATTTTACTTGCATTTTGATTAATGATTTAATGATTTTTATTGTTGATTTTTTATTGTTTATGTTGCAGAGAGGATTACTAAAGAGCCGAGAATGGAAATACGATGGACTAAGGGATGACTTGGCCGCTCTATCTCAGGCAGAGCGAGATCAGCTGGCTCAGGTCGGCTTGCAGCACGTGGCAGATATGCCACAAGTGTCTACAGACATGGGGCTATTGACAGCCCTAGCAGAGAGGTGGTATCCGGGTTCTTCTTGTTTCTGGTTATCGATAGGGGAGATGACTCCCACATTGGAGGATGTATGGAGGATTTTGAGGATCCCCATACAAGGATGGCTAATCACTCCTATGGCCAATCAGGGCCACGCTATGATGAGACTATGCGGAGATCCGAGCTTCGCCCTGGAGAAGGGCGGAGTGAACATCGAGTCTCTATGCCAGATGCCTGGGGCATCTAGGCTGACATAGGTTTTGGTTGGGGTGGTAGGTGGTTTGTTTCTATGCCATAAAAGTGGATGTAGGCTACCATGGCTACTGATAGATGTGGTCTACGACATGAGAGACCATGGATACAGGTTTGCTTGGGGGAGCTTTGTACTATGTCGATTGTATAGGATCCTTTATGGGGTCGTATACAAGGGCGGTCGATGTCTGGTCATGACATCACTACTACAGGTTTGGTGCTTGGGAGCACATCATGGTGCGAAGGCCAGTAGGGCTCCCAATGATAGGGATTGATGGGGAGAGGCCTCGAGTTTTCTCTGGTGGCTCCGGAGAGGGTCAAATGGCGAGTAGATCTCCGGTGTCTCAGAGACTACTTGACGACCTTGTCTCCGACCAGATCACCTGGAGGCCTTGGAGAGATCATCCAGGGTGGGCCGAGGATGGATAGGAGCTAGCTCACGTCAGGCGAGTCTACTGGCTGAGGATGGAGAGGGGAGAGGTGGAGCTCCATCGGTACGACCGAGTTTTGAGGTGGTTCGGTCTATAGCGGGGGATCCCATCTCTCAGAGACTACGAGTTTTCTCGGACTATCCGGGATAACACTACGGTTAGCGGGGCTCCAGATATGCAACGATTCTAGAGTCAGGACGTGGATGATGCCCCCATCCAGCCAGTGGATGGGGACGACGTAGGGGTAGCCGACGGCTATGATGCAGTACGCGGCATCCGCCCTCCTCGGATGACGAGGGCTCAGGGTCCGATTCACGTAGTTGTGCATCGGATAGGGAGGCGGCGCCAGGCGGCCATTGAGGCGGCACAGGGTCATGGCGGGAGAGAGCAGAGGAGGCCACAGGCTCAGCAGAGGCCATGACAGCGGGAGAGGAGGGAGGAGAGACCCCCTTCTCCATAGAGAGAGAGCCACCATCGCCCGATAAGGGCAAGGGTGTGGACGTAGGAGAGAGTAGTGAGATGGCTACTCTTCGGGTGAGACTGTTCATCTCCGGGCATAGGTGCAAACTTTACAGGATGAGGCTACACGTCATCGAGCGGAGGCTACACGCTAGAGATGAGGTTACACGCCTTAGAGCATGGAGCGGAGGAGCGAGCACTCGGGAGCTGGCACGGTTGATTGCTCGACCACGTTCTATCAGGGTATCTACTTCCAGCTGGTGCCAGAGGGCCAGAGGGTATAGCTAGCCGGCATTGCGGATCCGATCAGGGTTGGGTCATCGAGGACTTCATCTCGATCGACGACTAGGACTCGTAGTACCACACATACTACGATGGGGCCACCTCGTCCACCTCAGGGCGGGGAGGAGATGAGGCTGAGAGCTCGAGGGGTTCTCGAGGCTAGGCTACTACACTGCACAGATTGGATATATGATTGAGAGGATTGAGTATGCCAAGATGTAGATTGTGGCATACCAATCTAGTTTTGATATGATGTACATACATTGTTGAGATATATATATATATATATATATATATATATGATATTTTTGATCATATGACTTGTCTTATGTATGATGCTTTAATGTTTTTGATGTGATTGATTTGATGATTCATGTAATTATGTTGTTTGAAAATATTATGGTTTGAATGTCATGCTTTAAAATTTAAATGAAATAATCTGATGTAAACAAATTGGTTGTTGTGATGATAATTTGATAAAAAATAAAAGGGACTTTTAACAATAATTTCAAAGGACATTGTCGCTATTATAGACCATTTCATGGAGTCATTGCTCACTCGGTCGTCAAGCTAATCCCGGTATAGAAATATTGTTAAAAGTAAAAAGAGTGCTTAAGAGATTGTCTTAAGACTTTGTTGTGATGATGCAAATGATGATGATGATGGTGATTTGTTTTCAGATTTCCATAAAAATGATTATGCATGAAATATTTTAAAATGATTTTTGCTAGGCATAAATTCCTAAGTGTGATAAAATTTTGAATAATTCCTTAGAAATTATACCATGGTTGCAAAATTGAATTTGAACATAATGACATGAAAAATAGAATAAGTTGCATTTGTTTGAAAGCATAATTGTGGAACATAATGATTTAAGTCATATGTTATGGAATAAATGGGAAAATAAAATTAGATCGATGGTTTGCGCTAGGCATAGAATATTTAGGTATAGACTTATACCATCATCGCGAAAATCCAAAGAAGAAAATAAATAGTTTTATTGCATGGTTGATTTTTAATTTTTGAAAATAAACAGAAAATATGAAGATGAGGACTTGTGCTAGGCATAAAATTCCAATTTTGGTTTTGGAACTATACCATCGTCGCGAAAGTCAAAAATTATATGTAACTTTATTGCATGTTTTTGAAAATGATTTTGATTTTTTGGTAATGCATGTAGTTGTCTTTATACTAAACAACTGTTCTCAGAGAAGAAAATGAAATTATTCCAGACAATTTGCAAAAATATTTCAAAGTATCTTAAAGACAAAAGTTAGATTTATAAGGAATCCCATGTGCATATGTGAGTTCATTTCCAATCTTGATTTATCATAATGATACACAAAATCTCTCAAATACAAATGTGTGTGCGATTGTATTGTTCATTTACCAGGTTTGAGCAAGATACTATGATACAAGTGATTTAAATTAACCAAATAAGTGTTCATTAACCATGATTTAGATGCATATAACCATACCAGACTACTATGTAAGTCGGATTATCAAGAGCTAGCTAATCCATAAGCAGACATAGGTCTGTACAAAAGAAGGTCGCTAATGTGACAGACATATCACCACGCTAGGAGTTACCCAAGGCCAAGCGGGTTGGGCACAAACCACATGTTATGGGGCTTACCTCACAGTTTTTCGAATAATTGAGAATTCCAGGGATTCAAGCTCATCAACCCTTCTTTTCTTTTCAAGGGGTAGGGAAAGGGATTTTATTGCTTTTGCTTTTGCTCATTTTGCTTTCTTTCTTTCTTTCTCTCTTTTTTTTTTTTGTATCTTTTGCTTTGATATTTGAGATAATGCTGAAATAGTGGTAAATGATTTTGCTTGATTTTTCCTTTTCTTTTGCTTCCTATTCTAGGGATACTTGCTCGGATTAGCTGTAGAGCAAGGGATTTTTATTTCGGGTAGGGGTGAGCTTGTCCTTTTGCCAATTCTCAAAGATTCTAGACCATGTGCATGATAGGATAGCAGGGGAAACTTTTCGCTCAAGAAACCACTTCTACTATGTAGGATAGCATGGACATTACAAATATAATCATTTTATTGTGAAAGGATATGCTTGGCTTAAGTAAATAACAAGATCAATTCTCTATGCTCAAACTTTATTTAATTGAATTTTGTGGACTTTGATATAAGAGAGATTAGTAATCATGCCAAATAAATCAAGATATTTATTCATGTGAATGTGAAAGTGCGGGATTCCAAATAAATGCTAATTTATCCAAAATAATTTGAAAATATAACTGCAATGCGTCACAATTTGAGAAGTACAAAAATAAAAGATGTTTTTGATGATTTTGAATGTTTTTAGATTTTTAAGTTTATAAATTGAAAGAAATACAAGATAGTGATTTTTTGAAATATTTTAAACAAATATATACAATGATGAAATGACCAATTTTGTTATGCATAGTAACGTTTAAGATGTAAAATGTTCATGGGTTCTTTAAGTTCTTTACCATCTAAGGTAGATAATTTGTATGCTCCTGATTCAAATTTAGCAGTGATAATATATGGTCCAAGCCAGTTGGGCTCAAATTTACCTTTAAGGTCTTTAGTTGCATTAGTATTTTTTTGATTTTCTTTTAAAACAAGGTCGTCGACCTCAAAGGATCGATGACGAACTTTCTTAGCATATGATCTTTTAAGCTTGTTTTGGTAGGCACGAAGATGCTCCAAAGCATTGATGCACTTTTCATCTAGGAGCTCCAGTTGACTGAGTCTGCCAGCTCGATATTCATCTCCTACTTCGGTATCTTGAAGTAGTAGAGCCAAAGAAGGAACTTCTAATTCAAAGGGAAAAATGGCTTCAGCGCCATAAACCAAAACAAAAGGTGAAGTTCAGGTGGGGGTTCGAACACTAGTTCGATAAGCCCACAAAGTTGGATATAATTGAATGTGCTAGTCGCGGCCAGATTTATTGACCAATATTTTGAGAATTTTGATTAAGGTTTTGTTTGAAGCTTACGCTTGGCCATTACCCTGAGGATAATAGGGAGTGGACCAGCGATGTTGAATCTTATATTTTTGGCATAATTTCTTAACATCTTTATTTTTGAAACAAGTTCCATTGTCTGAGATGAGATTTGCAGGAATTCCGAACCTACAAATGATTTGATTAAAAATAAATTTAGAGACTTGTGTTCCGGTGCAGGAAGCTAAAGGCATAGCTTCAACCCACTTCGTGAAATACTCAGTGGCGGTTATGATGAATTTGTGTCCATCAGATGAGATGGGATTAATTTTGCCAATAATGTCTAAGCCCCATTTTGAAAAGGGCCAAGGAGATGAAATAGCCTGCGGTTCTTGTGCGGGGGCATGGACAAGGTCAGCATGTTTCGGCACTTGTCGCAATGGCGCACATAATCATGTGCATCATTCTCCATGGTAGGCCAAAAGTATCCTATCCTAAGGAGCTTTTTAGCAATGACACTACCATTGAAGTGTCCTCCACAAGATCCATCGTGGGCTTCACTCAAAGCTGATCTGGATTCTTCTAAATTCAAACATCTCAATAGGATACCTTCAAAAGATCTCCTATATAAAGTATTGCCAATTATTACAAATCGACTTGCTCGTCTACGTAATAACCGATCTTGTTTTCTATTAGAATTGGCGGGGAAAGTCCCATTTTGAAGAAAATCAAATATATCCGTATACCAAGGTTCGGAGTAGTTTCATTGATTAGAAACACATCCAAAGGTTCTAAGCATGACTTATTTGAAGCGGGTTCCTAGAGTCGATGAATAATGATGGTGGCATATTCGTCATCTAACTCCAAGGGCAGAAGAGATGCAGTTGCGGCCATAGCGTCAGTCGCACGGTTGCTAGTTCGAGGAATAGCTTCCAAGGTAACTTGATCAAATAGAGACATTAATTGTAAAACATATGCTTTATATGGATGCAATTTATCATCTCTAGTCTGATAAACTTCATTAATTTGGTTTATAACAAGTTGAGAATCACCAAAAACTAGCAGATGTTTAATTTTTAGCGCCAAGGCAGCTCGTAATCCAAGGATTAGAGCTTCATACTCAATGGTATTATTAGTGCAAGCAAATGTTAATTTAAAGGACAAAGGTATAATGTGCTTTTGTGGAGATATTAAAATAATACCTACACAGCCCCACTCATGCATCGGGCTCCATCAAAGTATAAGGACCATTGTTCAACATGGTCCGCCTCTAATTGAAGGCATTCATTAAGAAACTCAATGATGAGGGGATGGGTAGACTCTAAGGGTGCAGCAACTAATTGATCTGCTATGATTTGACCCTTAACAGACTTTTGTCCTATAAACATGAGTTCAAACTCGCTTAGAGCAAGAACCCACTTGGCTATGCGACTCGATAAATAAGGTCGACTCATGAGATACCGCAAAGGATCATATTTAGCAATGACATACGTTTTTTGACTAAGCATATAATGGCATAATTTTTGCATAGAAAATATGACTGCTAGACATAGTTTTTCTAATGTTGTGTAGCGGGTTTCATAACTAATTAAAGTTTGGCTAATATAATAATTAGCACGTTCTCTTTTCTCATCATCAAGTTGAGCTAACATAGCTCCTAAAGCAAAATCTGAAGCTAAAATATACAGGATAAATGGGCGGTCAGGTCTAGGCGGTGAAAGCACAGGTGGGTTAAGGAGGTATTGTTTAAGAAGTTCAAAAGCTTCCTTACATTCATCGTCCCAATTAAAAGGGATATCCTTCTTAAGGAGCTTAAGAAAGGGACCGGTTTTGTCCACCAGCTTATCGATGAAGCGACGGATGGCTTGAAGTTTACCTTGTAAACTTCGTAACTCAGATATATTGGTAGGTGCGGGCATATCAGTGATAGCCACAATCTTAAGAGGGTCAATTTTGATGCCACGTAAAGAAACTATAACCCCTAATAGTTTACCGGACTTAACTCCAAATATGCATTTGGCTGGATTTAATCGAATAAGATATTCTCTTAACCGATTAAAAACTTTTCTCAAATCATCTAAATGATCATCTTCATTAATAGAGCGAGCTATAATATCATCTACATAATCATGTAGGATATCATGCATCATATCATGAAAAATATAAGTCATAGCTCGTTGATAGGTTGCACCTGCGTTCTTTAAGCCGAATGGCATCACTTTCCAACAAAAGGTACCCCAGGGGGTAATAAAGGTTATTTTAGCCTGATCTTCAGGAGCTATCCTGATCTGATTATAGCCAGAGAATCCATCCATTAGGGACATCATCCCACTCCCAGCAGTAAAATCAATGATTTGATCCATGTTTGGAAGAGGAAAATCATCTTTAGGGCATGCAACGTTAATATCTCTAAAATCTGTGCAAACCCTAACTTTGGTAGCTTCTTTCTTGGTGATTGGAACTACATTCGAGATCCATTCAGCATAATCAATAGCTTGTATAAAAACAACATTCAGGAGTTTTTCTAACTCCCCTTTGACTAGCAAAGCCACTTTGGGATGCATTTTTCTAAGTTTTTGTTTAACAGGTTTAGCATCCGGATGGACTACTAGGTGATGCATGACTACAGAAGGGTCTAAACCTGGCATATCTTCATATGTCCAAGCGAAGACATCTTCATATTCTTTAAGGAATGCAATGTATTGCTCTTGTTTTTCTTGACTTAATTCTGACCCAATATTGATTATGTGAGGATTATCCTCAGTTCCCATGTTAACTTTAATGACGTTTTCTACTTCCATGTGTAGATCTCTTTCAAAATTAGGTGGGGCGGGTGAGACGCCCAATTCTTGTAATTCTTTTAAGGTTAACTTAGATAAGTCATCTTGAGGAGTAGTGGCCTCAAGCTGGGCTATAGTTGGTATAGAACCATCAAAATAAAACCCATTGTGTAACATCTCTTCAACGGAGACATCATGGAAAATATCTCCTTCCAACTCATCATCGGATCCAGCAATCATTTCAGGATAAGCTATGGATAGCATATTGCATGTAAATGGCTGATTTTTTAGAGGCAAATCATCACGCCTATCCAAATAATCTTGATAACATATGAGTTGATCATCATCTTCAAAAGGGAAGGGTTGACCCTTACTAGGAAATAGGCCCACACCACATCGGGCGGGCCATGGTTCTACCTCGAAAGGTTCTTTCATACCATTTTGGAAAGGTCCCAAGCCTTTCCCTTTATATCCCATTTTAAGCATTATAGGTTTAGCTTTAATATACTCATTAGTAAAATAACATCGAGCATATCCCTCATGATGAGTTTTGATGTTCCTGGGTATTCTTCCCCAGTCATATCCCTTATAAATGAAGGCACAACTCCCGACTTGGTAAGTACTTCCCATAGGTTGTGGGAGGCCCAAAGTACGAGGAGATGGCGGCAAATTACTTAAGATAATGGAATTTTGCATAGAAGCATTTGTTTTTTCTGATATAAGAATTTTAGATAAATCGGGTAAGAGTTCATCAGAAAGAGCATAAGATGTAGAAGGATCATTCCCTATATCTTTAGATGTGGAAGGTATGATAGATGTAGATAATGTGGAGGTGTTAATAGATGGGTCTATAGGTTTTGAAATTATAGGGATGGAACATGAAGGATTGGTTGTGGATTTAAGATCTTTTTGAGGTTCTAGAGTGGTTTGTTTAGAAGATTGTTGATCTATATATGAGGGTGAAATTAATGGAGGAGAAATAGATGAAGTTATGGGTGTGCGTTTCACAGTTTTAGATGAAAAATAAGAATTAGGATGTGTGGATGACAGAGCGAGGGCAAAATTGAACTCCAACAGGTTCTGCCAAAGCACACATATCAAAGGGTCTAGGATCACCATGGATAGTGACCAACTGATTTTTAAATTCGAATTTAACACATTGGTGTAAAGTTGATGGGACAACCCGCATTGCATTGATCCAAGGATGACCCAAGAGTATATTGTATGATGCGGGGCAATGTACAATAAACACGGTCGTATCTAGGGTTCTAGGACCAACTTGCAATGGGATGGTAATAACTCCACACGTTTCTTGTGTTTCGTCATTGAAAGCTTTTATGATCATGTCAGTTTTCTTCATTTCATCACTTCTAAACCCAAATCTCTGGTAGAAGTCAAAAGTGCAAATATTTAGAGATGAACCATTATCAATCAAGACCCTTTTAACGGCTACATCTCCTATTAGAGCAGTAATATATAAGGGGTTATCCTTATGTAAACTATGTTGTGGTATATCTTTATCTCGAAAGTCAATACAATCAACTTCTCTAGTGATGATAGTATTGGCCATGGCTTCGAGTTGAATGTTTTGTGGTACCATCATTTGGCTTAATGTAAGCATCAATTCATCTCTATGTGGTAGGAGAAGATCTTAATAAATCCAAAAGGGAAATTATGGTTGTAGTATTGGATAATTGCTCATTAATATTGTAAGGGGGTTTAGGTTGAACATTAGGAGCATGATTCCCTTTATTGGGATTTCTCAAAACAAATGGAGTTGATCCATCGTTTTGATTTGGTTCTTGTTGAGAATTTTGAGCTTGTTGTCTGGTAACGACTCCGATGGTACCTACAATGTTATATTGAGGATGTTGAATAGGTCTTGGTCTAGCATTTATGGCTTGTTCATTAGGAAGGAATTGATTAGAAGAGGGTCGAGTAGTAACTCTTCTAGGAAATGGTTCTTCTGGAACCATAGCATCTGTGATAGGTTGAATAGGATCTGATTCATTTTCAGAACTATTCGATTGGTTTGAGGTGATGTCTATTTCACTTTCAGTATCTGATTCTACATCACTTGGATCCGGTGTTTGAATATTATGTAGGGGCCCGGTCGTGACCATGGATAAAGTTGTGTCAAATTTTTGTAAATCATGATTAGGTAAATGTCCGCTAATAGTTCCTACATATCGGGTAGGAGGAGGGACATTATGATGCTCAATTTGATTGGCCACCTCTTTACCATGTCTTGGTAAAGGATGTTGAAATATATCTAATGATTGATTAGCATTTTGATTTTGATTTTGGGGAATGTTCTTTTGAGCATTATTAGGAGCATTTTGTTTAGGTTGGAAGGCTTGCACCTCCATCTCATTATTATCAATCAGATCTTGTATTTTATGTTTTAACCTTTTACAAGAGTTGGTAGAGTGTCCAGGCCCTCTATGGAAATCACGAGTGTAAATCGGCTCTGTATCCGGGTATGGTTGGATCAGGTTCTCGGATAGTTGGTAATTGAATCAAACCTCTTTCGAGTAATTGGGGTAAAATAGTTGATAATGGTTGATTCAATCTAGTAAACTCTCGAGGAGGTTTATCAGGAGGTTTCAATATAAATTTTTTTGTTGTCTTCGTTGTATTGATATTAGCAACATTTCTACTATCAGTGACTCCGTCACCTACAACTTGTTTGTTTTTATATTGATTTCTGGATGTTTTCTCATCATCTTTCTTCCTGAGCTGGCCTCTCCTAATGAGGGCATCTTCTACTCTTCGAGCTAAGTCTATAGCTTGATCGAAGGTAGTTAAGGTAGCGATTGATAACTCATAAGATATTTGTTCTTGCAAATTATTAATAAAAATGTCCAACATTTCCCTATAAGGTAGCACAAAGTGCAGTTTTCCTATCAACTGCCTCCATCTAGCTAAGAAATCAGCAAAACATTCATCTTTGTCTTGTTTTAAGTTGTACAAATCTTTAATGGTTACATGCCTCTCGATATAGGCACTAAATTGATGCACAAAAGATTCAGCTGTCTCTTCAAAATTTCTCAAAGAATGAGTGGGCAATTGATAGTACCACTCTAATGCCATTCCTCCTAAACTTTTTGGGAACATTTTTAGTAATAGCAAGTCATCATGTGATATATCATGACATGCTATCCTAAACATGCGAAGATGCTCTATGGGATCTTCGGTTCCTTTATATATAGGCAGAACGGGCATGGGAAAGTGTTTAGGGTATGGTTGTGCTACAACCATAGGATCTAGAGGTTGACTACACATCTCTCGATAATTGTACGAGGGACGGTAGGGATCTATCTGGTCCATGCGGGAAGCTAACTTGTTTCACCATGGCTTCCAGATTATTGGTTTGCCCACCATATTGGTTCGGTAGGGCATTAATATGAGATTTGTGAGCATATGATGGAGGGACATGCATATTAGATGCTATATTACTATTGTGTAAATTGTTGGTAGGAAGGGTGTTATGAAGAAGTTTTGAAGTTGTATTATGTTGTATCCCAGATTGTTGAAAATTGGTGTTTGGCTTCATTTTAGGTTTTTGTCGATTTGAAGCATATTGATTAATAGTTTGGCGAAATAAAGCAGTGAATGAAGGTCTCTTTTGTGTGGGAATGATTTTAGGCTCAATAACAGGTTCCTTAGGAGGTTGGGTAACCTGTTGTTTTTGCATATTCTGAATTATAGTGGCCATATCCATATTGGATGGTCCAGCTTTATCACTTTCTTGATCAATGAAAGACAAGGGATTAGTGTGTATGTCAAACATATGTTCCATGGCTGCTTGAGTGTCACTAATTTGTCCCCTATCAATACGAACTGCCATATTAAGAGCACCAATATTATTATTGAAGAATTTCCAGAAATGATCTAAGTTATCAAAAGCAATAGTTCCATCTGAAGCCATTCTAGGGGATGAGGATCCTTCCTCTCTAACATTTTCTTGTTGTTCATTTTCTTCAACCGAGTCATCTTACGGCTGTTCTAGAGTTTCTTCTTCTGGAATTGAATCCTCAGGAAGGGTATTTAATTTTTTATTTTTCTTGCCTAACCAATCTTCTTCTTCTTCTTCAGTTTGTTTACCATTCCTAAGTTTAGTCATTGTGCTTAAACTTAGATTTCAGCAAATATATATATATATATATATATATATATATATATATATATGCAACAAGCTTAAGAGGTATATATTTTAATTATATACCTACTATAATATTTAAAATAAAATGTTTTGGTTTTTGTTATGTTTTTGGTTTTTCTTGTTTTTTATAACAATATTATAAAGATAACAAACAACACACAAAATGCAAGAAATAATAATAATGAAAGCAATGATCTAGTTTTCTATAAACAATTTATAAATATCATTAATGGGCTCAAGTTCTTCGGGAGTCATGAAATGTTCTTCTTCAAATTGAAAATTTTCTTTCAAAAATTTGACAAAAAGTGCTATAGTGATATTATCTGTTTCAGACTCTGGTTGGTAGAAATAAAGCTCATGGCAATACTCTCGATATAACATAGCTCTAGGAACTCTATTCCATATTTCTCTATCCGTAAGAACGACCTCTTGGTCTTCTACATGACCTAGGAATTGGTGTATAATGGCTGCGTTCTCGAGGTATTCCTCGAAGGTGAACAATTCTGAAGACACAAGAGCTCTCCTATAAGCTAACCACCTATGGCAGGCTCTCTGAAGTTCATGATAAAAAATGAGTTGATGAGGATCCAGGATTCTATCTAGGACAAGCCTCTTGATTTGTTTAAGTTATGTTGACCTAGATGAAATGACACCTAGTCTTCTATCAAGTTCGTCCCACAAAAGTTGGTTTCTATCTGTTTCAGGCACACTAAGCACATAATTAATTTCTATGGCTGCTAATTGGTTTTCAACATTTATAATAACTGCTAGTCTTTTCTTAGGAGCTACCATCTAAACATGATATGCAACTTAGTAGTTTTCTAATGATTTTAAATGAATCTATTTTTTTGTTTTTTTTTTGTTTTCAAAAGGTTTTAGTTTCACGTCGGGTTCACCAAAATGTATCGTTCCAAATTTTTCGCACCCTTACCTTCAGGCTATAGGATCCATGCCCGAAAGGGGGATGTGAAAAGGATGGGACAATACCTCGGACTGAGAGGCCTTTCGAAGGTCCCGCCTCTCGGGGAGGTGTATTAAGGTGATTTTTGATGGATGGTGGGGTTCACCAGGAAACGTTTAGTGGCAGTTTCCACGCCTAGGTTGGGAATGTGTTTTATGTGTTCAATTTTATCTTTAAACATTCAAATCCTAGGTTTGGCCAAATGAATCTAAGTTGTTCTATATGAAATGCAGATTTAAATACAGAAAATAGATTTAATAGAAAACATAGAGAATAAATTAAGTGAAGAAATCCATACCTGGTTTCGGATGTCTGATGGAGGTTCTAATTTTTGAAGCAGTCCAGATCATCTAGAATTTGACAGGATCGTCTCCTATCTGACAGGATCGTCTGAGATCTGACGAATTCGTCAGAGACCTGCAAAATAAGAAATAGATACAAAATACCAAAATTGCAACTATTCCGATAAAGGAAAATGATATGAAATAATAATAAGGATGTTAATAAGATAATCTCGAATGGAAATGCAAGTAAATTACGATACTTTAATAGCTAATCATGATCTTATTATGCAATTAAACTACATGGGTGAACTCCAAGATGCAAGATAACAGGAAATAATAATAAAACTGACTAAATGCAGAATAAAATAACAGCAAAGTATAGAAAAAGCGCAAACTCTAGGCACTGATTGCCCCCAATGTAGACTGTAGTCGAAATCATCTCGGATTGGTACGAAATCGTCTCGAATTGGATAGGATCGTCTACGACGATCTGAGCTTGCTCCGGCTGAAGAATGACAAGGTTCCTGCAACAAAATTTGGATAGCACAAGTGCAGATGGTAATCCAGGGTGTTCTAATGCGTGTAAAGGTCAAGTTACAGGAAATTTCAGCCAGGGGAAAGTCAAGGGGGGTCCTAAGGTTTAAATAGGCTTAGGAGGGAAGTTGGGAGGTTGGAGATCATCCTAATTTGGAAGATCTCCAATAGGGGAGGTCTCTAGCGGCGCAGACACGCTTCTGCCCAACTTAGAGACGTCGTTGAAACAGAGGCTAATTATGAAAAATCAGTTTTGGGACAAGATCGTCTGGACGTCCTAGTCCAGACGAAATCGTCCAATATGAGGCGATATCGTATGATCGGCGACGATATCGTCAAACGGTCAAAACAAACTCTAAAAATGGCATGAGAAATGAGGAAACGGGTTAAACGGCGGTTTTGGAGCGGTTTTGGGGTTGAATTTGAATTTGAATTATTACTAAGGTAATTTTAATTATTGCTAAGGTTTTACTGCGCCAATTTTAGGGTGCTACAGGGAGCTTCTAATTATTTTATTCATTGCAAATAGTTTTAAAACTAAAGAAAATATAAAATAGATATTAATAAAGGATATGCATAAATGCATGGTTAAAGAGGTCCAAAAGTAAAGATGAATGCTTTGCTTGAAGTGTTGAAATATGAAGTAAATTTAACCATAAATATCTATTTTAGAAAATCTTATTTTCCTCGTGATGGGATAGTATTCATGGAGATTAAGTGGCCAACCCAATTGTAGTGGAGTAAGGTTTTAGTTTAGTAATAATGGTGCAAAACCCTTTCTTAACGGTGAATCATGAATGGAGGAAAGACAGCTAAGAAAAAAAAACAAAAATCGAGGGAGGAACAACGAATTATTATTATTATATTCTTGGAAACGTTAAAATGTTTGGTATAAATGCCTTCCCACACTATGCACATACCATCATCAAGTCGAATTATTTCGATATCTTTTCTGGCTTTCTATTATGACTTCCATGACCATGTTTTATGTTGCCTTTGAGTTGTATTGTGTGGCTTTCCATAAGCTCAGTCATCAGAGCATCCCACCTCGATCCTCTGCAGGATTTCTGTGTAGCCGATTTTACCCAAGGTAAAATAGCTCTTCACCCATTAACATGGACTTTAATGGCATTTGAACTTTTTCATATATATAGATTGAAATTAACGTACATTTATTGAATGCAGGAAATGCGAAGGTGAACGGGTTCGTATGCAAGTACCCACGTACAGTGAAGGCATCAGATTTTTTGTTTAAGGGTCTGCGGAGTCCACTCTCAACAAACAATGCATTGGGATTGAATATAAGCGTGGGGAACGTAAATAACTTCCCAGCGGTGAACACGCTTGGAATTTCAATGAACCGTGGTGAATTTGCTCCAGGCGGTTTGAACCCGCCTCATATTCACCCTCGCGCAACCGAGATCATCTTTGTGATGGAGGGCACCATTTTGGTTGGCTTCGTCTCAACAAATAACGTGTTGTTTTCTCAAAATCTGGAGAAGGGAGATGTGTTTGTGATTCCATGGGGATTAGTGCATTTTCAGATGAATGTGGGCGCTTCATATGCGGTGACAGTAACTGCGTTAAACAGTCAGCAGCCAGGAGTAGAGGTGGTTGCGTCTCCCCTTTTCGGATAGAATCCTCCCATTCCTGAAGATGTGTTGGCCAAAGCGTTTAACATCACCAACCAGCAAGTGAAGGAGATCATCTCTAAACAAGGAGGAGCCGGTGCTCCTCCTTCAATTTATTAACTCGTTGTGCTAGATTCATGATGAGTTCTCTATTTATTAATTTTTTCAGTCTTACAAACAGGAAGGATAATAAAGACTATGTAGTCTATCTTTTCCACAAGTTTTGTTTTCAGAGTTTTCGTTCAACTATTTTAAAAAATATAGAAATAAATATGCTGTTCTCAAAGTAGAATCAAAATATTCGACATGGTTTGAGAGATTTTAGACGAACACATCACATAGTTGCGTTGACAGGAATTTATTCATGGAAGAGATTAAGAGCCTTTGAGCCTTTCCAAACTATAAAGTTCCATAACTTTATTCGTTTACGATTCTTTATGTTTTGTAATCCTCTCGATTAGTTTTTTCTATTATTATTTTTAAAGTAAATTTATTCAAGATTCTTTACTTTTTGAAAAAAAAAAACAAATAACCGATGCCAGGTGTTTTAAGGATTATTGGGTAGGGTCATCTCAGCTGTACATAATTAATTATAAATACACCAAAATTTAAGCTATCAAACAAGTTTGGATTAAGATTAATTTTTATGGGTAACGATGATTATAATTTTATAATTTAATTCCGTTTAACATTGTCTAAATAGTTTCACATAATATATAACCTTAGTTATCACTCTGGTCGAAATAAAACTATATTATAAATGTACATATATTTTTATATGTTATTGTTAAATAAACAATAAATATTGTAATATATTTAATGCATTAGATTTTTTAGTGGTGTCATTTTAAATAGTTTTTTATTAAAAAATACCATTTAATTTTACTTTCAACATTTAAATATTAAATTTTATTTAAATGTATTAAAGAATGTAAACCTACTTTCTACATTTTTAATATGAAATTTTTACTAGACTCCACATTTAAATATTAAATTTTACTTAAATATTTAAAAAATGTAAGCCCACTTTCTAGATTTGTTTAAAGGAAAAAAAAATGAATTATAATTTGACATGGCATTCCATTCTTCTAATATAATTTTCTACAGTTTTGAAATGTAAATAACTTGTCAAGTAGAGAAGCAATCCATGAACATATTCAGAACCAAAGATGATATTTGCATCCATCTTGATTTACCACCAGCACGAATAACATGGTGAGCCAGAGTCAGGCTATTGAAGTAAGAAGCTACCATAGAAGAACCAGAACTAGATATTTACATATTGATTCTCCTTCTCTGGAGCGTAGTGAGACTTCGTCAAATCCTCTTACCACAACACCACTATGGTGCTAATTTCAGTTTGTCTATTACACAAAACTCTTCACGACTTGTAAATTCGAAGCCGGTTAATTTACTATTTCTATATTTTTAATATAAAACTTTTACTCAACTGCATGTAGTCTCAACCATTGTTAAATTCATAGATGTTTGGATGTTGTAAATGTTTTCAAAGGTAGAAAATCAAATATAAGAAGAAAATACAGGTAAAAAAAAATTGCATGCATTTTGTTTTTTTTTTCTTGTGGAATTTAAGGTTGAGAAACCATGCAAAATGTTTTCTACAATGCAGTTTACCCCTCCTTGAATGCATTTCCTGATTATATTTTGCCCAAATTTTTTTCTTACCGATTTTAGGGTTTATTCACTTTTGTTAAGGTTTTAAATTCGATGAATTTTGAATTTTATCTTAAAAAATCAATAAATTTGATAACTAAGTATATAAGTAATGGGGACTATCACACTTGATGAGAGATAATGGATGGATATCATATAGATGCTTTATAAAAAACTAAATAATAGATTGTGATTTTGTTAGAAATCAAAATTTTGATATTTTGTGTTATGAAGTGATACATATTTAACTACTTGAAATAATTATTTCAGGTATAAAAAACTCCTAACCAATCATGTAAGTGCCTTTATCATGTTCTAGATGCATAGACCTTTTAAGGGGTGATTATACCACTTGCCATGTTACACATGCTATGATGTAATAACGTTTAACATAATCCTCCTCATATTACATCATAGTCAAAGATCTATGTTCAATTTATTATAAAAAATAATGTCTAGGGTGATGCTAGAATCTATATATTTGAAAGAGAAGTCCCTCATTAATGTTGAATTTCTATTATGATACTTTAAAGTGTCGGGTTACACTAATCATACATTCCAAAAATACATTTTTTACATATACTCTTTCAATAATTATAGAATCTAATGCATGAATTATGTGCTTCCTTCAATATTTTGAAATGAAGCATGTGCTATCATGCATCCAATACCACCTACTAAATTGAAAGGTTATCAATTTTTTTTCATGTGAGGGAATTAATGTTATGTAAGAATTCATCTCTTGCATTTTATTTATTTCATTGTAATCAAATTTTAGATTTCTTGCAAGTTATCTTCTTGTCATAATTTCTTTGATATGGTAAAAGCTATGTATATCTTGAATGCAATATTTAGCAAATTTGCTTACTTATTTCGATCCTTTTAATGATCCAATAGCTGCCGCTTTATTTATTGATCAAGAATGTAGCAACCCATCAAGTGCTCTATAGTTTCTCGATTTGAACCATTATGGACCAACAACTATTGATGGTGTCTAACAATTATTTCTTTATATTGTATTATGTTATCAATATTGATGATATCATAATACATATTTTAATTTAGTGACTTAATTGCTTATAAAGATAGTACAGGCCTTGACAAAAGTCTTAGGAGTTATTGGTACTTGATAATGGTGTATGGATATCTTGCTAGAGTTACAAAAATAAATAATTTTCATTCAAAAGATTAAGTTTGCAAATCATATCATGCTTTCAAATATTTCTTTATAATAGGTCATTCATCATACAAATATTTTTCTCTATGCTTGGAAAAAAGAGTAGAAAAATAAATGAACTTTAAACATACAATATTCATTCCATGTTGTTATTAGCTTTCCAACATTAGAGGTATCTCATTTCTTGAACTTGTAATGGTTTCCTTTGTATCTAGGCAATGTTTCCCGTTGCTTCCTTGGTTTGAAGTGATCAACTAATCCAAGTTTCTTGACTTGACATATGTTGGGTTGCTTTGGAATTATACCAAATATTATTGTGGTGTCCTGGTTGTGCTTGTGCAACAAACATATGTTCTTCTTCTTCTTCTTTATGTTGTTTTTTTGTGTCTACATTATTTTGTTATTCCTTTCTCCAAATTTAATTTTGCTTATGTAAATATGATCCATCTCATTGCTAGTATATCTCTTGTGAAGGATATTCATTTTTCAATGAATTATGTCAACATTATTTTATGGTGTGGCCATTTATACCATAATATTCATAAATATTCTATGTATAAAAAGTATTTATTTGAAAATCCTTCCTTTGGTTTTGATATATTTAAAAGTTATTTCTATGTTGAAAGCACTGTGAATATCTTATACCTTTTTTAAATGGCTACTTTCATTTTGTATTTATAAGTAGTTGTTCTTTTTCCTCTATTATTTGTGTGGCATTTACTTTTTGAAGTAGCTTCACCATCCTTTCAAAGTTTTGTGTTTTTTAATGATATTTATTATTCTCATTAAAGCATTGTACTTTGATGGGAGAGATCTCAAAATAATTGGATTTCATATTTCATTGAATATATAATTCCCAATGCTTGTAAAAATCATCATAACTAAAAAATTATTTTCATGAAATATTCTATATTCTCTCCACTCTTCATATTCAAACAATGAAGTTGCATCTAGAGGAATAGGATTTGATTTTGATTCCTTTATTTGAAGACTATTTGTAGCTTCTCCCATACATATTTGGTCATGGTTGAATTCTGAATGTATGCTTATACTTCATTCGCTATTCGCTACTCTAAATATGATGATTAATTCTGCATTTATACTTACCTTGTCATAAAAATTTGGTCTTCATTTTCTTCTTCAATATGGATAATGACCCTATCTACTACTTGTCAAACCTTTTCAAACTCAATCTATGTTATGATATTTTTTTTTGAAAAACATAATATCTCCCCTTTAGTAGTTGAGAATTGAAAAAGAAGAACTTTGTTGCTCCACTATCCATAGTAAACTTAAAAAAAAAAAAATCAATATTTTTCTTTCACTGAATAATCCTAAGAATTCCTTTTCTATCAGTATATATAAGGTTACACTTGCATATTCAATGATACTTCAAAATTACCAATCCTTTATCTTGCTAAGCCAAAATAGGTAAATCCACTTTCTCTATTTGTTTAAAGGAAAAAATTTGAATTATAATTTGACATGGCACTCCATTCTCCTAATACAATTTTCTATAGTTTTGAAATGTAAATAACTTGTCAAGCAGAGAAGCAATGCATGAACATATCAGACAAAGATGACATTTGTATCCATCTTGATTTACCACCAGCAGGAATAACATGGTGAGCTAGAGTCGGGCTATTTAAGTAAGAAGCTATGATTGAAGAATAAAAACTAAATATTTACATATTGCTTCTCCTTCTACTGAGCGTCGTGAAACCTTTTCAAATCCTCTAATGACAACACCACTATGGTACTCATCTTAGTTTATCTATTACATAAAACTCTTTGAACCCATTAATTTATTATTTCTATATTTTTAATATAAAACTTTTACTCAACTAAATGTACTCTCAAGCATTATTAAATCCACATATTTTTGAATGTTGTAAATGATTCCAAAGGTAGAAAAACAAATATAAGAGAAAAATACATGTAAAATAATTTGCATGCATTTTTTCTTATCGACGTGTGCCTCGCCTAGTTTTTTGCCTGCAGAATTTAAGGTTGAAAAACCATTCAAATTTTTTTCTACATGCAATTTACCCTCCTTGCATGCATTTCTTGCCTAGACAAGAAAAAATTTGCATGCATTTTTTCTTGTCGACGCGTGCCTCGCCTAGTTTTTTTCTTGCGGAATTTAAGGTTGAAAAACCATTCAAAAAAATTTCTACATGCAATTTACCCTCCTTGCATGCATTTCTTGCCTAATTTTTGCCCATTTTTTTTTCTTACCGATTTTAGGGTTTATTTACCAAACTTATTTGTTAGGGTTTTAAATTCGATGAATTTTAAATTTTATCTAAAAAATTCAACAAATTTGATAACTAAGTATATAAGTAATGGGGACTATCATACTCGAGGAAATATAATGGATAGATACCATCTAAATGATTTATAAAAAACAAAACAATTTTAATTTTTTTTTTTAAATCAATGAATATAGATGTATACTACCATAATCTAAGGTTTTCAACTCATAGATGAAACTTAATATCATCTAAGGAGTTTAGAATAATTTGCGGATAAGGAGGAGTATCATATTACAACCCATGGTGTGAATTCTATGGGTGAATCTTAAATCTTTTCTACAATATTTAAGATAGACTATGATTTTGTTACAACTCAAAAATTTGATATTTTGTCTTATGAAGTGATACATATTTTACTACTTGAAATGTTTATTTCAGGTATAACAAACTCCTAACCAATATTGTAAGTGCCTTTATCATGTTCTACATGCATAGACCTTTTGAGGGGTGGTTATACCACTTGCCATGTTACACAGGCTATGTTGTAATAACTCCTAACATAATCCTCTTCATATTACATCATAGTCAAAGCTCTATTTTTAGCTTATGACAAAAAATAATGTCTAGGGTGATGCTAGAATCTATATATTTGAGAGAGAAGTCCCTCCTTAATGTTGAATTTCTATTATGATACTTAAAGTGTCGGGTTCCACTAATCATACACTCCAAAAATACATTTTTTACAAATACCCTTTCAATACTTATAGAATATAATGCATGAATTATGTGATTCCATCAAATGAAGCATGTGCTACCATGCATCCAATACCACCTACTAAATTGAAAGGTTGTCAATTTTTTTTCATGTGATGGAATTAATGTTATGTAAGAATTCATTTGTTGCATTTTATTTCTTTTATTGTGATCAAATTCTATATTTCTTACAAGTTCTCTTTTTATCATAAGTTCTTTGATATGGTAAAAGTGATCTACATCTTGAATGTAATATTTAGAAAATTTTCTTAGTTATTTGAATCCTTTGAATTATACTATAGCTGCCACTTTATTTCTTGAACAAGAATGTATCAATCCATCAAGTGCTCTATAGTTTCTAGATTTGAACCATTAGGGACCAACAACTATTGATTTTGTCTAACAAATATTTCTTTATATTGTATTATGTTATCAATATTGATGATATAATAATGCATGTTTTTATTTAGTGACTTGATTGCTTATAGTGATAGGACACATCTTGATAAAAGCCTTAAGAGATATTGATACTCAATAATGGTGTATGAATCTCTTGTTATAGTTAAAAAAATAAATAATATTCTTTGAAAATATTAATTTTGCTAGCCATGTCATGCTTCCAAATCTTTCTTTACAATAGGTCGTTCATCATACAAATATTTTTCTCTATGCTTGGAAAAAAGAGTAGAAAAAAATGAACTTTAAGCATACAATATTCATTCCATGTTGTTATTAATTTTCTAGTCTTAGAGATATCCCATGGCTTGAACTTGTAACAGTTTCCTTTGTATCTAGGCAATGTTGCTTCCTATTTTTTCCTTGGATTGAAGTGATCAACTAATGTAATTTTTTTTTGTAAAATAACTTCAATGATTTAAATGAATCCAAGTTTCTTGACCTGTCATATGTTTGGTTGCTTTGGAATTATACCAAACATTATTGTAGTGTCCTGGTTGTGCTTGTACAACAAACATATGTTCTTCTTCTTATTCTTCTTCCTTCTTCTTCTTTATGTTGATTTTTCATGTCTATATTATTTTTCTATTCCTTTCTATAAGTTTAATTTTTCTTATGTAAATATGATCTATCTTATTGCTAGTTTATCTCTTGTGAAGGATATCCATTTTTCAATAAAGTATACCAACATTGTTTCATGGTGTGGCGATTTCTACCATAATATTCACAAATATTCTATATATAAAAAGTATTTATTTGAAAATACTTCCGTTGGTTTTGATATATTTGAAATTTATTTCTATGTTGAAAGCATTGTGAATATCTTATATCTTTTTTGAATGGTTAATTTCCTTTTGTATTTATAAGTAGTTGTTCTTCTTCCTCTATTATTTGTGAGACCTCTACTTTTTAAAGTAGCTTCACCATCCTTTCAATTTTTTTATCTTTATTTAATAATATTTATTATTCTCACTTTGATGGGAGAGATCTAAAAATAATTGGAATTCATATTTCATCGAATATTTAATTCCCAATGCTTGTAACAATCATCATGACTCAACAATTCTTCTCATACAATATTCTATATTCTCTCCACTCTTCATATTAAAACAATGAAGTTGGATCTAGAGGAATAGGATTTGATTTTGATTCCTTTCTTTGAAGACTAATTGTAGCTTCTCCCATACATATTTGGTCATGGTTGAATCCTGAATGTATGCTTACACTTCATTCGCTACTCTAAATATGATGATTAGTCCTACCTTTATGCTTGCCTTGTCAAAATTTATAGGGTCTTCATTTTCTTATTCAATATAGATAATGACCCTATCTATTACTTGCCAAATATTTTGAAACTCAATCTATATTATGAGATTTGTTTTTCAAAAAATATAATTACTCCCCTTTAGTAGTTGAGAATCGAAAAACAAGAACTTTGTTGCTCCACTATCCATAGTAAACATATAATTAGTAAGATCCATGATGACCTTTAAATTAATGTCCTAAATATAGAACACATAATGAATATGTTGTTGTTCCAAAGTTCCACACTTGGTTGCAATATCTCTATAAAAAATGAATAGCCTCATGATGTTCTATCGGTTCAAGTGGTGGCCTAGAATCTAAATCCACCATGAATCTTATCAACTTGTTGTATGGAGAGCTACTGGTAATATGTTGGTTATAATTTTGCCTACCAACCACTTCAAATGTTCTTATGTATTTATGTATAAAGGTTATATTATACGATAAAATATTACCTGAATGATCTAATTAGGTTTTCCCTTATACTAACCCATTTTATTTAATGTATAGAATTAAAAATTCTAAATTATACCATCATATGAAATACCTCCTTTACTAAGTCTATTGGTTTTTAATTGTACATACATTTCAATTTTATCTCTATCATATTTTTTAAACTAGTGGATGGTGTCGATGCAAAAATAAATCATGGTGGATTCTACAAGGGGTATTCAGATCCTAGATTTTATCTAATTTATTAAATCCTCACCTCTTCAATTCTAGTTTTAGATTACATGTTTTTTATTACTTAAATATAATCAGATAATTATAGAGAATTCATTTTCATCTCTTCTAATGGATCAATAGGTCTCTTAGCATAGGAGATATGTAATCTAAAGTTGGAAGAAAAAATATCACAATCATATTCGATAGTACTTGAGTAGCCCATTTTATAAATATTATATATCATGGAGATTAGTAGATTAATACTATTATAGCTATTAATGTGAAATGGGTGGTGAGTATGCAAAGCATATAGTAATACGGAAGGCAATTGGACACATGAAGGATGGATGTAAACATTATAGGGAGGATTCCACATGTAAGATAATCTTAAAACTATTTCTTCACAATCTTCAACTTGGACTTATGGTAAATAAAATATAGCATTGGGGAGGAGATACATTGAAGCTGAACATGGGAGCCTAGGTATAAGATTCATAAATTTCGAAATGACAAGAATGGAAGGAGTATCTATATATTGAATGTATTATTGCATTGTATTAAAGGAAGCTTATCTTTGTTTATGTTTGTAATTTTACATACATATGAAAAGAATTTGAAGATATATTCCTGAACAAATGAAAAATGAGAACAAATATATGAAGATAGCTATTTTAAATAATACACTTAAAGACTATAAAAAAATGAAAGGTCTTAATCAAGAAAAAATAATGGCTTATATTTTGAAGGTTAAGGAAACTATCATTTTGGTGTTAGATAGGTCAAAGAATGATATACAAAGATTTATTTGAATCTAAAAATCATATTTCATATGTTCATGGTTGCATTTAGATGAAAAATGTTCATAAATCCCAACAACAAGTATAATTTTTATTAATATTGCTTTGATTAAGGGGATACACGTTCAAAAAAGAAAAATTAAAATCATAATTGAATGTGTGAATTTGAGATACCATGGAAATAAATATGTTTTACATTTAGATTTTCATGCTATTAAGATGGATGATGTGGACATTATTCTTATTCATATTTAATTGGATTCTCTCTAGGGATTGTTAACATTAATGTACAAAAAAAACGAGTTCATAATTTTAATATAACAAAAAAAAATATTAAGATATTTTTGAGTTAAGAGTAAAGATCCAAAGTGAAAAAAAACAGTTGTTGTAGGGAAACAAATTAATTTACCAGTAGTAGAAGAATCAAAAGTCATGTCTACAAAAGTAGGAGAGTTCTAAAACGCAGCAACAATAATATTCAACGAAGCTCTGTAGCATAAAAAAACAAAAAGAGCAGAAAAACACTAAAGGAAAAATTGAAAATAGTAAAACAAAATGCCGAAGAATGAAAGGAAACACAACATATATCCCCACCCGCAGCAACAATCTTAGAGGTAGGGCATAGAACATCAATGAGCATTGTGACGCACGGTTGATCCTGTCAAAATCTGCCACAACTATTTCCTCCCGTGACAAAGATGATCTCCGTGGAATGAGGGCGGTGTAGATTAACATCACCATAAGAATGTCAACCAGCCCCGTAGGCTTACGCGTTTGGAGACTTTTTAAACGGTGATTCTGTGTTTTGAAAAAAAAATTACAGAGATGATAAACAACTATGTAATGTAGGCAAGTCCTATGTATATGAACCCGTACAAACTACTCATTTGGATTTATCTGATACTATGTCATGTCTCGCCGTAACCCATTGAGAAAGTCATTGTAACTTTATCCGAACGAAAACCCTACCATAAACACCCATCCACGGTATTTGACCGGGCTCCTAAAGCATTGGGTGAACAAGTCTAAAGAAGCCCGCTCATTATTATATTCTTGTAAACGTTAAAATGTTTGGTATAAATGCCTTCCCACACCCTGCACATACCATCATCAAAGTCGAATTATTTCGATCTCTTTTCTGGCTTCCTATTATGACTTCCACCACCATGTTTGGGGTTTCCTTGAGTTGTATTGTATGGCTTTCCATAAGATCAGCCATCAGTGCATCCGACCCCGATCCTCTGCAGGATTTCTGTGTAGCCGATTTTACCCGAGGTAAAATAGCTCTTCACCCATTAACATGAACTATAATGGCATTTGACCTTTTTCATATATATATATAGAATGAAATTAACGTACATTTATTGAATGCAGGAAATGTGAAGGTGAACGGATTCGTATGCAAGGATCCAAATATAGTGAAGGCATCTGATTTTTGTTTAAGGGTCTGCGGAGTCCACTCTCAACAAACAATTCATTGGGATTCAATATAAGCCTGGGGAACGTAGATAACTTCCCAGCGGTGAACACGCTTGGAATTTCAATGAACCGTGGTGAATTTGCTCCAGGCGGTTTGAACCCGTCTCATATTCACCCTCGCGCAACCGAGATCATCTTTGTGATGGAGGGCACCGTTTTGGTTGGCTTCGTCTCAACAAATAACGTGCTGTTTTCTCAAAAGCTGGAGAAGGGAGATGTGTTTGTGATTCCACGGGGATTAGTGCATTTCCAGATGAATGTGGGCGCTTCGTATGCGGTGACAGTAACTGCGTTAAACAGTCAGCAGCCAGGAGTACAGGTGGTTGCGTCCTCCCTTTTCGGATCGAAACCTCCCATTCCTGAAGATGTGTTGGCCAAAGCGTTTAACATCACCAACCAGCAAGTGAGGGAGATCATCTCTAAACAAGGAGGAGCCGGTGCTCCTCCTTCAATTTATTAACAGGAAGGATAATAAAGACTTTGTAGTCTATCTTTTCGACAAGTTTTGTTTTCAGAGTTTTCGTTGAACTATTTAAAAAAATATAGAAATAAATATGCTGTTCTCAAAGTAGAATCAAAATATTCGACATGGTTTAAGAGATTTTAGACGAACGCATCACATAATTGGGTTGACAGAAATTTAATCCACCCAAGAGATTAAGAGCCTTTTCCAAACACTAAAGGTACATGACTTTATTCGCTTACGATTTTTTTTGTTTTCTAACCATCTAGATTTTTTTAACTGTGGGTTTCCACTACAAAATCACATTTATTACAAATACACTTTTAATAATTATAGAATTTAATGCATGAATTATATGTTTTCTTCAATGTCTTGAAGTGAAGCATGTGCTACCATGCATCCAATGTCACCTATTGAATTGAGTGGTTGTCAATTTTTATCTTGAATGTGAGGGAATTAATGTTATGTAATGCTTATCTGCTGCTTTTCATTTCTTTTATTGTGATCAAATTTTAGATATTTTGCAAGTTCTCTATTTATTATAAGTTGTTTGATATGATAAAAGCGATATATATCTTCAATTTAATATTTAGCAATTTTGCATACTTGTTTCAGTCTTTTGAATGATCCTATAGCTATCATTGTTTTCTCTTGAACAAGAATATATCAATCCATCAAATGATCTATAGTCTCTAGAGTTGAACCATTAGGGTCCAACAACTATTGATGGTGTCTAACAAATATTTCTTTATCTTGTATTATGTCATTAATCTTGATGATATCGTAATGCATCTTATAATTTAGTGTTTTGATTGCTTATAGAGATAGTACACTCCTTAAGAAAATTCTTTGGAGATCCTAATATTTGATAAATGGTTCATGGATATCTTGTTCGATTTACAAAAACAAATAACATTTTTTAACAAGATTGAGTTTGCAAGCTATGCCAAGCTTCTTCAAAGCTTTCTTTACAATAGATCATTCATCATACAAATATTGTTATCTATGCTTGAGAAAATTAGTATAAAAGAATTAACTTTAAAGATACCATCTTCATTCCATATTGTCATGAACTTCTTAGGCTTGGAGGTATCCCATGCCTTGAACTTGCAATGATTGCCTTTGTATCTAGGTAATGTTACCCCTTGTTGGTTTTTTGGCTTGAAATGAACAACTAATACATTTTTTCTTATAAAATAATTCCAATGATTTAAATGGATACAAGTTTCTTGACCTATCATATGTTTGGTTGCTTTGGAGTCATACCAAACATTGTTTTTGTGTCTTGGTTATGCTTGTGCAACAAACATATGTTCTTCTTCTTTTGTTTCGTTTCTCTTCTTATTTATCTTGATTTTTCTTGTCTACATGATTTTTCTATTTCTTTCTCCAATTTTAATTTTGCTTATCAAAATATGATTAATCTCATTGCTAGTTCATCTCTTGTGAAGGAAATCCATTTTTGAATGGATTATGTCAATATTCTTTCATGGTGTGACCATTTCTACCATAATGTTCACAAATCTTCTATGTGTAAAGAGCATTTCTTTCAAAATACTTCCTTTGGTTTTGATACCTTTGAAAGTTATTTCTATGTTGAAATCACTATGGAGATCATATTCTTATTTTAAATGGTTACTTCATTTTTTTATTTATAAGAAGAAATTCTTCTTCTTCATCTATTCTATGTGATACCTCTACTTGTTAAAGTAGGTTCACCATTCTTTCAAAACTTGGTGTTTATTTAGTGATATTTATTATTCTCACAAAATTATTGCACTTAAATAGGAGAGGTCTCAAAATAATTGAAATTGATATCTCATCGGATACCTAATTTCCCAATGCTTGTAATAATCCACATAACTCAATAATTCTTCTCATGAAACAATGAAGTTATCTCTAAAGGAATAGGATTTAATTTTGATTCATTTCATTGAAGACCATTTGAAGCTTCTCTCATGCATCTTTGGTCATGGTTGAATCCTAAATGTATGCTTGCACTTCATTTTCTACTCTAAACATGATGATTAATCATGCATATATGCTTGCCTTGCCAACATTATTTGATATTCATTTTCTTCTTCAAGATAGATAATGGTCTCATTTACTACTTGCCAAACATTTTCAAACTTAAGCTATGTTCCGAGTTTGGTTTTTTAAAAAATATAATTATTCTCATTTAGTAGTTGAGAATCGAGAAACAATAACTTCGTTCCTCCACTAGCCATAGTAAACTTTCAAAAAAAAAAATCTTTCAACGAATAAGCCTTACAGATCTTTTTCAATGAGTATATATAAGGCTATACTTGTATTTTCATTGATACTTCAATATTACTAAACCTTTATCTTGCTAAGCAAAAGGAGGTGAGAGTTTTTTTTTCTCTTTCACATACAATTTTTATTTTCAAAAATTATATATACTAATTTTGAATTTAATTAAAATGACTATTCTTTTGTAATATAACTACCTTTTCTTACTTTTCACTATAGTTGTATTATTTTATATTTTCAAGGCCTCTTGGCTTTCTGGCATTTCAACTTATAAATTATTGTTAACTTTACATTGGTGCCTTTATTTTCCTTCTTTCAATATAGTCATAAAAAAGATAATTAATTCTACTTTAATAACCATCTTGTACATATGCCCCTCCTAATTAGAAATTTCTAATTCTTTTTTCCATAATCAAATATCTAGGGATCCCTTTTGGGATTGGTGATTTCCTAAAGGTCATATGGGATTTGGTCCTCAATTAGATATAAAAGAAACTTTCTACTTGGACAACCATTGTTAACTAGAAAACCTACCAACTTTATCTCTCAGTTGATTTTAATTCTTATTATATGAGTTGGAAGTTTTTGAGTGTCATTGTTGTCTAATTTATTTGGAAAGTACAGTTCAGAGTTTAATTTACATGAGGCTTTGTCCCGTTGCATTAGGTGTGGCTCCCACATGCATGACATATTATTATAGTTAAACAAGGTTCACAATGAGTACTAGATTATTATACATCTTATTAGTAAGATTTAATATGAGCTTAACCTAGAATTCACAACGAAGGTATTGATGCTCCAAAGCTTCACACTTGGTTGCAAGATATCTACAAAAAAACAAATGGTCTCATGATGTTCTATCTATTGAGGTGGTGGCCTAGAATCTAAATCCACCATAGCTCTTATTAGCTTGTTGTATGGAGAGCTACTTATAATATTAATTTAAAATTTTCTTATGTGTTGATGTATAGAGGTTATATTATACAAAAAAAAATATATATATATACCTTCAATAATCTAATTAGGTTATACATTATACTATCCAGTTTAATTTAAGGTACGTAATTGAACTTTCCAAATTGTACCATCATATGGGATACCTCCTTTACTAGTTGTATTGGTTTTTAAATATACATGCATTTTAATTTTATCTCTATCATATTTCTCAAACTAGTGAATGGTGCCTATGCAAAAGCAAAATATGGTAGATTCAGCAACGGGTATTCAGGTACTATATTTTATCTAATCTATTAAATTATCACCTCTTCAATTATAGTTTTAGATGGCATGCTTTTTTGACACTTCAATATGATTAGATAATTATAGGGAGTCCATTATAATCTCTTCCAATGGATCAATAGTTCTCTTAGCATAGCATATATGTAAGCTAAATTTGAAAGGAAAAATAACACAATAATATGTTGTAGAATCTAAGTAGTCTTTTCTGTAAATATTATATATCATGAGGATTACTAGATAAACACTATTATAACTATTAATGTAAAATGTGTTGCAAGGATCGAAAACATATAATAATATAAAATGAAATTGGGCACATGAAGGATGGATTTAGAAATTACGGAGAGGACCCGACATGTAATAAAACATTAAAATTATTTCTCCATAATATTATTTATGAACGATACAACAAACTCGAACTCGTGGTAAATCAAAGTGAGCATTGGGAAAGAGATACATTAAAGTTGGACATGAAAACTCAGTCATAGGATTCACAAAGTTTGAAGTGGCTAGAATGAAGGGAGCATCTCTATCTGAATGCATTATTGTATTCTTGATAGCCCTCAAATTTGTGTTTAGATTAGAAATAGATAAATATTAGAGTGTGTTGTGAATGTCTAAAATGTTGAATGTGCTCCATACTCATCAGTTTCAAAATACTATTTTTTTAATGTTTTAAATAGACTAGTTTTATAGAAAGATTTAGATCGACTAGAACCTATTTTGTTGAGATAGTTCTGTCATAAGTATGAGTTCTTGTTTAAAATAAGCTTTATCTTTGTTTATATCGGTAATATTACATACATATAAAAATAAATTAAAGATAAACTCCTAAGCAAATAGAGATTCAGGAAAATGATATAAATATAACTATATTAAAGAATACACTTAATGACTATGAAAAACAATCAATGGTCTTAAGCAAGAATAAAAATAAAAAAAAGGGATGATAGTTTAAAGGCTAAGGGAACTATCATTTTGATGTTGAACAGGTAATATGTTGGCTATTATTTTACGTGGCAGTCACTTCGAAGGTTCTTATGTGTTTATGTATAGAGGTTATGTTATACAACAAAATATTACCTTGAATGATCTAATTAGGTTATCCCTTATACGAACCCATTTTATTTAATATAGAATTTAAAATTCTAAATTGTACCATCATATGGGATACCTTAATTACCAATTCTATTGTTTTTTAAATCTACATACAATTTTATTTTATCTCTTTGATATTTTTTTAAACTAGTGGATGGTTCCATTCAAAAATAAAACATGGTGGATTCAACAAGGGGTATTTAGGTCTTATATTTTATCTAATCTACTAAGTCGTCACCTCTTAAATTCTAGTTGTAGATGGAATGTTTTTCAAGACACTTTAATATGATCAAATAATTATAGGGATTCCATTCTCATCTCTTCAAATGGATCAATAAGTATCTTAGAATAGGAGAGATGTAAGCTAAAGTTGAAAGGAAAAATAACACAATGGTATGTCATAGTGAGTAGCTTATTTTATAAACATTATATATCATAGGTGTTAATATATTAATACTATTATGGTTATTAATGTGAAATGGGTGGTGAGTGTGCAAAGTATACAGTAATATAGAAGGCAATTGGGTGCATGAAATATGAATGTAGATATTACAAGGAGGACCCCACATATAAGAAAACCTTAAAAATATTTCTTCATATTTTTTTTATGAAAGAGACAATAAACTCAAAATCATAGTAAATCAAGGTCAACATTGGGCAGGAGATACATTGAAGCTAGACATGGGAGCCCAAGCATACGATTCACTAATTTCAAAGTGGTAAGAATGTAAGGAGTATCTATATCTGAATGCATTATTGTATTCTTGATAGACCTCACATTTATGTTTATATTGGGAATAGATAAAGCTTAGAGTGTGTTGTGCATTGTTAAAATTTTATATATGCTCCATCCTCATCACTTTCAAAGTCTCTCTTTTTTAATTTAAAAATTGAATGTGTTGTGCATGTCTAAAATGCTGAATATGATCCATCCTTGCCACTTTAAAAATCTCTACTTTTTTGAACTTTTAAATAGATAAATTTTATTGGAATATTATAATAGGCTAAAACCTATTTGGTTGAAATAGGTCTAGTCATAAGTACTAGTTCTTTTTGAAAGGAATATTTATCTTTGTCTATATCCATAATTTTATATACATATGGAAAGAATTTGAAGATGTATTCCTATGAAAATAGAAATTAAAAAAGTATGTGAAGATAACTATTTTAAAGAATACACTTAAAGACTAAAAATATCAAAGGTCTTAAGCAAGATGAAAAAGGAAAAAAATTGGATGATAGTTTGAAGGTTAAGGGAACTGTCATTTTGGTGTTAGATAGGTCAAATAAAGATAAAAATGATTTGTTTGAATATAGAAAAATTATTTTATATGTTCATGGTTGCATTTAGATGAAAAAAGGTTGTTATTTTCATAAATCCTAGCAATAGGTTTAATTTTTAATAATATTGTATTGGCTTAGAGGTTATAGATTCAAAAATGAAAAATTAAAGTCATATAAATTAAAGGTGTGAATGTTCATATTTTTTCATATTACCATGGATAAATATGTTTTACATTTAATTTTTCATGCTATTAAGATGGATAATGTGGAAATTGTTCTTGTTTATCTTTAAATGTATTCTTTAGGTATTGTTAAAATTAATGTCTAAAATGAGTTCATAATGTCTAAAATGCATTCTTGAAGTGAAGCATGTGCTACCATGCATCCGATATCACCTATTGAATTGAGTGGATGTCAATTTTTATGTTGCATGTGAGGGAATGAATGTTATGTAAGGCTTCATATGTTGGTTTTCATTTTTTTGCATTGTGATCGAATTCTAATTTTCTTGCAAGTTCTCCATTTATCATAAGTTCTTTGATATGATAAAAACGATATATATCTTGAATGTAATATTTAGCATTTTTGTGTACTTGTTTCAGTTCTTTGAATGATCCTATAGCTACCACTATTTTTTCTTGAACAAGAATGTAGCAACCCATAAAGTGCTCTATAGTATTTAGAGTTGAACCATTAGGACCCAATAACTATTGATGGTGTCTAAAAAATATTCCTTTATCTTGTATAATGTCATAAATATTGATGATACAATAATGCATATAATCATTTAGTGTTTTGATTGCTTGTAGTGATAGTACACTCCTTGACAAAAGTCTTAGGAGGTCCTAGTATTTGATAATGATGCATGGATCTCTTGCTCGATTTACAAAAACAATTAAAATTCTTTAAATAAGATTGAGTTTGCAAGCTATGCCATGCTTCTACAAAGTTTTCTTTACAGTAGGTCATTCATCATACAAATATTTTTATCTATGCTTGGAAAAATTAGTAGAAAAGAGTTAACTTTAAATATACCATCTTCATTCCATATTATTATGAACTTCTTAGTCTTAGACGTATCCCATGGCTTGAACTTGTAATGGTTGCCTTTGTATCTAGGTAATGTTACCTCTTGTTGGTTCCTTGGCTTGAAGTGATCAACTAATATAATTTTTCTTGTAAAATAATTTCAATGATTTAAATGGATACAAGTTTCTTCACCTATCATATGTTTGGTTGGTTTGGAGTCATACCAAATATTTTTGTGTTGTCTTGGTTGTGCTTGTGCAACAAACATATGTTCTTTTCTTCTGTTTCTTTTCTATTCTTTATCTTGATTTTTCTTGTCTACATTATATTTCTATTTATTTCTTCAATTTTTTTTTTCTTATCTAAATATGATCTATCTCATAGTTAGTTCATATTTTGTGAAGGAAATCTATTTTTGAATGGATTATGCCAACATTACTTCATGGTGTGGCCATTTCTACCATAATGTTCACAAATATTTTATGTGTAAAAAGTATTTCTTTGAAAATACTTTGTTTGGATTTGATACCTTTGAAAGTTATTTCTATGTTGAAAGCACTATGAATATCTTATGCCTCTTTTAAATGGTTACTTCCCTTTAATATTTATAAGAGGAATTTTTTTTTCATCTATTGTATGTGATGTCTCTACTTTTTAAAGTAGTTTCACCATCCTTTCAAAGCTTGGTATTCATTTAGCGATATTTATTGTTATCATAAAAGTATTTCACTTTGATGGGAGAGATCTCAAAATAATTGGAATTGATATTTCATCGGATACATAATTTCCCAATGCTTGTAATAATCCTCATAAATCAACAATTCTTCTCATGAAACAATGAAGTTGGATATAAATGAATAGGATTTAATTTTGATTTATTTCTTTGAATACCATTTGTAGCTTCTCCCATGCATCATTGGTCATGGTTGAATCCTAAACATATGCTTACATTTCATTTGCTATTCCAAACACGATGGTTAATCCTGCATTTATGCTTGCCTTCTAAAATTTTGTTTGGTATTTATTTTCTCCTTCAATATGGATAATGGTCTCATCTACTACTTACCAAACATTATCAAACTCAAGCTATATTTTGAGTTTGCTTTTTTGGAAAACATAATTATTCCCATTTAGTAGTTGAGAATCGAGAAATAAGATGTGCGTTGCTCCACTAGCCATAGTAAACATTCAATAAAATTGAATATTTTTCTGTCACTGAATAAGCCTAAATTTTTTTTTTTGATGATTATATATAAGGCTATACTTACATTTTTACTAATACAAAAAAATTACTAAACCTTTATCTTGCTAAGAAAAAGAGGTGAGAGTTTTTCTTCTCTTTCACACATAATTTTTATTTCCAAAAAATATAAATATCTTAATTTCAAGAGTAATTAAAATGACTATTAACTTGTAATATAACTACCTTTTCTTTATTTCCACTATAGTTATAGGATTTTATATTTTCAAGGCCTCTTGACTTTCTGACCTTTCAACTTATAAATTATTGTCAACATTACATTGGTGCCTTTATTTTCCTTCTTTCAAGCTAGTCATAAAAATATAATTAATTCTAGTTTAAAAACCATATTTTACATATGGCCCTCCTAATTAGAAATTTCTAATCCTCTGGTCCATCATCAAAAATCTAGGGATCCCTTTTGGGATTGATTATTTTCTAAATGTCGTATGGGATTTGGTCCTCAATTATATATAAAGGAAACTTTCTACTTGGGCCACCTTTGTTAACTAGAAAACCTACCATCTTTGTCTCTCAGTTGATTTTGATCCTTATAATATAAGTTTGAATCTTTTGCGTGTCATTGTTGTCTAATTTATTTGGAAAGTAAGGTGCAGAGTTTAACTTACAAGATACTTTTCCCCCTTGCGTTAGGTGTGGATCCCACATGCATGACATCTTGTTGTAGTTGAACAAGGTTCACAATTAGTAATAGATTCTTATACATCTTACTAGAAAGATCCAATACAAGCTTCAAATTGTTGATCTCAACCTAGAACACATAATAAAGGTGTTGATGCTCCAAAGCTCCACACTTGATTGGAAGATATTTACAAAAAACAAATGGCCTCATGATATTCTATATATTAAGGTGCTAGCCTAGAATCTAAATCCACCATAGCTCTTATTAGCTTGTTGTATGGAGAGCTACTGATAATATGTTGAGAATTTTTTGCCTAGGAGCCACTTCGAATGTTCTTATGTATTTATGTATAGAGGTTATATTATATGAAAAAATATTACCTTGGATGATCAAATTAGGTTATTATTTATACTGACCCATTTTATTTAATGTACATAATTGAAAATTCTAAATTGTACCATCATATGGGATAACTCCTTTACCAGTTGTATTGATTTCTAAATCTACATACATTTGAATTTTATCTCTATCATATTTCTCAAACTAGTGGATCGTGCCTATGCAAAAGAAAAACATGGTAGATTCAACAAGGGGTATTCAGGTCCTATATTTTGTCTAATCTATTAATTCGTCACCTCTTCAACTCTAGTTTTAGATGACATGTTTTTTTTTGGAACTTCAATATGATTAGATAATTATAGGGAGTCAATTCTCATTTATTTCAATGGATCAATAGTTCTCTTAGCATAGTAGACATGTAAGCTAAATTTGAAAGGAAAAATAACATAATAATATGCCACAAAACCTGAGTAGTATTTTTTGTAAATATTATATATCATGGGGATTAATATATCATTACTGTTATGACTATTAATGTGAAATAGGTGGTGACGATGCAAAAAATATAACATTGTAGAAGGTAATTGGGCACACGAAGGATGGATTTACACATTACAGGGAGGACCCAATATGTAATAAAATATTAAAAGTATTTGTCCACAAATTTTTTTATGAACGAGACAATAAACTCGGACTCATGGTAAATCAAAGTGAGCATTGGGAAAGAGATACATTGAATTTGGACATGGAAGCTTGGGCATAGGATTCACAAAGTTCAAAGTTTTAATAATGGAAGGAACATCTATATCTGAATACATTATTGCATTCTTGATAGCCCTCACATTTATGTTTAGATTGGGAATAGATAAAGCTTAGAGTGTGTTGTGCATGGCTAAAGTGTTGAATATGCTCCATTCTCATTAGTTTCAAAATATTTCTCTTTTTTATGTTTAAATAGACAAGTTGTATAAAATGATTTAGATAATCTAGAACCTATTTGGTTGAAATAGGTCCAATCATAAGTATGATTTCTTGTTTAAAAGAAGCTTTATCTTTGTTTATATATGTAATTTTGCATACATAAGAAAATAATTTGAATATGTATTCCTAAGAAAATGTAAATTGATAAAAAATATGTTAAGATAACTATTTTAAAGAATACACTTAAATACTATGAAAAAAATCAAAGGTATTAAGCAAGATGAAAAAGAAAAAAATTGGATGATAGTTTGAAGGTTAAGGGAACTATCATTTTGGTGTTAGATAGGTCAAATAGAGATAAAAAATATTTTTTGAATCTAAAAAAGTTGTTTTATAGGTTCATGGTTGTATTTAGACGAAGGATGTTATTTTCATAAATCCTAGCAACGGGTATAATTTTTAATAATATTGCATTGACTATGAGGTTATAGGTTCAAAAACAAAAAATTAAAGTCATACAATTTAAATGTGTGAATGTTCATATTTTTTCAGATTACCATCGATAAATATGTTTTACATTCAAGTTTTCATGCTATTAAGATGGATGATGTGGACAATATTCTTGATTATCTTTAAATGCATTCTTTAGGTATTGTTAACATTAATGTGCAAAATGAGTTCATAATGTTATGATATAGGAAAACAAAGATAAAAATTATAAGATATTTATGATTTAAAGAACAAAGATCCAAGGAGAAACAAAATAGTAGGTGTTGTGGGAAATAAATTAATGTACCAATAGAGGAATCAAAATTTGTGTCTACAATGTAGTAAATTTTTAAGAAGTAGCAACAATAATATTCAAGGAAGCTCTTATTAGCTTTTTTATGGAGAGATATTGATAATATGTTGGCTATTGTTTTGCCTAGGAGGCACTTAGAATGTTCTTATGTGTTTATGTATATAGATTATATTATACAGAAAAATAATACCTTGAATGATCTAATTAGGTTATCCCTTGTACTAGTCCATTTTATTTAATGTACATAATTAAAAATTTCAAATTGTACCGTCATATGGGATACCTCCATTACTAGTTGTATTGATTTCTAAATCTACATACATTTTAATTTATCTCTATCATATTTCTCAAACTAGTGGATAGTGCCTATGCAAAAGAAAAATAAGGTAGATTCAACAAGAGGTATTCAGGTCCTATATTTTCTCTAATCTATTAAGTCAACACCTCTTCAATTCCAATTTTAGATGGTACGATTTTTTTGGAACTTCAATATTATTAGATAATTATAGGGAGTCCGTTCTCAATTATTCCAATGGATAAACATTTCTCTTAGCATAGTATATATGTAAGCTAAATTTGAAAGGAAAAATAACATAATAATATGCCACAAAACCTGAGTAGTCTTTTTTGTAGACATTATATATCATAGGGATTAATATATTAATACTATTATGACTATTAATGTGAAATACGTGGTGAGATGCAAAACATACAACAATGTAGAAGCCAATTGCGCACATGAAGGATGGATTAAGAAAATTTGAAAACTATTTCTCCATAATATTTTTTATGAACGAGACAATAAACTCAGACTCGTGGTAAATCAAAGTGAGCATTGGGTAAGAGATACATTGAAGTTAGAAATGGAAGCTTGGGCATAGGATTCACGAAGTTCAAAGTGGTAAGAATGGGAGCATCTATATCTGAATTAGTTATTGCATTCTTGATAGCCCTCATATTTGTGTTTAGATTGGGAATAGATAAAGCTTAGAGTGTATTGTGCATGGCTAAAATGTTGAATATGTTCCATCCTCACCAATTTTGAAATCTCTCTATATTTTTATGTTTAAATAGACTGGTTGTGTAAAAATATTTAGATCAGCTAGAATGTATTTGGTTGAAATAGGTCCAATCATAAGGATAATTTCTTGTTTAAAGGAAGATTTATATTTGTTTATATCTATAATTTTACATACATATGAAAAGAATTTGAAGATGTATTCCTAAGAAAATAAAAATTGAGAAAAAAATATGAAGATAACTATTTTAAAGAATACACTTAATGACTATGACTAAAATCAAATGTATTAAGCAAGATGAAAAAGGAAAAAAATTGGATGATAGTTTGAAGGTTAAGGGATCTATCATTTTGGTGTTAGATAGGTCAAATACAGATAAAAAAAGATTTATTTGAACATAAAAAATTTGTTTTATAGGTTCATGGTTGTATTTAGACGAAGGTTGTTATTTTCATTTATCCTAGCAATACCTATAATTTTTAATAATATTGCATTGGCTAAGAGGTTATAGGCTCAAAAATGAAAAATTAAAGTCATACAAATTAAAGGTGTGAATGTTCATGTTTTCTTCAATTTAACATCGATAGATATGTTTTGCATTCAGGTTTTCATGCTATTAATATGGACGATGTGAACATTATTCTTGATTATCTTTGAATACATTCTTTAGGTATTGTTAATGTAGACACCAAAACAGCACCAATCCGATTATGTGATTGCAAACACTGATCGCTTTGACAAACACAGCCCCCAGGGCAGCCCTTAGAGGTTAAACGAGTGGTCTTAACCACTTTCATAGCAATTTTGTAAGGTCAAGAAGCAATTTGGCACACTTGGACACTTTGCCCAGTATTCGTCTCACCCGGGGACGAATTCAAAATAGAATCCGTCCCACCCCAGGACGAATTCTGAATCCGTCCCTGGGTGGGACGAATTCTAAGCTTAACGGGCAAAAAGACAAATGGCGCCAAGTGGCAGCCCAAAACAGTCAGTTGATGACTCCTGCCTTGCACGCGTGTGTAGGTGGACAGAGGGGCCGTTAGAAGACTGTCACAAAAGGCATTTATCAAAGCCCAAGTCAACGGAGGACTCCCCTCCCTCATGGGAAGACAAGACTGCCACATGGCGCCTATGACCAACACATGGCATTTGTGCTTCCCTCCCAAAAGAGACCCCATGGGTCTATAAAAGGTGGGACTTTTCTCACCCAAAATATACAGGTTGAAGGAGTTTTCAAGCAACGAAGTGCTGTCGAGTTGAAGACCCACTTGCATCCCTTTTGGTTCACCTTCCCACATCCACCAATCTCTTTTGCAAGGGAGGTTGTTGGGTGGCCTTTGGAAGCTCGAACCTGACCCAAATCCAACACATGGACACCTGAACCAACCAATTCGCCGACCCCCCAATCCTAAGAGGTTTTGGGCCCATCCCTAGTGGATTGGCTCCAAAATCAAGTGCCAACGGTGGGAGGCCCACTTGGGCACCCCCGCACCTCCCAAGTCCTATTTTAAGTTTTAGAGCATTTTAGATTACTTTTTCAGATTGCATTTTGTGTTATTAGGTTTGATTAACCCATAGCTGCAATTTTGTAACTTTTGGTCAGATTCTAGTATGTTTTGTGTCGCTTTGTTGTTTCGTTGACTTGCAGGTGTCGAGGTCAAATTCCCGAGGGTGGAGGCCAAATTGGGAGAATCCGACCATCTGGGTCGTCCCAAAATGGCCCCAATTACATAACCCCCCTATTTGCGAGGCATTTTGCAGGTCTCGGGATCCGACATTGGAGCAGCGACAGGTCGGTTTCTTCAACACAGAAGAATTCATCCCACCCAGGGACGAATTGCTGTCAGAATTCGTCCTGCCTGGGGACGAATTCTAGTTGAAGGTAGATTGGCCAGCTGTCTCAGTGGCAATGGCCTTCTGGTAACTTTTCTTATCTTCTGTCAAGTTTTGAAGCCATTTGGACTCACTGTATTTACTGTTTCAGGCAAATGTTTACATGCATATTTCGTTAGTTTTAGAGAACAAACACTTTTCATTTGCGGCAGATGCTACTGACATCTTGGTTGTTTCTTTGTTCGCAGGAGAAGCAGCGGAGGTTAAGAACTCATCGACATCAGCGGCGGCATCATCTTGGCCCGCCCATTGCAATCGTGGGCACGCGGAAGGAGGAAGACTAAGTCACACATTGTAACAAAGACAAATTTAACGCTCCTAGCCCCTAAAAAGGGAGGAGACGTCTATGTAACCGAGGATAAGATATTTGAATAAAGAGGGCTGTGATTTCTTTACATCTTTTCTTTCCTTTCCAAATTGTCTCTTTCCTTTGTTTTGGTGCATAAGGTTAAAGCGTTACATTTCGTCTTACATTGCATAATTAGTGTTTCCTTTGCCCGGAATCTCGTGCTTTCAGTGGCGATCACGGTGGGACCCTGTTCCCTAGTTTTTAAAATCATAGAAAACTGATCAAAGTTTTGTGTTTGTGCTTGACAGGTACATTTTTTTTGTTGCAGACTGCTATTCGTCTCTGGCAGGGACGAATTCTTTCTGCAATTCGTCTGACCCTGAGACGAATTCAAATTCGTCTCTGGGAGGGACGAATTCTGTTCTGCAATTCGTCTCCCAGAGGGACGAATTCCTGCCTGTGGATTTTCAGAGCAGAAATTCAGAGACAACAGGAGCGAGCAGAGAAGAGGTAGGGATTTTTATGATCTCTGTTAAATTTTTTGTTTCTATTTCTGTTCCTTTGATTGTTTTCATCTTGTCCTGCATTGCATAGGAAAAGTCATTTATGCTTGTTTCATTTTTGTTGAATAAAATGAATCCCACACACATCACGAAACAATTTTAAACCAAGGAGCTGGTCGTAAGACCCCAGCCCTTGATCAAGACCATTGGTGGATTTCATCACCACCTTGGCTTGATTTGCATCCATTTCCCGATTGTCAACTGTTGTTAGGCGTAAATCCTGACGAAGACGGACCGAGTGTCGTCTGGGGTGATTCCCATGCGCGCGAGGATAAGTTTTCTATGGTAGGTGCCATTAACAGGACAATCCCCCTTCCGTACCGCCTACGTACCACGTACCTTCTGCTCTCACGTACCTATAGTCTCCCTCTCGTAAGGGCGGGTATATAGAGAGGTTGGTATATCGGCCTGGGTTGGTATATTGAAGGGGCTACCGTTTTGGGAGTTATATGAGCCGTCATAATGCATTTAAACGATCTTCAAAACCTACAAAAACAAAACAAAACACCAAAATGCACTAAACCGAGTTTAGGGCACACCATTTAATCCTTAAAAGAGATAATCACGGTTTTGTGAATGTGTGTGTTCAATTCTGCTTAGTGTAGACAAAAAAAAATCATCATAAACAAAAAGATAAAAAATCTACGCATTTTGTCATTTTTTCCAAAAGCTCCAAGGATTCCCGTAATCGCTTGGTCACTCCAAAATGCCCCAAAGGTGTCCATGAACCCTTTGGTCAACCCAAAATCACCCCAAATGTGCCCATAAGTGATGCAGGACCATCCAACAAAATATGGGAAATCTTATATTTTTCCCTAAATTTTAGTGCATCTTGTCGGGGCCATAACTTCTCAACCGTAGCTCCGATTGACTTGAAATTTTACAGGGAGTTAGGTGGGATAATTTTAAACAAATACAATTCCCTAGAATTCTATTTGCCCAAAAAAGTCAGTTTTCGGGGCCAAATTCCATCATCTAGTGCCCCGAAATTAGGTTTTAAAATTGGGCACGCAATTCTATGCACTTTTTGAGCTGTTCGGATGTCAATATCTCCTAATGTATTTAGAGCTAGGACTTGAAACTTCATTTTTGTCTTATCTACTATAAGAGGGATGCACACGCCAATTTTGGGCCCCATCTGACTCATTTCAATTTTTAGGGTTTTTAGAGAGACATCGTCATGGTGCTCACCCATAGCCAAGCCCAATCACGGGCGGATGCTATGGGGAATATCCAAGGAAGAACAAGTCATCTCCATTACAATCCCAAGGATTTGGTCATACCACCTTGGCGACCTAACACACAAGGCAGTCCCCTCCACACCTTAAAGGAAAGGGACTATAGGGGCACCTCTTCTAAGGGCACTCCTGTTCAGCAAAGCACTCAGCACATACCCTTCCATGAGGGGTACAGTCATAGGAGAGATCCCTTAGATGCTCGCTATGAGCGGTCACTGCGCGATGAAGCGCTAGGTCAACATAGGGTTCGACGGGAGGAACCAATTGATTACACTATCCTTCCTTCACCCCCTCTAGTTGTCAGGACTACAAGGACAAATCCAGAGCACAAGACTCTTCAGGCGGGGCGAACTAACTCCGTCCGTCCCTTTTTCACTTATGAAAGAGAGCAAGAGGAAGATCCCTACCTTCCTCGAGAGCAATATACAGTGCGGGAGCAATATGCCTCTGCACCTGCTATCTATCAGGACCACTCACTGAGGCCAAAGCCCCGAGGGAATGCCGCTACCCCCAACAAAGGGAGGTCACCTATAGAGATCTTGGATCACTACGATCAAAAATATCTAGGAGAGGCATCTAGGCCTTCTAGACATGAGGCGACGGGACCAACCATCTTAGAATCTGTCGAGCACATCGCATGTCGAATGCGATTCACGCAACTTGAGCTAGAACGACAACGATTTAGAGAAATGGTATCTATATAAACAAAGAGCACCTTCGAGTGCCGGAAGGATGAGTTGTTCCAACACACTATGCAGGAGAGCCAACATGAAAGGGAGTATGAGGAAATCCATCGCATTCCTCGAGGACAACAAACAGTGTGGGAGCCTTGTGTTTCCACAGCTGCTAGATATAATAGTCATCCATCAAGACCGAGCCTCAAGTACATGCCGCCTACCTCGACGAGAGGGAAGCGACCCATTGAAATTTTAGATCATCAAGATCGAGGCCAACACATAGGAGAAACATTCGAACCTCCTAAACAAAATAGGGTAGACCGAACTGACCCGATAGTCGCCAGACATACCGCCCGCCAAGCTCAAATCACGCGGCTTAAACAAAGTCATCAGGAGATGGAGTATCGACACCGCTTGGATAGAGAGCGCATGCAACGCGAAGCGGATGAGTTGCGCTATAAACTACCTGAGAAGACTCCAACCCCTCACACACATAAGACAAAATATTTTGAGTGGCACAACCCATGGGGGCAAGACAGGTCATCGCGACCCCATCAAACGCTACCCCCAACACCTCCTAGATAGGAGTGGGAGGCTACTCCCCCGATTCTTGAAGCACCACCCCCGACGCCTCCTAGACATGAACGGGAGGCCACTCCTATAACCAATGATGGGTGCCTTCCTCAGACATCCACCCAGGCTTATGAGCCACCCATAGAAATTCATCAAGAAGCCTCTAAGGAATCAGAGCGAGAAGAAGAGCGGGATGAAAAGCCCTACCAAGGCATGGGGGTGCCATATGGCCACCCCTCCATAAGCCCCAAGTTACTCAACCAAGACAGAGGAGGAACTCAAATCTCCCGATACATGCAAAGCACTAGAGCACTTAGAGTCGGTACAGACCAAGATTTTGGAGCTCCCAAGGCCCAACTTACATGAAGCTCCTTTCAAAGAGGATCAACCTTTAACCATAGGGCTACCTGATGATGCAGTCCTCCATGTCTCAGAATCTCCAGATTCTGATGAGCTGTACTCACTAGTTGAAAGTGAAGATGAAACAGAGATAGCCCACAACAATCACATGCGACAACATCGGCATCCCATAAAATTTGAGGAAGCATGTCAACAGATAAACATAATACTAGGGCATGAGTGGCGTGTTAACCCACCGCAGTGGGACCAAGCATTACATCCACCACTTTGGGCACACAAAGAGCAACTTCCACCAAGAGACATCATAGCAACATCAGTGCCACGGGCGGACCCTGTCCTCATCTCCGTGCATAGGGCTGATCCATTCATGCCCATACCTCTAGAGCCAGATCCGAAGTGCAAAGACCATCAAGCTGGGGGTACCTCTATCCCCTGAAGAACCATAATCCAAACCAAAAAGCTCCAAGGATTATCGCAATCCCTTGGTCACCAAAAAGCTCCAAGGATTATCGCAATCACTTGGTCAAAACCAAAAAGCTCCAAGGATTATCGCAATCTCTTGGTCACTCCAAAAGCTCCAAGGATTATCGCAATCTCTTGGTCACCCAAAAAGCTCCAAGGATTATCGCAATCTCTTGGTCACCCAAAAAGCTTCAAGGATTATCGCAATCTCTTGGTCACCAAAAAGCTCCAAGGATTATCGCAATCTCTTGGTCACCAAAAAGCTCCAAGGATTATCGCAATCTCTTGGTCACCAAAAAGCTCCAAGGATTATCGCAATCTCTTGGTCAACCAAAAAGCTCAAGGATTATCGCAATCTCTTGGTCAAAAAACTCAAGGATTATGAATCTCTTGGTCACCCAAAAGCTCCAAGGATTATCGCAATCTCTTGGTCAATCCAAAAAGCTCCAAGGATTATCGCAATCTCTTGGTCACCCAAAAAGCTCCAAGGATTATCGCAATCTCTTGGTCACCCAAAAAGCTCCAAGGATTATCGCAATCTCTTGGTCAATACAAAAAGCTCCAAGGATTATCGCAATCTCTTGGTCAACCCAAAAAGCTCCAAGGATTATCGCAATCTCTTGGTCACCCAAAAAGCTCCAAGGATTATCGCAATCTCTTGGTCACCAAAAAGCTCCAAGGATTATCGCAATCTCTTGGTCAATCCAAAAAGCTCCAAGGATTATCGCAATCTCTTGGTCACCCAAAAAGCTCCAAGGATTATCGCAATCTCTTGGTCACCAAAAAGCTCCAAGGATTATCGCAATCTCTTGGTCAATCCAAAAATCTCCAAGGATTATCGCAATCTCTTGGTCAATCCAAAAAGCTCCAAGGATTATCGCAATCACTTGGTCAAACCCAAAAAGCTCCAACGATTATCGCAATCGCTTGGTCAAAAAAAAAAAAATCAAGAAATTCAAAAAAACAAAACAACAAAAATCATCAAAAACAACAAAGATTTGCATCTCAATTCTAGGCATACTCAAATTCATCAAAAAATTCATATTCTCGCACCTCATCTTCACCTTCACCAAAAACAATCCATCAAAATTACAAAAATACATAGTTGCATTAAGCATTGCATCCATACATTGCATATTTGTAGTCATACAGGTCAAAGGCACCATAAGCTGCAATAGCTCAGATAGTCCATCTTGTTCCGCATTGTCTCATGTTACAAAAACAACAAAAACACCAAGCATAACTTTTACCACACTACGGTCGGTGGTCCGGGAATGTACCAAGAGTTTCAGTGATTGAGTCATCATTTTCCTCTTTAGCCATGTAGTGTATCAAGTCGAACAGATTTTACGAAGGTAGAGTCATACTTGAAATACACCTTGTTACGTAACATCCCAACACAAATCAAAACACTAAAATTCCCAAATTGTGTGAACGAAAGACGAAACTTGCAAAATAATCTAGGTCACCACAAGCGAAACGGTTATCTTGCTCATCCCCCTGTGCGAATGACCCCTAGAATGTTGAGAGTTGGCAAAAGGACAAGCATCCTCCCTACCCAATTCCCTAAGAATCCCTAAAGTTCTCAATAGTTGCAAAACACAAAAAATTTGCAAAATGTCAAAACTCCAAATTTGACAAACTACAGTGCACACATCAAAAGGCACAAACAACAGTGATTTTCGTCACTCCATGACCCCAATCCCTTGCTCGAAAGAAAAACAAATCAAAATAAACAGTGATCTCATCACTACAATGAGCAAGTATCCCAATACAATTGAAGAAAAGAAGGGAGTTGACCTTGAATCCCTGGAACTCTCAGCATTCTATAGGTCATAAGGCAAGCTTGAGTACCAATTTGGTTGATAGCCTATCGGTAATGAAGTAAACCTCCCGCATGACGATATATCTGTCACATTAACTTGCGTACGAGATCAATGTTTGCATGTGGATGAGCTAGCTTATGGCATCCTGGATTACACCGTAGATTAATCTTAGTACATACAACAAAAGAATTCGTGGAGCTAATTAGGTGATCCTCAGTACAGGTTCGGTTGAAAGCCCATCTGGCACTGGCGGTATCCTGACAAATACCACATAAATGAAATCAATTGCACACACAGGGATGTGAAATAACTTGGTCAAAAACAAGTCCGATTCATACCTTGGTCAAAAGTCTTGTAAGATAAAGTACAGTCGTGGCTAGTGAGCTAAAACCGTCTGAGTCTCAGAAAACCTTAGCTACATTTCTAAACCAACTGCGCTACTTTTCATCTTTGCAAATACCATCAAAAAAATACAAAAATAGAAAAACCACATGTATACATGTAGAGTCATACATCACAACAATCACCTAAAAACAAAATAACAGAGCTCTAAACAGTCTATGGTGCCATAGCCAAACATCACAAACCCCATTCATCCATTTCATATCTGCATATCACATATAAATCAAAACCATTTGCATTCATCATAGCATATGCATCCATCAAAATAAATCAACATGCATACATCCATATTCATCAACCATCATGCACAAGATCAAAGAAAATCAAAACAACAAAAACAACAAATAAATGCAACACAAAAACAAAAAGCAATAAACATTGCAAGACACAAGTGCTCTTGCACTTAACCTCTTGGCATAGAAAAACTGATGTCGGGGTCTACATTGTCACTATCCTACTCCCTAAGAAGGCTACCATAGCCGGACCGCTCCACGGGAAGATGGATTTTTGACAATTTCATCCCCAAATGACATCACAAAAGGGTCAAAGCCCACTCAAAAACAACAAGAAAATCAAAACAACACAAAAAGCAATAAACATTGCCAGACACAAGTGCTCTTGCACTTAAACTCTTGGCATGACAAATCGACATCAGGGTCACAAATAATCACTATCCTACTCCCTAAGAAGGCTACCATAGCCGGACCGCTCCACGAGAGACGGATTTTCGAAAATTTAATCCCCAAATGGTGTCACAAAAAAAAAAAAAACAACAAAAATGCAACATAAAAACAAAGCAATAAGCATTGTCGGACACAAGTGCTCTCGCACTTAACCTCTTGGCAAAGAAAATCGATGTCGAGGTCCAAATTATCGCTCTCCTACTTCCCCAAGAAGGCTACAATAGCCGGACCGCTCCACGGGAAGTTAGGTTTTCGATGATTTCACCTCATTACGGCATCACCAAAAGGGTTAACACCCACCAAAAATAGGTCCAAATGTTGGAAAAATTGCACACGCTTAACGGTAAACCCTCTAAAGGCACCCTTGCACAAGTCATCTTGGGTCAAGCGACTCGTCGCTTCTCTCACGAAGGTCATTCCCTCATCGATTCGTCGCTTGAGGGGGTAGTCACACTTAGTCACCAACCAACAATCACACACCCAATTAAGGAAAATGACATGCATTCAAAGAATCATTGACAAAGACAATCACGCTCCTGCTTGGGGCAGTAAACAAGCAACAATCAAATCAATCAAACACTTGGCATTTCGTGAATCATGAACACAAGGTTCCCCTCGAGGATAAAAATGCCCTTTGCCTGTTCATGACTCGATCAATGTCTAAGTTCAAGTCACACCTCACCAAAACAGGTTAATACTTGAAATCAAATTCCTTAGCTCGTCAGAAAGCAAGGATTCAAGAATGCATGCCCTTTCCATACTTGGGGCATCAAAAGTTGGTTAGGTTACCAAGAAACCCTAATCATTAGTGCTTTGGTTATCTATTTTTGCTCAGCAACTGCGTCACCCGCAGCGCTTCCCAAAAAGGGGCATCTGTAGACACCAAAACAGCACCAATCCGATTATGTGACTGCAAACACTGATCGCTTTGACAAACACAGCCCCCGGGCAGCCCTCGAGAGGTTAAACAGTGGTCTTAACCACTTTCATAGCAATTTTGTAAGGTCAAGAAGCAATTTGGCACACTTGGACACTTTGCCCAGTATTCGTCTCACCCAGGGACGAATTCAAAATAGAATTCGTCCCACCCCAGGATGAATTCTGAATCCGTCCCTGGGTGGGACGAATTCTAAGCTTAACGGGCAAAAAGACAAATGGCGCCAAGTGGCAGCCCAGAACAGTCAGTTGATGACTCCTGCCTTGCACGCGTGTGTAGGTGGACAGAGGGGCCGTTAGAAGACTGTCACAAAAGGCATTTATCAAAGCTCAAGTCAATGGAGGACTCCCCTCCCTCATGGGAAGACAAGATCGCCACATGGCGCCTATGACCAACACATGGCATTTGTGCTTCCCTCCCAAAAGAGACCCCATGGGTCTATAAAAGGTGGGACTTTTCTCACCCAAAATATACGAGGTTGAAGGAGTTTTCAAGCAACGAAGTGCTGCCGAGTTGAAGACCCACTTGCATCCCTTTTGGTTCACCTTCCCACATCCACCAATCTCTTTTGCAAGGGAGGTTGTTGGGTGGCCTTTGGAAGCTCGAACCTGACCCAAATCCAACACATGGACACCTGAACCAACCAATTCGCCGACCCCCCAATCCTAAGAGGTTTTGGGCCCATCCCTAGTGGATTGGCTCCAAAATCAAGTGCCAACGGTGGGAGGCCCACTTGGGCACCCCGCACTTCCCAAGTCCTATTTTAAGTTTTAGAGCATTTTAGATTACTTTTCAGATTGCATTTTGTGTTATTATGTTTGATTAACCCATAGCTGCAATTTTGTAACTTTTGGTCAGATTCTAGTATGTTTTGTGTCGCTTTGTTGTTTCGCTGACTTGCAGGTGTCGAGGTCAAATTCTCGAGGGTAGAGGCCAAATTGGGAGAATCCGACCATCTGGGTCGTCCCAAAATGGCCCCAATTACATAACCCCCTTGTTTGCAGGCATTTTGCAGGTCTCGGGATCCGACATTGGAGCAGACGGCGGGTCGGTTTCTTCAACACAGAAGAATTCGTCCCACCCAGGGACGAATTGCAGTCAGAATTCGTCCTGCCTAGGGACGAATTCCAGTTGAAGGTAGATTGGCCAGCTGTCTCAGTGGCAGTGGCCTTCTGGTAACTTTTCTTATCTTCTGTCAAGTTTTGAAGCCATTTGGACTCATTGTATTCACTGTTTCAGGCAAATGTTTACATGCATATTTCATTAGTTTTAGAGAACAAACACTTTTCATTTGCGGCAGATGCTACTGACATCTTGGTTGTTTCTTTGTTCGCAGGAGAAGCAGCGGAGGTTAAGAACTCATCGACATCAGCGACGGCATCATCTTGGCCCGCCCATTGCAATCGTGGGCACGCGGAAGGAGGAAGACTAAGTCACACATTGTAACAAAGACAAATTTAACGCTCCTAGCCCCTAAAAAGGGAGGAGACGTCTATGTAACCGAGGATAAGATATTTGAATAAAGAGGGCTGTGATTTCTTTACATCTTTTCTTTCCTTTCCAAATTGTCTCTTTCCTTTGTTTTGGTGCATAAGGTTAAAGCGTTACATTTCGTCTTACATTGCATAATTAGTGTTTCCTTTGCCCGGAATCTCGTGCTTTTAGTTAACATTAATGTGCAAAATGAGTTCATAATATTATGATACAAGAAAATGAAGATAACATTATAAGATATTTCTAAGTTAAAAGAACAAATATCCAAGGAGGAAAAAAAAAAAGTTGGTGTTGTGAGAAACAAATTAATTTACCAATAGAGGAATCAAAAGTCGTGTCTACAATGTAACGAAGTTTTAAGAAGTAACAACAATACTATTCAAGGAAGCTCTGTTAAAAGATACATTAAAAAAGAGTAAAAATAGATAAAATAATTAAAATAATAAAACAAAATACCTAGGAATTAAAAAAAAAAAAAACACAACATATATCCCCACCAGCAGCAATTTTAGAGGTAGGGCTTAGAACATCAATAAGCATTGTGACGCACGGTTGATGATACTGCCACGACTTTAGAGGTAGGGCTTAGAACATTAATAAGCATTGTGATGCACGGTTGATGATACTCCCACAACTATTTCCTCCCGTCACAAAGATGATCTCCGTGGAATGAGGGCGTTGTAGTTTAACATCACCAAAAGAAAGACAACCAGCACCGTAGGCTTACGAGTTTGGAGACCTTTTAAACGGTGATTCTGTGTTAAAAAAAATTAAAATAAAAGAGATGATAAACAAGTTATATAATGTAGGCAAATGGTATGTATATGAAACACTACTCATGTGGATTTATGTGATACTAGGTCATGTCTTGCCGTCACCCATTGAAGGTGTTATTGTAACTTTATTCAAACATAAATACGCATAAACACACATGCACGGTATTTTACCAGGCTCCTAAAGCATTGGGTGAACAAGTCTAAAGAAGCCCGCTCCTTGGATTATTATTATTATATTCTTGTAAACGTTAAAATGTTCAGTATAAGACAAATAAATAGGGTTACTTCTAAAGCACGTTAAATAACCTTTATATGAGATGTTTTTCGTAGGATGGTCCGAATTGTAGAACTCGTTTTGGTCATATCTCACTTATCCGAACTCGGATCGAGCTGAACCCTAGAACGTCTCCACCAATTTTCATATCATTTGGAGCAACACAGATCCTAGCGCATCCCTATGTGTGAACGAGATATTTGGCAAGCGACTATGCGAGGGTTTCATCTGGGTTGAGTGCAAGCAGCTCCAGAGGTTGGTTTTTAGGGCCTTCGGGCCCTAGCGGCCAATATTTTTGTGGTTTATGCTCAATATTTTAGCAGGAAATGTTGCAGGGGATCCAAGATGGGTTAGAAATTTATCTTTCAATAGATCATACTGTGAACTTGAGTGACAACGACTTCCAATTTGCTGCACAAAAGAAAAGTGAAAACCATACCTTTCCACGACGTCTAGGGCAAGGATTAAAGAGATCACGAAACAAGTTTCAAGCAGTTGATCAAAAAATGGCTCATATCTCAAGTGAATCTGGTGCTAAGGTGCACCCACAAAATAATTCTACTATGAAAACCCCTATCAAGGGTAAGAATTTTGAAGACTCAGCCCCAAAAATGAATTTTAGGGATGCCCTCTGTGGTGGACAACCTCAACCCAATGCTAATATCAATCTTAGGGCTTCCCATAAACCTCTAAGAATGCCTAAGATTGATCCCAGGAAAATGGAGTCAGGATGTCTTAAAGCAACCGATGGAACTCCTATTGTTAAGCTTGATATGGGTAACATTCGGACTGGCATTGAAGATTTGGAAAAAAGAGGACTAATTTGTCGGTTCGTGGGTTTTCGTCCGAGTCTATCTCGCTTTCAAAGTCTGGGCTGCAAAAAGCTGGAAAACTAAAGGTGAGTTACAAATCTCTATTTATCCAAATGGTTATTTTCTTGTTTTATTTGCTAATAATGAAGATAGAGAGAAAACTTTTCAAGGGGGTCCTTGGTTTTTTGGAAGGGCAGGGCTTTTCATGAAGCCCTGGCATACTAAATTTAAAGTCCGAAGAAGAGATGCCTTCTATAGCTCCCGTGTGGGTTAGACTCTTTGGCCTCCCTATTGAATTTTGGAATCCTACTATTTTTTCTTCAATTGGAAACTCTTTAGGAACTTTTATGATGACTACTGATTGTACTCAAAATTTTGAACATATTATTTATGCTCGGATTTGTGTTTTAATGGATTTTGACAAACCCCTACCTAAAAAGATCACATTACAATTTGGGGAAGACACTTGGGAGCAAGTAGTGGACTATGAGAACATTCCTTTTCATTGTAGAATTTGCCATGAATATGGTCATTTGGCCAGGTGCTTGCCCAAATAAAATTCCTGATCAAAAGAAAGAAGATATAAACTCAACGAGTTTCCAAATACCTAAGAAGAAGAACACTCAGAAAAACCAGTTATGAAGGATCAATCAAAGTCATCTCGCTAATATGTTTGAAATCCTTTCCACAAATGATGTCCCAAGTGAGGAAGAGGAAATAATGGAAACTGAAATCTTAGAAACACAATTTAAATATGAAGGGAAGAACTCGGAGACAAACCAACAAATCAAAGGTTTTCAACAGAAAAAAAGAGAGAAAATTTACACAAGAAAAACAATCTTTCAAATGTCAAAACTTCAAATAATGCAGGTCCCAATATAGACTCCGTTGAACCATCTAGTAAAATTTTGGTTGTACGAGCATTCTTCAAGGTTAGAAGCCATCTCGGATTCAATTGGAATAAGTCAAGAAACAGGGAAAAAAATTGAAGATGGATTCTAATCAAAAAGTAGGTCGCAAGACCAATCAATATCATATGGTAAAAGAAGGTGAAAAGCTTGTAGAGGAAGGTAAGATTAATGCCCTTCCCAACTTTTTTAGCCCCGGTATTAATGAAGATCATCACTTGGAATATTAGAGGACTCAAAGGGAGTCTTTCAAAACAAAATGAAATTAGAAGAATGATTCAGATAAATCATCCACATCTTGTTTTCCTTCAAGAAACAAAGATGTCAATGGAGGATATGGACTCAATTGCCAGTAAAATTTGGCCAGCTAGAAAGGTGGTTTCCCTCGCTTCCCAAGGGACTTCTGGTGGCATTGCTTGTCTTTGGGACCCAAAAGAGGTAGTTATTCACCATATGGTTGGCAGTTGGGGTTTGTTGGCTATAGCTATTCAAAGTAGACATTCCAACCAAATTATGCTCTACATTACTGTTTATGCTCCGACTTCTTTGGAGGAAAAAATAAGACAATGGAAGGATATTACTCATATTATCTCTCATTTTCCTGAAGCTTGGATCTTGATCGGAGGAGATTTCAATACCATCCTCTCTCTGGATGAGAAAAGGGGGGGAAATAGAAATTTGGACAAAAGCACTGACCTCATGAGCGAATATATTGCAAACCTCCATCTTGTGGATATCCAACCAGATAATGGCCTTATGACTTGGTCTAACGAAGGCAAGGCTTAGCTTGTATAATGGAGAGATTGGATAGGTTTTTGCTCTCTGAAAATTTCTTAATCCATGGTCACATTCCTAAAGTGAAGACTCTTAATAATGTTGGTTCGGATCATTGGCCGGATCATGGTGGAAATGTGGAAAACCAATGTGAGTTTCTCTCCTTTTCGTTTTCAATTAATGTGGCTTAGAGACATTTCCTTCAGACCTCGTGTGCAACAATGGTGGAAGGAAGGTAAACCTAGGCATGGGACTAAGATGTTCTATTTTTCCAAAATACTGCAATACATTAAATCCAAAATCAAGACTTGGAACTAGAAAGAGTTTGGGGATGTTCATAAAAAAAACATGAAGTTATTGCTCATATTGAAAATTTGAATAAGAAAATCCGTTTAGATGGCCTCACAGAGAAGAGAAGTGCAGATGAAATTAAACTCACAACTCAGTTAGAGGAATGGGAAAAAAGAGAAGAAATCTTATGGAAGCAAAAATCTAGAATTCAATGGCTCAAAGAAGGAGATCGAAACACAAATTTCTTCCACAAATATCTTCTAGCTCGAAGATCTCACAACTTTATTTCTTCCTTAAAATCAGATTCTGGAGATGTTGTTTATACTTGGGATGGCATGAACTCTATTGTTGTTGATTACTTTTCCAATATTTTTGCTGCTACTCCTCTTGACTCAGCTTCACAACAAAATGTTCTTCAAGCAATCCCTTCTCTTATCACTTCTGAGGAGAACTCTATTTTGACCGCTCCTATTACTATCAATGAGCTTCAACAAGTAGTTTTTAAAATGCAAAAAGGGAAAACCCCGAGTCCCGATGGTTTTCCCATTGAGTTCTACCAAGAGTTCTGGGATATCCTTCATGTTGATTTATTAGAGGTGGTGGAAGAAGCCAGGAAAGCCAAAGAAATTTTGAAGGTTATCAATAAAACTTATATTACTCTTGTTCCAAAAGCTCAAGAGGTTGATCATATCTCAGCTTTTAGACCTATTGCTTTATGTAATGTTCTTCTCAAAATCATTACTAAAATCATGGCAGAAAGGTTGAAGCCTCTTTTGCATAAGATTATTTCCCCAGAGCAAGGGGGTTATGTGGAAGGACGTCAAATAGTAGATGAGATAGTTCTTGCTCAGGAAGCCATCCATTCCATGGATATGCAAAAATCTCCTTCCATGTTCATTCGGTTAGACTTATCCAAAGCTTATGACAGAGTGGATTGGCACTTCCTTATCAAAGTTTTGAGGCAATTTGGTTTCTCTAAGGATTGGATGGATTGGATTATGGGATGTATCTCTTCATTTTCCTACTTAGTTCTTATCAATGGCAGGCCTTCTCAGTCATTCCCAGCTTCCAGAGGTATTAGGCAAGGTGACCCGCTATCCCCTTATTTATTCATCATTCTTGTTGAATGCTTGGGTAGGACTATAACCAAAAAGAGGGAAAACAAAACCCTTGAGGGAGTTACCATTGCTCATGGAGCTAGACCTATCTCTCATCTTCAATTTGTGGATGACTCTACTCTTTTAGGTAAAGCTACGGTTAAGGAAGCTTCTAATATTAAGCAAATCATTAGCTATTTTTCTAAGGCTATTGGGCAGTTGATCAATGAAGACAAATCTAAAGTTATTTTCTTTCACCGCTCTGCTAGACAGGAATCCATGGTCTTGGATAAATTAAGATATAAGAAGACCTCCCTTCCAATCACTTATTTAGGTATTCCCATAAATATTCAAAGGCAAAAAAATAAATATTGGAATTGGTTGTTGGACAAAGTCAAGAAGAAAATTGGAAAGTGGACCAACAAGTGGCTTTCTTCTGGGGTAGAATCACCTTGGTAAAATCAGTCCTTCAAGCTATTCCTATTTATGTTTCTTCCATTTTGAATATCCCAAAGGTTGTTCTTCGAGAATTGGATCAAATCAGTCATCGTTTCCTTTGGAGTGGTACTAAGGAGAAAATAAAATGGGCCTTGGTGAAATGGGATACTTTATGTCTTCCTAAGAGTGAAGGGGGGTTAGGATTCTGGTCTTCTATTAATAACAACAAAGCTTTAGCTGCTAAATTATATTGGAGGATGTTGCATAACCCCAATGCTCTTTGGGCCAATAATCTCCATGCTAAATATGCTGAGAACAAAAGTCCTGAAGACCTTGTTCGCTATCAACTTCCTACCAAAGGTTCTCCCATTTTAGCAGTTCTTAAGACTGGTGAGGATTTGATAAAGAAAAAATTATTTTGGATCATTCATAATGGTCAACAGGAAAATTTTTGGACAGATTCTTGGGATGGTCACAAGCCTTTGATAACTCAGTTTCCCGATTGGAGGCCTTGGATGGAGGAGCTTCACCGAGCTAATTGGATAAAGGTGGCTAATTACTATCGATACCATACTGGTAATTCAAAGGTTGGTAGATATTGGATCCCTATTGAGGACTGGCCTATTCAAATCCCAGAAAGGCAAAGACAAGATATCCAAGGCATCCTTCATATGAGATCCCTCTCTTGGTCCCATGAAAAAGATTGTTTTGGATGGAACAACACTACTAAGGGTGAGTATTCAGTTGCTCAAGGTTATTTGACCTTATGCCATAATAATCCCAACCATTCTTCTGACATATTTTCTCGATTGTGGGCTCAAAAGCTCTGGCCTAAGGTGAGGTTCTTTAATTGGCTTTTATTGCATCGTAGGGTGCTTACTGGTGAGCAACTTATGAAGCATGGTTTTCATGGCCCTTTTAGATGTGAAATGTGTGAAGAGAATGTAGAAACTCTCAACCATATTTTTATTGAGTGTACTTTAGCCTCTGAGCTATGGAGGAGAATGGCCACTTTACTTGGCTTACAATGGTCCAATTTTTTTACTTTTGAACAGCTTTGGAGGGATTGGCCTAATCAAGAGGGTGTTGATCATTTTATTAGGCAGTTAGTTTGGATGGGTTCTACCATTCTTCTTTGGAATATTTGGAATGAAAGGAACAACCAAATTTTTAATCAAGATAGGAAGGATATTCACTATATTTGGCAAAATACCATAGCCAACTTAGTTGAATCAGTCCATCAACTCCTTAATCACCCCCAAAACTCCCACCAAAGATGGGATCAAGTGATGCAAATATTGAAGATTAAATCTTCTAAGGGCAACCAACTTAAAGGGAATGTGAGTATTAGTAAGATGGATAGGACTAGAAATTGGCAACCTCCTCCTAAGGATTTTGGAAAAGTCAATACTGATGGAGCCTCTAGAGGGAACCTCGGAAAAGCCAGTGTGGGAGGAATTGGTAGACTTTCGGATGGCTCCCTGGTTTTTACTTTTGTTGAGAATTTGGGTATTCTTTCCAATAACCTTGCTGAGGGGTATGGTATCCTCGTGAGGCCTTCAGGAGGCTACTAAGGTTGGATGGGAAAAGGTGTTAGTTGAGTCTCGACTCTCAACTTATGATTAATCTCTTGAAGACTCCTTCTAAGAATCATAAGGTGGATTGGAGAATAAAAAGAATTATTGAGAAGATTCAATTAATCCAGATGGGATTTTTGAAAGTTGATTACAATCATGTGGTCAGAGATCAAAACAAGAGTGTTGATGCTTTAGCTAATTGGGCTTTGGACAAAGGTGATCTTACTTGTTATGGCCACCCTCCTAGATGGTGGGCTTCTCAAATTAGGGAAGCTCTTCTTTCTATCATTTCTTTGGATGGCTCCAGTTTTGAAGGTACCTAGTTTCTTCTTGTTTTATTTTTTTTTTTTTTTTTTTGTTTTTTTTTTTAGTTTTTTAAGGTGGGTGGGTTCTTTTGTTTTGTTTTGTTTTTGTGTTCTTTGTGTTGTTTTTTTTTGTTCTTGTGTTTTTTTTGTTTTGTGTTTTTTTTTAATGTTTTTTGTTATTGTTCTTGTGTTTTTTTTGTTCTTGTTCTTGGGTTTCTCTTTGTTTGTGTTAATTCGTGTTTTTATGTGTGAGTGTTTTCTATGTTTTTTTGGTTTTTGTTTATTGTCTGTGTTTGGTTGATTTTTATTTTTATTTTATTTTTTATTTTTAGGTTTTGGTTGTGTTTATTTTTCATGTTTTTTTTGGTTATGTCTTTGTAGTGTTCTCTTGTTTTTGTCTTGTTTGTGTTTTGTTATGTGGTTCTTGTGTTTTTCTATGTGGTTCGTGTTGTGGTTTCTTTTATCTTATTGTGCGTGTTTGGTTGTGCTTTTGTTTTTGACACACTCAAGGAGCATGTTTTTTATTTTATTTTATTATTTTTGTTGTTATTTACTTATTTTTAAATTGGTTTTGTGTGTTTGTTTGCTCCTTGAGTATGTCAAAGGTGGTAGGCCAGGTCCGAGTCCTGGGCATTTTTGGCGGAATGGATACCCCTGCCTCCTTGGGTCTTACCCGAAAGTGGCATCCCTTTTGGGATGTTTTCCACAAATTAAAAAAAAATGAAAAAGTTCGATATAAATGCCTTCCCACACCCTGCACATACCATCATCAAGTCGAATTATTTCGATCTCTTTTATGGCTTTCTATTATGACTTCCATGATCATGTTTCATGTTGCCTTGAGTTGTATTGTGTCGCTTTCCATAAGCTCGGCCATCAGTGCATCCGACCCCGATCCTCTGCAGGATTTCTGCATAGGCTTTAAATTTAAAATAGCTCTTCACCCATAAGCATGATCTTTATTGGCTTTAAGATTTTTTGTTTAAGGGTCTGGGGAGTCCACTCTCAACAAACAATGCATTGGGATTCAATATAACCGTGGGGATGTAGATAACTTCCCAGCGGTGAACACGCATGGAATTTCAATGAACCGTGGTGAATTTGCTCCAGGCGGTTTGAACCCGCCTCATATTCACCCTCGCGCAACCGAGATCATCATTGAACCGTGGTGAATTTGCCCCAGGCGGTTTGAACCCGCCTCATATTCACCCTCGCGCAACGGAGATCATCATTGTGATGGAGGGCACCGTTTTGGTTGGCTTCGTCTCAACAAATAACGTGATGTTTTCTCAAAAGCTGGAGAAGGGAGATGTGTTTGTGATTCCACGGGGATTAGTGCATTTTCAGATGAATGTGGGCGCTTCGTATGCGGTGACCATAACTGCGTTAAACGTCAGCAGCCAGGAGTACAGGTGGTTGCGTCTTCCCTTTTCGGATTGAATCCTCCCATTCCTGAAGATGTGTTGGCCAAAGCTTTTAACATCACCAACGACCAAGTGAAGGAGATCATCTCTAAACAAGGAGGAGCCGGTGCTCCTCCTTCAATTTATTAACTCGTTGTGCTATATTGATGATGAATTCTCTATTTATTAATTTTTTCAGTCTTACGAACAGGAAGGATAATAAAGACTTTGTGGTCTATCTTTTCCACAAAGTTTTAGTTGAACTATTTTAAAAAATAAAGAAATAAATATGGTGTTCTCAAAGAAGAATCCAAATATTCGACATGGTTTGAGAGATTTTAGACGAACACCTCACATAATTGGGCTGACAGGAATTTATTTACGGAAGAGATTAAGAGCCTTTCCAAACAGTAAAGTAACATGACTTTATTCGTTTACGATTCTTTATGTTTTCTCATCTCTGGATTTTTTTTTTTTTAATTATTATTTTAAAGTAAATTTAAGTGTCCCCAATTCAAGATTATAAGGAGAGAGTAGTTGCTTAAAAAAAAAAAACAACTTAGTTACTCTCTTAGCAAGCTATGTAATGTTTTTCCAAACTATTAATCATACAAATATTTTTCTCTATGCTTGGAAAAATGAGCAGAAAAAGTATTAACTTTAAACATACCATTTTCATTCCATATTGTTATGAACTTCTTAGACTTAGAGGTATCCATGGCTTGAACTTGTAATGGTTGCCTTTTTATATGGGCAATGTTGCTTCATGTTGGTTCTTTTTATCCCTTTCAATCCTTGTATATACCTAGAGAGTCCTTTAGTACAAAATCTGTAAACAAATCCAGTCTTCAATAGAGCAACATAATAGGGAGGGCAAGAGCTCTATGTGAATAATCGGAAGCTTTGGAAACACAATGGATTTGGGAAGTGGCAAAAAGAAGGGAATTCCCAAAAGTGTAGAGGTGAGGAGTAGGAAAGTGGCCCAAGAAGTAGTTGATGGCACACATCATATATTGTAGTTGAGTGGAGGGAAATCACTACAATCTCTTAGAAGATGAAGATAATGTTATGGAATATTCGAGGATTAAATGTCTCATCAAAGCAAAGGATAATGAAGGACTATAGGAAGAATTTTAGCGCTGAAATTTTTATTGTGCAGGAAACTAAAGTAGGTATCAATAATTTTGAAAAGTAAAAAAATCTATCTAAAATAAATTTGAAGGGGTTTATAGAGTAACTCAAGTAGCATCATGGGAGTTTTGGATGCTTTGGGATCCAATAATAGGAGAAGTCAAGTTAATCGAAGAAGTAGATAGGTTTCTCTCAATCCTATTTATGTGTAAGAAGTAAATTTTTTCTTGGATGTTCATGAATGTGTATGCACCTAATTTGGCTATCGATAGAAGGAGGCTATGGAGAGGCCTCAATTCCTTAGGTACTATGATGGATGTACCTTGGCTATATTTGGGATATTTTAATTCTACTTTTTATTTGAGGGAGAAACAAGGATGGTCTAATATTTTGTTTGATAGTATGGAGGAGTTTGGTGAGTTCATCACTTCCTTAGGCTTGATGACCATAGAACTTCAAGGATCCAAATGTACCTTGTCCAATAGAATATTTTGATCAGGATTGATTCAATTCAAAATAGATAGAGCCCTAGCTTCAGTATGTTGGATCTTAAATGTTCATGGTTATAGTTTAAAGACTTTGCCAAGAGTAGCATTATATCATAGACCTCTTTTGATTGAATATATGGAGGAATGGAAATTAAAAGGACTTCCTTTTAGATTTAAGGCTATGTGGTTTAGTCATCAGGATCTAGATGATTTGCTTAAAGAATGATGGACATCGAATGTGTATGGTACAAAGATGTTTCAGGTATCAAAGAAACTCAAAATCATAAAAATAAATTTGAAGAAATATAATAGAGAAGAATTTGGTAATATAATTTTAAAAAATGCTCCGTTATGAAAGAGTTACATGAAATTGAATAGAAAGAAGAAAATGAGGGAAGATCAAAGGAAATATACAATATGGAGAAATGTAGTTTGGCTAAATTTCATAATCTATGTGCTAGGGAGGAGACATTTTGATGGTAAAAATCAAGATCTTTATAGTTGAAGGATGGAGACAGAAATACAAAGTTTTTTTATATGTCCACGTTGAAACATAGAAGTGCAAATTAGATTAGGGAAATAATTCTGAAGATAGATGAATTTTTGAAGGAAGAAGAGGAGATTGTAGTGGCCACAATCTCTTTTTTCCAAAATTTATTTTCTAAAGATATAGAGGAAGACCCATAGGATACAAAATATTTCTTATTGAATATCCCTACCTTGAATTTTTATAAAATGAATGATAGGCTATTGATCCATTTTTCAAATGAAGAGATCAAGAATACTCTATTTTATATGGAGAATGATAAGGCACTAGGATTCGATGGATTTACTCCTAGCTTCTTTCAAAAATAATGGCATATAACTGGGCAAGATATTTTATATGCATTAAGGGAATTCCAATATTTTGACTCTTTTGCTCCAAGAATGAAATACAACTTTTATTATTGTAATTAAAAATATATATGGTGCATCATCTCTAAAGGATTTTAGGCCCATAAGCTTATGCAACACTCTTAAAAATACTCACAAAAACTTTGGTTTATAGAATCAAAAGTCTACTACCTTTTATAATCTATTTTCTTCATGGAGGGTTTGTACAGGGAAGACAAATATTAGATGGAATCATCATTTTTTATGAGATAATTCATTCAATAGAGACAATAGGAGACCCAAGTATGTTTCTTAAATTAGATAAGCATAAAGCATATGCTAGAGTCATGTGGACTTTCCCTGAAAATATTATCCATAAGTTTAGTTTTTGTTACCAATCAAAGAAATGGGTTAATATATGTATTTCTTTAGACAATTTTTGGTCATTATAAATGGAAAAACTTGTTTTTTATTTTGGATCCAAATAGGTATAAGACAAGGAGACCCTATTTTCCCTTATATTTTTATTTTAATGGCTGAATCATTGGGAATATCAATGCAAGTAGCCACAACTATAGGTAGAATCAAGGGTATCAAACCAGTAAGGTGTTTAGAAATAATTTCATGTCAGTAGTTTTTGGATTATACTTTCATTATGAGAGAATCTACATATACAGATTCAAGGGAAATCGAAGATATTCTCCATAAATATGAAATGGCATTAAACCAATTGATAAACTTCATCAAAAGAAATATTTATTTTGTGAACATAGAGAGACAGTTATAATTGAGGATTACAAAATATTTGGTTGTAATATTCTTAATCTCCCATCCATTCACCTTGGTATGCCACTTTTTTTAGGAGACATGAAAGAGGAAATGTGGTTTCCGATGTTGGATAGGATTCAAAGGAAGTTGGATGGATGGAAATGTAACCTCCTTAGCCAAGCAAGAAAAATATAGCTACTTCAAGCAACCTTATAAAGCATACCAATTTATTAAAATTTCTTTATTTAAAATGCCCTCCAAGGTTAGGAGTATGGAGAAGATATTTAAAATATTCCTATGGATTAGAACTGAAGACAAGCAAAGACTTCCTTTAGTGGCTTGGGATAGATTTTGCACTCCTAAGAAACTTGGGGGGTTAGGCCTAAAAACATTATAGTTCTTTAACAAATCCTTAATATCAAAACCTACATGGCGACATTGCACAAAATGAAGTTTGTTGTGGCTAAAGATTATGAAAGTAAATTACTTAGAAAATCACATTCATTTTTCTAGAGTGTGATTTCTCATAGAGGATCAACCATATAAAATGTAATTCTAAAAATGAGAAGTTTTCTAAGGAGCAATATAAGATAGCAGGTAGGAAAAGGGAAGGAAGTTTTCTTTTGGGAGGATTCTTGGATCCTTTAGGAATATCTAATAAATAATCACAATTTTTAGGAGTTATGGGTTCCACTGATAGCTAAATATGGGATGTCTTCATGGTAGAAAGAAATGGAAATACCTTTCTTTAGATTTAGATGAAGTTCATATTCAGTAGGGTCTCCTAAATTTAAATCATATGATTAGGAGATTCCACATATTTGATGAAAAGATATTTTAGACACATTAAAGGAATGTATTTCAAACTGAGCTTTATTTTTTTAATACAAAGTGGGTATCAAAAAAAATTGTAATGTTTTAAAATATCTTTATAAATTGTAATTGAGGTAATAAGGTGTATTTTTAGTGATGATTGACACCTTATTTTTTACAAAATTTGTGGATCAAGAAAATAAAAAATCTTGCGTAAACAAAACAACAACATTTGCTTTGTACACTTCAAGCATTTAATATAAATAATACCTATAACTTGCATTTGTAGGTAATTATACCTGTAGACACCAAAATAGCACCAATCCGATTATGTGACTGCAAACACTGATCGCTTTGACAAACACAGCCTCCAGTGGCAGCCCTCGGAGGTTAAACAAGTGGTCTTAACCACTTTCATAGCAATTTTGTGAGGTCAAGAAGCAATTTGGCACACTTGGGACACTTTGCCCAAGCATTCGCCTCACCCAGGGACGAATTCAAAATAGAATCTGTCCCACCCCAGGACGAATTCTAAATCCGTCCCTGGGTGGGACGAATTCCAAGCTTAACGGGCAAAAAGGCAAATGGTGCCAAGTGGCAGCCCACAACAGTCAGTTAAGGGCTCCTACCTTGCACGCATGTGTAAGTGGACAGAGGGGCCGTTAGAGGACTGTTACAAGAAGCATTTATCAAAGTTCAAGTCAATTGAGGACTCCCCTCCCTCATGGGAAGACAAGACTGCCACATGGCGCCCATGGCCAACACTTGGCTTTTGTGCTTCCCTCCCAAAAGAGACCCCTTGGGTCTATAAAAGGTGGGACTTTTCTCACCCAAAATAGACAGGTTGAAGGAGTGTTCAAGCAACGAAGTGCTGCCGAATTGAAGACTCACTTGCATCCCCCTTTGTTCACCTTCCTACATCCATCAATCTCTTTTGCAAGGGAGGTTGTTGGGTGGCCTTTGGAAGCTCGAACCTTACTCAAATCCGACGCATGGACATCTGAACCTACCAATTCGCCGACCCCCCAATCCTAAAAGGTTTTGGGCCCATCCTTGGTGGATTGGCTCCAAAATCGAGGGCCAACGGTGGGAGGCCCACTTGGGCACCCCCGCACCTCCCAAGTCCTAATTTTAGTTTTTGAGCACTTTAGATTATTTTTTAGATTGCATTCTGTGTTACTAGGTCTGATTAGTCTATAATTGCAATTTTGTAGCTTTTGGTCAGAGTTTAGGGTGTTTTGTATTGCTTTGTCGTTTCGCTAACTTGCAGGTGTCAAGGTCAAATTCCCGAGGGTGGAGGCCAAATTGGGAAAATCCGACCATCTGGGTCGTCCCAAAATGGCCCCAATTACCTAACCCCCCTATTTGCAGGAGTTTTGCAGGTCCCGAGATCCGACATTGGAGCAGAAGCAGGTCGGTTTCTCCTACTCAGAAGAATTCGTCCCACCCAGGGACGAATTATAGCTCGAATTCGTCCCGCCTGTGGACGAATTCCAGTTTAAGGTGGATTGGCCAGCTGCCTCAGTGGAAGTGGCCTTCTGGTAACTTTTCTTACCTTCTGTCAGGTTTTGAAGCAATTTGGATTCACTGTTTTCACTGTTTCAGGCAAATATTCGTATGCATATTTTGTTAGTTTTAGAGAGAGAATGCTTTTCATTTGCAGCAGGTGCTACTAACGTCTTGATCATTTCTTTGTTCGTAGGAGAAGCAGCAGAGGCGAAGAACTCATCGACATCAGCGGCGACATCATCTTGGCCCGCCCATTGCAATCGTGGGCACGCGGAAGGAGGAACCATTCGACGATTGTAATCAAACCCTATTTGCGCTCCTAGCCCCTGAAAAGGGAGGAGGCATTATTGTAACAGAGATCGAAAGAAATTAATGAAAGGGCTGTTTTTCTTTATCTGATTGCGTCTCTTCCAACATGTCTCTTTTCCGTTTCATGTAATTTATATTTCTAGGACTTAGGCGTGCTTAACTTTGAATGCAATTGCACTTGGTGTTTCCTTTGACCGGAATCTCGTGCTTTCAGTGGCGATCACGGTGGGACTCTGTTCCCTGGTTTTTGAAATCACAAAAACTGATCAAATTTTTGTGTTTGTGCTTGACAAGTACACTTTTTTTGTTGCAGATCGCTATTCGTCTCTCGACAGGGACGAATCCTTTTCTCGCAATTCGTCCCGACTCCGAGACGAATTCAAATTCGTCTCTCGGGTGGGACGAATTCTGTTCTGCAATTCGCCTCCCGTAGGGACGAATTCTCGTCTCATGGATTTTCGTAGCAGAAATTCAGAGACAACGAGAGCAGGCAGAGAAGAGGTAGGGATTTTCATGATCTCTATTATATTTTTCTGTTTCTGTTTCTGTTTCGTTAATTGTTTTCATTTAATCTTGCATTGCATTAGGAAAAGTCATGTATGCTAGTTTCATTTTGTTGGATAAAACGAATCCCACACACATCACGAAACAACTTTAAACCAAGGAGCCGGTCGTAAGACCCCACCCCTTGATCAAGACCATTGGTGGATTTAATCACCGCCTTGGCTTGATTTGCATCCATTTCCCGATTGTCAACTCGTTGTTAGGCGTAAATCCTGACGAAGATAGACCGAGCGTAGCTGGGGTGATTCCCATGCGCGCGAGGATAAGTTTTCTATGGTAGGTGCCATTAACAGGACAATCCCCCTTCCGTACCGCCTACGTACCACGTACCTTCTGCTCTCACGTACCTATAGTCTCCCTCTCGTAAGGGCGGGTATATAGAGAGGTTGGTATATCGGCCTGGCTGGTATATTGAAGGGGCGACCTTTTTGGAGTTATAAGAGCCTACATGATGCATTTAAACGTTCTACAAAATCTACAAAAACAAAACAAAACATCAAAATGCACTAAACCAGCCTAGGGCACACCAAGAATCCTTAAAAGAGATAATCACGGTCTTGTGAATGTGTGTGTTTAATTCTGCTTAGTGTAGACAAAAAAAAAAAAAAATCATAAAAACGAGATAAAAACTTATTTAGATAGCATAGAAGCACCGCAATGGTGTACACCCGCAGTCAAGCCCAATCAAGGGCAGAAGCTCCGGAAGGTACACAAAAAGCAGAGCAAGTTGCCTTCACTTCAGTCCCGAGGATTTGGTCATACCGCCTTATAGGTCAAACCTACAAAAGAATCCAATTCGTAATCCTCTGGGGTATGCCTATTCAAAGCAGCCCCTTTCGGGAAGATGCCTTACATGTAGACCTTGACATAAATAGAGAATCACCTCTTGAAGGTAGGCATGAGTGGCCACCGCGCAATGAAGCGCTAAACAGGCACACTGTCCATTTGGAGGGGCAACGTGGATATGGCGTCCCTTCTTTACCTATCATCAGAACAGAGAGACCAAATCCGGAGCGCAGGGCTCCTTACATAGGGCGACCTAACTCCGCCCATCCCATTTACACTCGTGAAAGGGAGTATGAGGAAAACCATCGCATTCCTCGAGAGCAACAAACAATGCGGGAACCTTGCATTTCCGCACCAGCAGGATATCATGATCACCCCTTGAGGCCAGAACCTCGAGCACATACCGCTTACCTCGACAGAGGGAAGCGACCCATTGAAACCTTAGAGCATCAAAATCGAGGTAGACCCATAGGAGGAACATTTGAACCTTCTAAACAAAATAGGGTAGAACAAATTGATCCGACTGTCGCCAGATATACCACCCGTCAAGCCCAAATCATGCGGCTTAAACAAAGTCAGCAAGAGATAGAGTATCAATACCGCTTGGATAAAGAACGCATGCAACGCGAAGCGGATGAGTTACGCTATGAAATACCTGAGAGGGGGCCAACCCCTCGCATCCAAAGAGCTGAACAGTATGAGAGGCGTAATCCGTTGGCACAAGACAGGTCTCCACGACCTCGTCAAGCTCTGCCTCCAAGACCCCATAGATTCGAGAGGGAGGCAACTCCCCGAAACAATGATGGGTACCTTCAGCAAGAACTTGATCAGGGTCATAGGTTTCGCCCTGAGACTCCTCAAGAATTTTACGAGGAGTATGAACCAGAAGAGGAGTATATCGAAACTCCCCATCAAGGCAGGAGGGATGCCATTCGGCCACCCCTCCATAGGCCTCCAGTTTACCGTAACTTGCAACAAGAGCGAACAAGAGAGGAAGAAATAAAATCTTCCGATGCATACCAAGCGCTATTGGAGCGTTTAGAGTCGGTGGAGACAAAAGCTGCTGGGCATCAAAAACCCACATTACGTCTACTCCGCAATAATCCGGTGCATCCCTCAATGCCTACACCTCTTTACCCCGAACACTTTAAGTTGCCTCAATTGGCGTTTTTAAAGGTGAAGAGGACGCACAGGAACATGTTACACGGTTTCTAAGCCAATGCTTCGGCATTCAAGATAATGACGCATTATTGCTTAGAACATTCATAACCACATTCGCAGGCCCTGCCTCGGATTGGTTCACACAACTGCCCAAACACAACATAAGCAGCTTAGATCAGCTAGTAGATGCGTTTCTTGAACGTTTCGCCTTCAACACAAGGAAGAAGGCATCACTTAGTGATCTTGCTAGCCTTAAACAATTTGAGGAGGAAACAATGGCAGCGTACGGGAACCGATGGAGAGCTTTGCTTTCTAAGTTACCCTACCGTCCTCCCATGTCGGACCTCACGCAAATGTTCACGAAAAGTTGTTTAAAATCAATCTCTGGTCTATTGTTGCTACGACAATATGACAGCTTAGAAGAAGCTTTGGCGCAAGCCGCAGTCATAGAAGAGATTAAGATAGGCGAAGGCGCAATTGCCAAGCCTAAGAAGAAAGAGTGGAATAAAACCACTAAATCTGGGACAACGCAACCACAACACGCTGCAATCAACCAAGTTGCGATAAATGTCCCCGCGCCTGTGCAAGAAACGCAGCCTCAAAAGGCTAACTACCAGGCAGTCCCTCCTGCTTACGAAAGAGATAACAGGAGACAGGAACAGTATCGTAGCTGTCGCCCTAGGCGACAATTCACCCCGTATGCGGAGTCTAGGGACTCCTTATTTGACCACTTGTCGACGACGAATCTAGTTACTCGCCGGAAATCCAAATTTTTGACCCTAACGTTCCCAAGCCTAGGGGGTATAGGGAGGAATTGTATTGCAGATTTCATAGACGCAGAGGACATGACCTAAATGGGTGCTGGAAATTCAAAGAACTAGTCCAGGATTTGATCGAAAATCGAACATTGGTCGTGGACAACCCCATCGCACCTAACAACCAACAAATGGGGGTATTCAAGGACCCCTTGCCTGCCCACGAGGCGCAGACAAAACCGCTCCAAATAAATGAGGTGCGACAAGATCTTCCCGCACAAGGATTTGTGGGAATGATTAGCATTGTAACAAGGAACAGAAAATACCCAGCAGTTGCCCCCGAGGTACCTGCGAGGGAAGTTCCGTCGACATCGCAGCCTCAACAACGCCCAACGCAGTTACCTCCGCCTAGACCTGAGGTCACGATACGAACCAAACTCACGCAGAGTTTGCGGACCACGTCAGCTAGGCTGTCCATCTACGAGCTTATTCAACAATCAACTCCACATAGAGAAGCTCTTATGGACATCTTAAAAGCCATTGAAGTACAACCCCACGAAGCTAATTCTTTCAACGCCTTCGTGGGACATGTGAAACAATGTACGGAGCCTGTCATCACATTCAAAGAAAATGAGGTCAAAACAATATCGAATGACATGCCGGATCCACCCCCGCACGTTATCGCGCGGGTCAACGGGATCCCGTACAAGAGAGTGCCGATAGATACCGGCTCGTCCAAAGAACATCATAACCACCGCAGCTGTTAAAGCATTTAAAACTCGCCACCTCTCACATCACAGCTTCCACGTACACACCGCGAGCTTTTAACGATGCAATTTGCTCGACAACGACGACGGTTGTTCTCGCCTATACAGTAGGACAAAAGTCAATACCCACACCGTGCCATGTGTTGGAAGGCGAAATGGCTTATAACATACTCGCTAGGGCGGCCTTGGATCGTGGACATGAAGTGTGTCCCCTCGATCGCACACCAATGCTTGAAGTATGCCTATGAAGGGCAAATACATGTAGTCCCAATGGACTTAGAGCCCTTCAAGTATTGCAATGCGGTACAATTCATACCTCAATCGACCCTACCATCAACGCATTTGGATTTTCAATTAAATCCATCTAAACAGGGTCCGATACCGCAGGCACCACTGGTGGCAAATAAGGCAAAATCCCAGCTAGGTGAGACTTCATCATCGGCTCCTTCATCATCAACGCCACCTATCGTGGCCCAACATAAGGACAAGGGAAAGCAAATCATGGAGGAGGTTAAGCCTCTAGAAGAGGGGTTGCCCACGATCTCAGCAATATCAACAGAGGAAGCGCCCAACGCAACGGAAACCAAGATTCCTGAACAACCAAACATGGAATGGACTCAGGAAGGACTACCGTTTCCTCCTACCCAATCATCAACAATCACTGTTGAGATGGCCAGGACAGGCCTGGGAGAGTACATAGTGCAAAATGTTGTGGCAACCCCCACACTGGAGTCAGTATAAGACATGGGAAGACCTCGCCTTCCCATTGGAACAATCGTCCCTCTAGGCTACCCACCGAACCAAACGAATTTTGTGTATGGGGGCCTTGATCATGGTTCTGAACCATGCGAACAAAAGGAAACAGATGAAGAACCTTTTGTCGAAAACATCAATTATCTGTCGAACCCGGAATTTGCCCTAAAATATCTCGAACAATGCAATTGGCATGGGTATGGGCTAGGCAGATATGAGCAAGGGATGCGGATCCTTTGCCAACCAAGATATCAGATGCCATACGACAAGTCGGGGGTAGGGTTCAACCATCCCCTGCCATTAGACATCTTGGTTGAAAACATGCAAGGCCTAGAAATAGGCAACAGGGGGGGATTGGCACAAGACCCGTACGCCAATCCAAACACAGAATACACATTGGGGGATTATCTCCCATGGTCTACAAACACCCCTGGAAATAGCAATAATCCCTCTCCTTTGCTAGAGAGAGGTGAAAGTTCAGAGAGCAGTCATCAAAGAGAACAACAACGGCTTCCAGACATTTTTCTGAAACTGTTCCCCTTAGAGGTTCCAGATGAAATAACACAGTCTCAAAAGAATCAGGTCCCTCCACTAAGAGTGGAACAACCGCAATGGGACCAGATTAATTCACTGGAACAGGAAGAGTCCTCAATGTCGAAAGCAACAGATGTCGAAGAGGATGAACAATTTTGGATCTATGAAAGCGATTCGTAAGACGAGACCGAGATGGACTATCTCAGACATGCGCGACGACATCACCGCGCTCTAACCCATGAAGATCTAATGGGACAAATGGGTATACGGTTAGGACATGAATGGCACTTAGACCCAACGAGGTGGGACCAAGTGCTAGGCCTATGGCTCCAAATTCAAGATGAGCATCGTCCACCTCAAGATCCCATCAGAACAATAGTACCAAGGGAAGACCCCGCCTTCCTTTTCGCACATAGAGACGAATTTGCACCTAGAGAGGATCCATTCGTGCCTGTTCCCGTAGAGCCAGATCCAGAGTATAGGGAACATCTGAAAGAATCAAGTCGTCACACCCGTGGTTCTGGAGACCAAATTCATTCCATCCACATGATCTCCATTGATTTGACCACACCCATCCGCAATCCGACCGATCCATCTCGGTCATTGCATCTAAACATGGATGCCATCGATTGGGATCGCGTCAATTCACCATTGTCACCATCAGAGTACTGGCCTTTCGGTGAAATGCTTCATTTTACCCCAAGGACAACTCAAGATATTTTTCAAGCCGAAGAGGCACCCGAGGTCCCAAACGCAGATCTTAACTCAGTCGATGATATCCATTTAATCCCAACTCCACATCACTTGGAGGACGGATCTCACATGTCAGTCGAAGAGACGACTGACGTAGACATCGGCACAGATCCAATGAATCCACGGATTCTCAAGCTGGGGGTAAGCCTTTCCCCCGAAGAGCAAGCCGATTACATTGCCCTTCTCAAAGAGAAGAAGGAAGTTTTTGCATGGTCATACAAAGATATGCCAGGACTAGACCCGCAGCTAGTCATGCACAATTTAACGCTTGATCCGAAAATCAAGCCAGTAAAGCAAAAACTAAGAAAGATGCACCCAACAGTGGCCTTGATGGTCAAAGACGAATTGCAAAAGCTGTTGGATGCACAATTTGTCATCTGCGTGGATTATCCGCCATGGTTGTCCAACATGGTTCCCGCCAAGAAGCCCGACGGGAGGATTCGCATATGCACCGACTTTCGAGACCTAAACAAAGTGAGTCCTAAGGATGATTTCCCCTTGCCAAGCATCGACGCATTGGTAGACGCTACAGACAGGTCACGAAATGCTCTCCCTAATGGACGGTTTCTCAGGATACAATCAAATTCGTATCAATCCTGAAGACCAACTCAAAACGGCATTCACAACGCCTTGGGGGACATTTTGTTATAAGGTCATGCCTTTTGGCCTTAAAAATGCCGGCGCTACATACCAACGTGCTATGACGTATATCTTCCACGATTACATGCACAAAACTTTGGAAGATTACATGGATGATTTGTTAGCCAAGTCTAAATTGCGCTCAGATCATCTCGGTGACTTAAGCAAGATTCTCGATCGCCTCATAGAGCATAAGGTCGACTGAATCCCAAGAAGTGCGTGTTCGACGTCACATCTGGAAAACTCTTGGGTTTTATAGTCTCCAAAAGAGGCATAGAAGCGGACCCAAACAAAGTCAAGGCAATCCTTGAAATGGCTCCCCCAACCACTATCAAGCAACTTCGTAAGTCTGCAAGGAAAGGTCGCGTCGATTAAACGCTTCATAGCGCAATTATCTGACAAATGCCGACCAATGAACAAATTATTGCACAAAGGGGTCACATTTCATTGGGATGACGAGTGCCAGTCAGCCTTTGACGAAATCAAACAATACTTGGCTTCGCCGCCTAGACCAGGTGTGCCGTTCTACTTATACATCTCACCTACTGAGGTGGCACTGGGCGCAATGCTAGCCCGTAAGAATGAACTTCACAAAGAACAGAGCTACTTACTATCTTAGCCGCACCCCGGTCGGGCTACTTAACTTAACTATGCATACGTTGAGAAACTCTGCTTGGCAGTGGTGTTTGCCACCAAAAGGCTACGCCACTACATGCTGAGCAACACGACGTATGTTGTGTCTAAGGAGAATCCATTGCGATACATGATGAGTCGTACTTATCATAGTAGCCGCACGGCGAAATGGATCATGTTGTTGACGGAATTTGACATTGAGTTTATTGGGCAAAAATCTATAAAAGGACAAGTCATAGCCGATCAACTAGCAGAGGCTCCTCTTGAAGACGATCAGCCTCTCGGTCATAGAACTACCCGATGATGAGGTCTTCCATGTCTCGTAATCGCCGTATTCTGAAGAGCCCGAGTCTCAGTGCCGACATAACCTTATTTTTTGATGGTTCTAAATGCGAGCAAGGTGGTGGCGCAGGAATTGTATTCTTCACACCGCAGGCGCTCCAATGCCCCCGTCATTTAAATTAAACTTCCAATGCACCAACAACAATGCCGAATATGAAGCCTTGCTCCTAGGTCTTCATACAACAATCGCCATGAACATCAAAATACTGAACATCTTTGGCGATTCGCTGTTAATCGTCAATCAAGTCAAATGGGTATATCAATGCAAATGCCCAGCTTCGAAGGCCTATAAAGCCCTCGTGGATAAATTCCTCGGCAAAACTTGAGTGGTATGACATCGAGGCACTCCCTCGATCATCGAATCATTTTGCGGACACAATGGCCTCCTTAGGGTCACTAATCCCGCAAGACCTTTCCGGTGATGTAACAACCATTCAGGTCAAAACCTTATCGCAACCCGCGATGGAGCGCGCAAGCTCAGACTTGACGCCAGGAATCCACATGATCCAGATCGAACCATCTTCGGATAAGTTCTTTCGAATCCGAGACTATCTGAAACATGCCAACTGGGGGTCTTTATTCTCCCCCACTCCCATTAATAGCAACACAACGCTATTCTTACAAGTTCTATCCCAATCAACATTTGTTAGGGAAGAACTCCAAAAGGGATTGGCTGTTCAAACTGTCGAGGTATCCGATCAACAGGACTGGTATTTACCCATAAGAGACTACCTCAAGTTAGGTAATCTACCCTTTGGATTGACGCAAGCCGCAAAACGAACATTCAAACAGAAAGCGGCAAAATATGTCTTGATAGGAGACATTCTGTATCGTCGCAGCTACGACTGAATTCTTCTTCGTTGCTTGGACCAGCAAGAGTCCACTTGGGCAATCACCCAAGCGCATGACGGTACATGTGGCGGCCACTTCAGTGGTATGGCCATTGCAAAGCGCATTCTTCGCATGGGCTATTATTGGCCATCTTTAGAGCGAGATTGCTGCGCGTATGTCAAGAGGTGTGTAAAATGTCAACATCATGCCAATCTGATGCACGCACCTTCCCAGTGCCCTACAGACAGTCCAGTCACTTGGCCATTTTCGCAATGGGGCCTCGATCTAATCGAAAAGATCTCCCCTGCATCGTCAGGCCGTCACACGTTTATCATAACGGCCACAGAATACTTTACCAAATGGGTGGAAGCAATTCCGTTAACCTCTACGATAGGACCCCGCATTGCGGAGTTCATTTTGCATTACATCATATGTCGTTTTGGTATTCCATCCAAAATAATCTCGGATAATGGGCCATCATTCAAGAACAAAGACGTGCGTGCTTTAACCACAAAGTACAAAATTCAGCACAACTTTTCAACACCCTATTATCCGCAAGCAAATGGGCAAGCAGAGGCGTCAAACAAAATGCTAGTCGCCATCCTTAAAAAGACCGTCGCAGACAATCATAAGGATTGGCACATACAAATCCCACTTGCCCTTTGGGCCTATCGCACTAGCATTCGGACGCCCACCGGGGCAACTCCGTTTTCACTAGTGTATGGCTCAGAGGCAGTAATGCCTCTCGAGTTGGAAATTCCTTCCCTCCGCATATCAATGCAGGAATTCATCGATGATGACACTGCGCGGCAGGCCCGGTTAGACCAGCTTACGTTGCTTGATGAAAGACGCGTTAATGCTCTCGAGCACTTACGTATCTATCAAGAGCGGCTTAAGAGAGCTTACAACATGAAAGTTCACCTAAGAGACTTTCGGGTTGGTGATCTGGTTCTCAAGGAAAACCAACAAAACTCTAATTTGCCGTCCCATATGAGGGACAAATTCGTGGCAAATTGGTTAGGTCCTTATGTCATTGATAGCAAAATAGGACCAGGAACGTACAGGCTAGCTTCTCTTGACGGTATCAAGGAAACAGAACCCTTGAATATCAGTCATTTGCGACCATTTCATATCTAAGACAGCCATGTACCAAAAAAAAAAAAAATATATATATATTTCAACAAAAACAAACAAACAAAAAGCTCCAAGGATTATCGCAATCTCTTGGTCAACCCAAAAAGCTCCAAGGATTATCGCAATCTCTTGGTCAACCCAAAAAGCTCCAAGGATTATCGCAATCTCTTGGTCAACCCAAAAAGCTCCAAGGATTATCGCAATCTCTTGGTCACCCAAAAAGCTCCAAGGATTATCGCAATCTCTTGGTCACCCAAAAAGCTCCAAGGATTATCGCAATCTCTTGGTCACCCCAAAAGCTCCAAGGATTATCGCAATCTCTTGGTCAACCCAAAGCTCCAAGGTTATCGCATTCTTGTCACAAAAAGCTCCAAGGATTATCGCAATCTCTTGGTCAACCCAAAAAGCTCCAAGGATTATCGCAATCTCTTGGTCACCAAAAAGCTCCAAGGATTATCGCAATCTCTTGGTCAACCCAAAAAGCTCCAAGGATTATCGCAATCTCTTGGTCAACCCAAAAAGCTCCAAGGATTATCGCAATCTCTTGGTCACCCAAAAAGCTCCAAGGATTATCGCAATCTCTTGGTCAACCCAAAAAGCTCCAAGGATTATCGCAATCTCTTGGTCAAACAAAATCCAAGGATTATCGCAACGTCAAACAAAACAACAAAAATCAACAAAATCAACAAAGATTTGCATCTCAATTCTAGGCATACTCGAATTCATCAAAATCAACAAAAACACCATGCATAAATTTTACCACACTACAGTCAGTGGTCTGGGAATGTACTAAGAGTTTCAATAATTCAGTCATCATTTTCCTCTTTAGCCATGTAGTGTACCAAGTCGAACGGATTTTACAAAGGTAGAGTCATACTTGAAATACACCTTGTTACGTAACATCCTAACACAAATCAAAACATTAAAATTCCCAAATTGTGTGAACGAAAGATGAAACCTGCAAAATAATCTAGGTCACCACAAGCGAAACGGTTATCTTGCTCATCCCCCTGTGCGAATGACCCCTAGAATGCCGAGAGTTGGCAAAAGGACAAGCTTCCTCCCTACCCAATTCCCTAAGAATCCCTAAAGTTCTCAATAGTTGCAAAACACAAAAATTTGCAAAATGTCAAAACTCAAAAATTTGACAAACTATAGTGCACACATCAAAAGGCACAAACAACAATGATTTTCGTCACTCCATATCCCCAATCCCTTGCTCAAAAGAAAAATAAATCAAAATAAACAGTGATCTTATCACTACAAAAGAGCAAGTATCCCAATACAATTGAAAAAAAGAAGGGAGTTGACCTTGAATCCCTGGAACTCTCAGCATTCTGTAGGTCATAAGGCAAGCTTCAATACCAATTCGGTAATGTAAGTAAACCTCCCGCATGACGATATATCTGTCACATTAACTTGCGTACAGATCAATGTTTGCATGTGGATGAGCTAGCTTATGACATCCTGGATTACACCGCGGATTAATCTTAGTACATACAACAAAGGAATTCGTGGAGCTAATTAGGTGATCCTCAGTACAGGTTCGGTTGAAAGCCCATCTGGCACTGGCGGTATCCTAACAAATACCACTAAATGAACTCAATTGCACACACAGGGATGTTAAATAACTCGGTCAAAAACAGGTCCGATTCGTACCTTGTTCAAAAGTCCTGTAAGATAAAGTACAATTATGGATAGTGAGTTAAAAACTGTCTGAATCTCAGAAAATCTTACATTCATCCCAAAACCATCTGCGCTACTTATCATCCTTATGATACCATCAAAAAATACAAAAATAGCAAAGAAAAACCAGATAAATAAAAATAGCATTCATCCATTTTGCATATCACATAGACATCTAAAACAATTCAATTCATCCGCATTCATCAAAATAAATAAACATGCATAACAAAAATCAATCACATCATCACATGTACAAATCCAAAAATAAAACCGGTATATATATATATATCGTCAAAAAAAAGATGCCCGCAGGCTACAAAACAGGTCCTCAGACCCCGCAATCATATCCAAAACCCAACCTAAGGCGTCGGCCACCATGATCACGCAGGATCGGTGCGACGAGAACTACCCCCCGTGGTGTGGGTCCTACGGGACCCTGCAGGGCGGCTACTGCTAGCCCCCGCATCATGCCTACTACCACCCCCCTCATCTAACCGCCTGCGGCGAGATGATGCTGATCGCTCGCCGACTATCCCTCGTCCGTCGAGAAGATCTGCTGATCGAAGGCTCAGGGAGCCGCCCGCCAAGGCGGATGACCTCCCTCTCCAAGTCTATCCGATACAGACACCACTCTGCCTCCCGCCGATGATAGATAGACAATGCATCATCGCGCTGCGCCAAAACTCTATCCCGCTCTGCCAACTGAGCCCGCAAAAGATCCCTCTCCAGATCCCGCATCCGTAGCAGCTCTGTAAGCCGCGCAACCTCATCGCCTACATCCGACCCCACCCCCTCCGTATCTGCCGAACGCATAGGACTCGCGGGGACAGTAGCCTGCTCAGGCTCCAACTGCTCCTCCACATCCTGCATGTCCGGCTGCTCCGGAACACCCAAGTCCACATCCTCATCTCCCACATCCACCATGTCTGCATCATCCAACGGCCCTCCCCAATCACCCCCTACCGCCTCAGCATCCTCCACTGCCGCCTCCGCGCCTCCCAGTGGACCCTCACCTCTCCAGCGCCGCAAAACCCACCACGAGTCATACTCAGTGGTAGTACCTACGTCATCCACATCCAACACCTCAATAACCACATCCGACTCCTCGCCCAATGGCACGAGGACAGGTGGCTCCAGATCCCTCTCATCTCCCCGACGACGATAGCCAACGGGCTCACCAGGAAACCCCTGGCGCACCCCAAACTGTCGTGTAACCCGATGGTACGAAAAGAACTCATGCTCCGTCCCGTGCCGCCCAGTCAACCATCGCTCCCTCCGTACCCGTCGGAGCCACTCTCCAGCCTCGAGCCAGGCTGGACGAGTCCCGATAGGGACGCCAAAACACCTCCCCTGGAGTGAGCCGTGAAAAGGCATCAATGTAGTGATCAACTGCACCTGCCCATCGCCGACTTCGCCCCTGCTCCGCAGACCGTCGCCACAAAGCCGCATAACCAATCTCATCATCCTCCATCACCGCCCGAGTCATCCACGGTAACCCGGTAGGCCTCTCAACAACTATGTGCCGCCAACCCCAACGACTCGCAACAAAAAGCCGCAATCGACACCCTTCCGTCGTCGACAGGACCCCGTCAGACTCCTCGTAAAGCTCGCGCCAACAAAGTCTCGTCCCCATCTCAGGATCAACGGTGCCTCTATCGGGCACTCTGCCAATCGCCACACCAAATCCAGCAGGTTCCACGGGAACCTCGTGCCTGACGAATCAGGGAGAAGAATGTTAGAAATGAGGCCCATCAAGAATGCGTGCCTCACTCCTAACACCCCCCTCTCCTTCCACCAGCCAACCAAAATCCCGCCAGCCTGGAAATCCGCCTCGGCTGTCTCCACTGGGTCTGCTACACCCAGCTCCCCCCCATGCCCAAAACATCTCGTGAGTATAGCAGTTCGCTGATCGAACGGAGATGTCCTAATAGGCAGACCATCTATCGGAATCCGAAGCAACCGATAGACGTCCTCAAGAGTCACAGTCATCTCCCCTGTCGGGAGATGGAAAGTATTGGTCCGCGGATCCCAAAGCTTGATCAGGGCCGTCAGATAGGCCTGATCCAAAACCACAGGCTCCAGTCGAGCCACCTGCTTGAGCCCAAGGGCATCAAGCCATTCCCAGTCACCATCAGTCAAGGCCAACCGCGCCTCGCAAAAGGCAACGGGTACACGGTACCGGCTCCTAACAACCTGCAAGAAAACAAAAAAAATAAAAAATAAATAAATAAATGAAAAAGATAAAATTTTCAATTCTAGGGTTTCTAACCTTAGTTGTTAAACAAAAAACATCACAAAAAAATCTTAAAGTTTTGAAAAGCGCAACACAAAAACAATGCATTCAGTTAAAGCAAAATAAGCCCTAGGGTCACTTACAGGACTCGCCTCGGCTCCGCCGCTCGAACCAGTTTGTGCACTCATGATGGCAGAGAGAATTCCAGCAGCGCTTCGCTTCGCAGAATTACCTCCTCCTCCCAGAGCTCCAAAATCGCAAGGAAAAAATGACACAAATGAGCCCAAAATCAAGTTTTGGCCCTTAAATAGGCCTTTTGCACTGGAATTCATCCTTGACTGGGATGAGCACTCTGATTAGCGCTCGTCCCACCCAGGGACGAATTCTCCAGATGGAATTCGTCCCACCCAGGGACGAATTCAGGCCAGCACAAAAAAAAATCAAGAAAAATGACTAAAAATGCACTAAAAACAGACAATAAAACTGCCTGACAGGATTGCAAATGCAACTGACAACATGGGCATAAAAATCGACATCGGGGTCACAAATTATCAATATCCTACTCCCTAAGAAGGCTACCATAGCCGGACCGCTCCAGGGGACAACAGATTTTGAAAATTTAATCCCAAAAATGATGTCACAAAAAACAACAAAAACAGTACAAAATTCAACAAAAACACAACATAAACATTGCCAGACACAAGTGCTCTTGCACTTAACCTCTTGGCATAGCAAAATTGATGTCGGGGTTTGCATTGTCACTATCCTACTCCCGAAGAAGGCTACCATAGCCGGACCGCTCCACGGGAGGACGGATTGCCGACAATTCAATCACCAAATGGTGTCACAAAAACAACAAAAACAAGACAAAATTCAACAAAAAACACAACAAAAACATTGCCGGGAATAAGTGCTCATGCACTTAACCTCTAGGCAGAGAAAATCGATGTCGAGGTCCAAATTATCGCTCTCCTAGTTCCCCAAGAAGGCTATCATAGCCGGACCGCTCCACGGGAAATAGGTTTTCGACGATTTCACCTCATTATGACATCACCAAAAGGGTTAACACCCACCAAAAATAGGTCCATATGTTGGAAAAATTGCACACGCTTAACGGTAAACCCTCTAAATGCAAACCTTGCACAAGTCATCTTGGGTCAAGCGACTCGTCGCTTCTCTCATGAAGGTCATTCCCTCATCGATTTGTCGCTTGAGGGGGTAGTCACACTTAGTCACCAACCAACAATCACACACCCAATTAAGGAAAATGACATGCATTCAAAGAATCATTGACAAAGACAATCACGCTCCTGCTTGGGGCAATAAACAAGCAACAATAAATCAATCAAACGCTTGGCATTTCGTGAATCATGAACACAAGGTTCCCCCTGAGGATAAAAACGCCCTTCACTTGTTCATGATCGATCAATGTCTAAGTTCAAGTCACACCTCACCAAAACCAGTTAATACTTGAAATCAAATTCCTTAGCTCGTCGAAGCAAGGATTCAAGAATGCATGCCCTTTCCATACTTGGGGCATCAAAATTTGGTTAGGTTACCAAGAAACCCTAATCATTAGTGCTTTGGTTATCTATTTTTGCTCAAATCTGCGTCACCATGCAGCTTCCCAAAAAGGGCATCGTAGACACCAAAACAGCACCAATCCGATTATGTATCAAACACCTCGCTTTCAAACCCCCCATCCCTCGATTAAACAATGTCTTAACCACTTTCATATTTAAAATAGGTCCATATGTTGGAAAAATTGCACATGGCTAACGGTAAACCCTCTAAAGGCACCCCTGCACAAGTCATCTTGGGTCAAGCGACTTGTCGCTTCTCTCACGAAGGTCATTCCCTCATCGATTCGTCGCTTGAGGGGGTAGTCACACTTAGTCACCAATCAACAATCACACACCCAATTAAGGAAAACGACATGCATTCAAAGAATCATTGACAAAGACAATCACGCTCCTCGCTTGGGGCAGAACAAGCAACAATCAAATCAATCAAACACTTGGCATTTCGTGAATCATGAACACAAGGTTCCCCCGAGGATAAAAATGCCCTTCACTTGTTCATGACTCGATCAATGTCTAAGTTCAAGTCACACCTCACCAAAACAGGTTAATACTTGAAATCAAATTCCTTAGCTCGTCGAAGCAAGGATTCAAGAATGCATGCCCTTTCCATACTTGGGGCATCAAAAGTTGGTTAGGTTACCAAGAAACCCTAATCATTAGTGCTTTGGTTATCTATTTTTGCTCAAGATCGCGTCACCCGCAGCGCTTCCCAAAAAGGGGCATCCGTAGACACCAAAACAGCACCAATCCGATTATGTGACTGCAAACACTGATCGCTTTGACAAACACAGCCCCCAGGGCAGCCCTCAGAGGTTAAACAGTGGTCTTAACCACTTTCATAGCAATTTTGTAAGGTCAAGAAGCAATTTGGCACACTTGGAAACTTTGCCCAGTACTCGTCTCACCCCGGGACGAATTCAAAATAGAATCCGTCCCACCCCAGGACGAATTCTAAATCCGTCCCTCGGGTGGGACGAATTCCAAGCTTAACGGGCAAAAAGGCAAATGGTGCCAAGTGGCAGCCCGTAACAGTCAGTTAAGGGCTCCTACCTTGCACGCATGTGTAAGTGGACGAGAGGGGCCGTTAGAGGACCGTTACAAGAAGCATTTATCAAAGTTCAAGTCAAGGGAGGACTCCCCTCCCTCATGGGAAGACAAGATCGCCACATGGCGCCCATGGCCAACACTTGGCTTTTGTGCTTCCCTCCCAAAGAGACCCCTTGGGTCTATAAAAGGTGGGACTTTTCTCACCCAAAATATACAGGTTGAAGGAGTGTTCAAGCAACGAAGTGTTGCCGAATTGAAGACTCACTTGCATCCCCCTTTGTTCACCTTCCCACATCCACCAATCTCTTTTGCAAGGGAGGTTGTTGGGTGGCCTTTGGAAGCTCGAACCTTACTCAAATCCGACGCATGGACATCTGAACCTACCAATTCGCCGACCCCCCAATCCTAAAAGGTTTTGGGCCCATCCTTGGTGGATTGGCTCCAAAATCGAGGGCCAACGGTGGGAGGCCCACTTGGGCACCCCCGCACCTCCCAAGTCCTAATTTTAGTTTTTGAGCACTTTAGATTATTTTTTAGATTGCATTCCGTGTTACTAGGTCTGATTAGTCTATAATTGCAATTTTGTAGCTTTTGGTCAGAGTTTAGGGTGTTTTGTATTGCTTTGTCGTTTCGCTAACTTGCAGGTGTCAAGGTCAAATTCCCGAGGGTGGAGGCCAAATTGGGAAAATCCGACCATCTGGGTCATCCCAAAATGGCCCCAATTACCTAACCCCCCTGTTTGTAGGTCCCGGGATCCGACATTGGAGCAGCAGGAGGTCGGTTTCTCCAACTCAGAAGAATTCGTCCCACCCAGGGACGAATTACAGTCAGAATTCGTCCTGCCCAGGGACGAATTCCAGTTGAGGTGGATTGGCCAGCTGCCTCAGTGGCAGTGGCCTTCTGGTAACTTTTCTTACCTTCTGTCAAGTTTTGAAGCAATTTGGATTCACTGTTTTCACGGTTTCAGGCAAATATTCGTATGCATATTTTGTTAGTTTTAGAGAGAGAATGCTTTTCATTTGCAGCAGGTGCTACTAACGTCTTGATCATTTCTTTGTTCGTAGGAGAAGCAGTAGAGGCGAAGAACTCATCGACATCAGCGGCGGCATCATCTTGGCCCGCCCATTGCAATCGTGGGCACGCGGAAGGAGGAACCATTCAGCGATTGTAATCAAACCCTATTTGCGCTCCTAGCCCCTGAAAAGGGAGGAGGCATTATTGTAACAGAGATCGAAAGAAATTAATGAAAGGGCTGTTTTTCTTTATCTGATTGCGTCTCTTCCAACATGTCTCTTTTTCGTTTCATGTAATTTACATCTCTAGGACTTAAGCGTGCTTAACTTTGAATGCAATTGCACTTGGTGTTTCCTTTGACCGAAATCTCGTGCTTTCATAGATATGCCAGGACTAGACCCGCAGCTAGTCATGCACAATTTAACGCTTGATCCGAAAATCAAGCCAGTAAAGCAAAAACTAAGAAAGATGCACCCAACAAGTGGCCTTGATGGTCAAAGACGAATTGCAAAAGCCGTTGGATGCACAATTTGTCATCTACGTGGATTATCCGCCATGGTTGTCCAACATGGTTCCCGTCAAGAAGCCCGACGGGAGGATTCGCATATGCACCGACTTTCGAGACCTAAACAAAGCGAGTCCTAAGGATGATTTCCCCTTGCCAAGCATCGACGCATTGGTAGACGCTACAATAGGTCACGAAATGCTCTCCCTAATGGACGGTTTCTCAAGATACAATCAAATTCGTATCAATCCCGAAGACCAACTCAAAACGGCATTCACAACGCCTTGGGGGACATTTTGTTATAAGGTCATGCCTTTTGGCCTTAAAAATGCTTGGCGCTACATACCAACGTGCTATGACTTATATCTTCCACGATTACATGCACAAAACTTTGGAAGATTACATGGATGATTTGTTAGCCAAGTCTAAATTGCGCTCAGATCATCTCGGTGACTTAAGCAAGATTCTCGATCGCCTCATAGAGCATAAGGTCAGACTGAATCCCAAGAAGTGCGTGTTCGGCGTCACATCTGGAAAACTCTTGGGTTTTATAGTCTCCAAAAGAGGCATCGAAGTGGACCCAAACAAAGTCAAGGCAATCCTTGAAATGGCTCCCCCAACCACTATCAAGCAGCTCAGAAGTCTGCAAGGAAAGGTCGCATCGATTAAACGCTTCATAGTGCAATTATCTGAAAAATGCCGACCAATGAACAAATTATTGCACAAAGGGGTCACATTTCATTGGGATGACGAGTGCCAGTCAGCCTTTGACGAAATCAAACAATACTTGGCTTCACCGCCAATATTGGCACCGCCTAGACCAGGTGTGCCGTTCTACTTATACATCTCAGCTACTGAGGTGGCACTGGGCGCAATGCTAGCCCAGAAGAATGAACTTCACAAAGAACAGGCTACTTACTATCTTAGCCGCACCCTGGTCAGTTACGAACTTAACTATGCATACGTTGAGAAACTCTGCTTGGCAGTGGTGTTTGCCACCAAAAGGCTACGCCACTACATGCTGAGCAACACGACGTATGTTGTGTCTAAGGAGAATCCATTGCGATACATGATGAGTCGTACTTATCATAGTAGCCGCACGGCGAAATGGATCATGTTGTTGACGGAATTTGACATTGAGTTTATTGGGCAAAAATCTATAAAAGGACAAGTCATAGCCGATCAACTAGCAGAGGCTCCTCTTGAAGACGATCAGCCTCTCGGTCATAGAACTACCCGATGATGAGGTCTTCCATGTCTCGGAATCGCCAGATTCTCAAGAGCCCGAGTCTCGTGCCGACATAACCTTATTTTTCGATGGTTCTAAATGCGAGCAAGGTGGTGGCGCAGGAATTGTATTCTTCACACCGCAGGCGCTCCAATGCCCTCCGTCATTTAAATTAAACTTCCAATGCACCAACAACAATGCCAAATATGAAGCCTTGCTCCTAGGTCTTCAGACAACAATCGCCATGAACATCAAAATATTGAACATCTTTGGCGATTCGCTGTTAATCGTCAATCAAGTCAAAGGGGTATATCAATGCAAATGCCCAGTTTTGAAGGCCTATAAAGCCCTCGTGGATAAATTCCTGGCAAAACTTGAGTGGTATGACATCGAGGCACTCCCTCGATCATCGAATCATTTTACGGACACAATGGCCTCCTTAGGGTCACTAATCCCGCAAGACCTTTCCGGTGATGTAACAACCATTCAAGTCAAAACCTTATCGCAACCCGCGATGGAGCGCGCAAGCTCAGACTTGACGCCAGGAATCCACATGATCCAGATCGAACCATCTTCGGATAAGTTCTTTCGAATCCGAGACTATCTGAAACATGCCAATCTGGGGTCTTTATTCTCCCCCACTCCCATTAATAGCAACACAACGCTATTCTTACAAGTTCTATCCCAATCAGCATTTGTTAGGGAAGAACTCCAAAAGGGATTGGCTGTTCAAACTGTCGAGGTATCCGATCAACAGGACCGGTATTTACCCATAAGAGACTACCTCAAGTTAGGTAATCTACCCTTTGGATTGACGCAAGCCGCAAAACGAACATTCAAACAGAAAGCGGCAAAATATGTCTTGATAGGAGACATTTTGTATCGTCGCAGCTACGACGGAATTCTTCTTCGTTGCTTGGACCAGCAAGAGTCCACTTGGGCAGTCACCCAAGCGCATGACGGTACATGTGGCGGCCACTTCAGTGGTATGGCCATTGCAAAGCGCATTCTTCGCATGGGCTATTATTGGCCATCTTTAGAGCGAGATTGCTGCGCGTATGTCAAGAGGTGTGTAAAATGTCAACATCATGCCAATCTGATGCACGCACCTTCCCAGGCCCTACAAAAGTCTAGTCTGCTTGGCCATTTTCGTAGTGGGGCCTCGATCTAATCGAAAAGATCTCCCCTGCATCGTCAGGCCGTCACACGTTTATCATAACGGCCACAGAATACTTTACCAAATGGGTGGAAGCAATTCCGTTAACCTCTACGACAGGACCCCGCATTGCGGAGTTCATTTTGCATTACATCATATGTCGTTTTGGTATTCCATCCAAAATAATCTCGGATAATGGGCCATCATTCAAGAACAAAGACGTGCGTGCTTTAACCACAAAGTACAAAATTCAGCACAGCTTTTCAACACCCTATTATCCGCAAGCAAATGGGCAAGCAGAGGCGTCAAACAAAACGCTAGTCGCCATCCTTAAAAAGACCGTCGTAGACAGTCATAAGGATTGGCACATACAAATCCCACTTGCCCTTTGGGCCTATCGCACTAGCATTCGGACGCCCACTGGGGCAACTCCGTTTTCACTAGTGTATGGCTCAGAGGCAGTAATGCCTCTCGAGTTGGAAATTCCTTCCCTCCGCATATCAATGCAGGAATTCATCGATGATGACACTGCGTGGCAGGCCCGGTTAGACCAGCTTACGTTGCTTGATGAAAGACGCGTTAATGCTCTCGAGCACTTACGTATCTATCAAGAGCGGCTTAAGAGAGCTTACAACATGAAAGTTCACCTAAGAGACTTTCGGGTTGGTGATCTGGTTCTGAAGGAAAACCAACAAAACTCTAATTTGCCGTCCCATATGAGGGACAAATTCACGGCAAATTGGCTAGGTCCTTATGTCATTGATAGCAAAATAGGACCAGGAACGTACAGGCTAGCTTCTCTTGACGGTATCAAGGAAACAGAACCCTTGAATATCAGTCATTTGCGACCATTTCATATCTAAGAAAGCCATGTACCAAAAAAAAAAAAAAAAATTCAACAAAAACAAACAAACAAAAAGCTCCAAGGATTATCGCAATCTCTTGGTCAACCCAAAAAGCTCCAAGGATTATCGCAATCTCTTGGTCAACCCAAAAAGCTCCAAGGATTATCGCAATCTCTTGGTCAACCCAAAAAGCTCCAAGGATTATCGCAATCTCTTGGTCACCCAAAAAGCTCCAAGGATTATCGCAATCTCTTGGTCACCCAAAAAGCTCCAAGGATTATCGCAATCTCTTGGTCAACCAAAATCTCCAAGATTATCCAATCTCTTTCAACAAAAAGCTCCAAGGATTATCGCAATCCTTGGTCAAACAAAAAGCTCCAAGGATTATCGCAATCTCTTGGTCACCCAAAAAGCTCCAAGGATTATCGCAATCTCTTGGTCAACACAAAAAGCTCCAAGGATTATCGCAATCTCTTGGTCAACCCAAAAAGCTCCAAGGATTATCGCAATCTCTTGGTCAACCCAAAAAGCTCCAAGGATTATCGCAATCTCTTGGTCACCCAAAAAGCTCCAAGGATTATCGCAATCTCTTGGTCAACCCAAAAAGCTCCAAGGATTATCGCAATCTCTTGGTCAAACAAAAGCTCCAAGAAATTCAACAAAAAAACAACAAAAATCAACAAAATCAACAAAGATTTGCATCTCAATTCTAGGCATACTCGAATTCATCAAAATCAACAAAAACACCATGCATAAATTTTACCACACTACGACGCTGGTCCTGGGAATGTACTAAGAGTTTCGATAATTCAGTCATCATTTTCCTCTTTAGCCATGTAGTGTACCAAGTCGAACGGATTTTACAAAGGTAGAGTCATACTTGAAATACACCTTGTTACGTAACATCCCAACACAAATCAAAACACTAAAATTCCCAAAATTGTGTGAACGAAAGACGAAACCTGCAAAATAATCTAGGTCACCACAAGCGAAACGGTTATCTTGCTCATCCCCCCGTGCGAATGACCCCTAGAATGCTGAGAGTTGGCAAAAGGACAAGCTTCCTCCCTACCCAATTCCCTAAGAATCCCTAAAGTTCTCAATAGTTGCAAAACACAAAAATTTGCAAAATGTCAAAACTCAAAAATTTGACAAACTATAGTGCACACATCAAAAGGCACAAACAACAGTGATTTTCGTCACTCCATATCCCCAATCCCTTGCTCAAAAGAAAAATCAATCAAAATAAACAGTGATCTTATCACTACAAAAGAGCAAGTATCCCAATACAATTGAAAAAAAGAAGGGAGTTGACCTTGAATCCCTGGAACTCTCAGAATTCTGTAGGTCATAAGGCAAGCTTCAATACCAACTCGGTAACAGAAGTAAACCTCCCGCATGACGATATATCTGTCACATTAACTTGTGTACAGATCAATGTTTGCATGTGGATGAGCTAGCTTATGACATCCTGGATTACACCGCGGATTAATCTTAGTACATACAACAAAGGAATTCGTGGAGCTAATTAGGTGATCCTCGACACGAGTTCGGTTGAAAGCCCATCTGGCACTGGCGGTATCCTAACAAATACCACTAAATGAACTCAATTGCACACACAGGGATGTTAAATAACTCGGTCAAAAACAAGTCCGATTCATACCTTGTTCAAAAGTCCTGTAAGATAAAGTACAATTATGGATAGTGAGTTAAAACTGTCTGAATCTCAGAAAATCTTACATTCATCCCAAAACCATCTGCGCTACTTATCATCCTTATGATACCATCAGAAAATACAAAAATAGCAAAGAAAAACCAGATAAATAAAAATAGCATTCATCCATTTTGCATATCACATAGGCATCTAAAACAATTCAATTCATCCGCATTCATCAAAATAAATAAACATGCATAACAAAAATCAATCACATCATCACATGTACAAATCCAAAAATAAAACCGGTATATATATATATATCGTCAAAAAAGATGCCCGCAGGCTACAAAACAGGTCCTCAGACCCCGCAATCATATCCAAAACCCAACCTAAGGCGTCGGCCACCATGATCACGCAGGATCGGTGCGACGGGAACTACCCCCCGTGGTGTGGGTCCTACGGGACCCTGCAGGGCGGCTACCGCTAGCCCCCGCATCATGCCTACTACCACCCCCTCATCTAACCGCCTCGCGGCGAGATGATGCTCGATCGCTCGCCCGACTATCCCTCGCCCGTCGAGAAGATCTGTTGATCGAAGGCTCATGGAGCCGCCCGCCAAGGTGGATGACCTCCCTCTCCAAGTCTATCCGGTATAGACACCACTCGCCTCCCGCCGATGATAGATAGACAATGCATCATCGCGCTGCGCCAAAACTCTATCCCGCTCTGCCAACTGAGCCCGCAGAAGATCCCTCTCCAGATCCCGCATCCGTAGCAGCTCTGTAAGCCGTGCAACCTCATCGCCTACATCCGACCCCACCCCCTCCGTATCTGTCGGACGCATAGGACTCACGGGGACAGTAGCCTGCTCAGGCTCCAACTGCTCCTCCACATCCTGCATGTCCGGCTGCTCCGGAACACCCAAGTCCACATCCTCATCTCCCACATCCACCATGTCCGCATCATCCAACGGCCCTCCCCAATCACCCCTCGCCGCCTCAGCATCCTCCACTGCCGCCTCCGCGCCTCCCAGTGGACCCTCACCTCTCCAGCGTCCGCAAAACCCACCACGAGTCATACTCAGTGGTAGTACCTACGTCATCCACATCCAACACCTCAATAACCGCATCCGACTCCTCGCCCAATGGCACGAGGACAGGTGGCTCCAGATCCCTCTCATCTCCCCGACGGCGATAGCCAACGGGCTCACCAGGCAACCCCTGGCGCACCCCAAACTGTCGTGTAACCCGACGGTATGGAAAGAACTCATGCTCCGTCCCGTGCCGCCCAGTCAACCATCGCTCCCTCCGTACCCGTCGGAGCCACTCTCCAGCCTCAGGCCAGGCTGGACAGTCCCGATAGGGACGCCAAAACACCTCCCCTGGAGTGAGCCGCGAAAAGGCATCAATGTAGTGATCAACTGCACCTGCCCATCGCCGACTCTGCCCCTGCTCCGCAGACCGTCGCCACAAAGCCGCATAACCAATCTCATCATCCTCCATCGCCGCCCGAGTCGTCCACGGTAACCCGGTAGGCCTCTCAACAACTATGTGCTGCCAACCCCAGCACTGCAACAAAAAGCTGCAACTGACACCCTTCCGCTGTCGACAGCGGACCCCGTACAGCTCCCCGTAAAGCTGCGCCAACAAAGTCTGTCCCCATCTCAGGATCAACGGTGCCTCTATCGGGCACTCTGCCAACTGCCACACCAAATCCAGCAGGTTCCACGGGAACCTCGCGCCTGACGAATCATGGAGAAGAATGTTAGAAATGAGGCCCATCAGGAATGCGTGCCTCACTCCTAACACCCCCTCTCCTTCCACCAGCCAACCAAAATCCCGCCAGCCTGGCAATCCGCCTCGGCTGTCTCCACTGGGTCTGCTACACCCAGCTCCCCCCCATGCCCAAAACATCTCGTGAGTATAGCAGTCCGTTGATCGAACGGAGATGTCCTAATAGGCAGACCATCTATCGGAATCCGAAGCAACCGATAGACGTCCTCAAGAGTCACAGTCATCTCCCCTGTCGGGAGATGGAAAGTATTGGTCCACGGATCCCAAAGCTTGATCAGGGCCGTCAGATAGGCCTGATCCGAAACCACAGGCTCCAGCCGAGCCACCCGCTTGAGCCCAAGGGCATCAAGCCATTCCCGATCACCATCAGCCAAGGCCAACCGCGCCTCAGTAAAGGCAGCGGGTACACGGTACCGGCTCCTAACAACCTGCAAGCAAACAAAAAAAATAATAAATAAAAAAAATGAAAAAGATAAAATTTTCAATTCTAGGGTTTCTAACCTTAGTTGTTAAACAAAAAACATCACAAAAAATCTTAAAATTTTGAAAAGCGCAACACAAAAACAATGCATTAAGTTAAAGCAAAATAAGCCCTAGGGTCACTTACAGGACTCGCCTCGGCTCCGCCGCTCGAACCAGTTTGTGCACTCATGATGGCAGAGAGAATTCAAGCAGCGCTTCGCTTCGCAGATTACCTCCTCCTCCCAGAGCTCCAAAATCGCAAGGAAAAAAATGACACAAATGAGCCCAAAATCAAGTTTTGGCCCTTAAATAGGCCTTTTGCACTGGAATTCGTCCTTGACTGGGACGAGCGCTCTGATTAGCGCTCGTCCCACCCAGGGACGAATTCTCAGATGGAATTCGTCCCACCCAGGGACGAATTCAGAGCACAGACAAAAAAAAATCAAGAAAAATGACTAAAAATGCACTAAAAATAGATAATAAAACCGCTCGACAGGATTGCAAATGCAACTGACAACATGGGCATACAAAATCGACATCGGGGTCACAAATTATCAATATCCTACTCCCTAAGAAGGCTACCATAGCCGGACCGCACCAGGCGAAGACAGATTTTGAAAATTTAATCCCAAAATGATGTCACAAAAACAACAAAAACAGTACAAAATTCAACAAAAAACAAGCAATAAACATTGCCAGACACAAGTGCTCTTGCACTTAACCTCTTGGCATAGCAAAATTGATGTCGGGGTTTGCATTGTCACTATCCTACTCCCGAAGAAGGCTACCATAGCCGGACCGCTCCACGGGAGGACGGATTGCCGACAATTCAATCACCAAATGGTGTCACAAAAACAACAAAAAAAGTACAAAATTCAACAAAAACACAACAAAAACATTGCCGGGCATAAGTGCTCATGCACTTAACCTCTAGGCAAAGAAAATCGATGTCGAGGTCCAAATTATCGCTCTCCTAGTTCCCCAAGAAGGCTATCATAGCCGGACCGCTCCACGGGAAATAGGTTTTCGACGATTTCACCTCATTATGACATCACCAAAAGGGTTAACACCCACCAAAAATAGGTCCATATGTTGGAAAAATTGCACACGCTTAACGGTAAACCCTCTAAAGGCAACCCTTGCACAAGTCATCTTGGGTCAAGCGACTCGTCGCTTCTCTCACGAAGGTCATTCCCTCATCGATTCGTCGCTTGAGGGGGTAGTCACACTTAGTCACCAATCAACAATCACACACCCAATTAAGGAAAACGACATGCATTCAAAGAATCATTGACAAAGACAATCACGCTCCCGCTTGGGGCAGTAAACAAGCAACAATCAAATCAATCAAACACTTGGCATTTCATGAATCATGAACACAAGGTTCCCCCCGAGGATAAAAATGCCCTTCACTTGTTCATGACTCGATCAATGTCTAAGTTCAAGTCACACCTCACCAAAACAGAGTTAATACTTGAAATCAAATTCCTTAGCTCGTCGAAGCAAGGATTCAAGAATGCATGCCCTTTCCATACTTGGGGCATCAAAAGTTGGTTAGGTTACCAAGAAACCCTAATCATTAGTGCTTTGGTTATCTATTTTTGCTCAAGCACTGCGTCACCCGCAGCGCTTCCCAAAAAGGGGCATCCGTAGACACCAAAACAAGCACCAATCCGATTATGTGACTCGCAAACACCGATCGCTTTGACAAACACAGCCCCTGTGGCAGCCCTCGTAGGTTAAACAAGTGGTCTTAACCACTTTCATAGCAATTTTGTGAGGTCAAGAAGCAATTTGGCACACTTGGACACTTTGCCCAGTACTCGTCTCACCCCAGGACGAATTCAAAATAGAATCCGTCCCACCCCAGACGAATTATCGAATCCGTCCCCGGGTGGGACGAATTCTAAGCTTAACGGGCAAAAAGGCAAATGGTGCCAAGTGGCAGCCCGTAACAGTCAGTTAAGGGCTCCTACCTTGCACGCATGTGTAAGTGGACAGAGGGGCCGTTAGAGGACTGTTACAAGAAGCATTTATCAAAGTTCAAGTCAATGAAGGACTCCCCTCCCTCATGGGAAGACAAGACTGCCACATGGCGCCTATGGCCAACACTTGGCTTTTGTGCTTCCCTCCCAAAAGAGACCCCTTGGGTCTATAAAAGGTGGGACTTTTCTCACCCAAAATATACAGGTTGAAGGAGTGTTCAAGCAACGAAGTGCCGCCGAATTGAAGACTCACTTGCATCCCCCTTTGTTCACCTTCCTACATCCATCAATCTCTTTTGCAAGGGAGGTTGTTGGGTGGCCTTTGGAAGCTCGAACCTTACTCAAATCCGACGCATGGACATCTGAACCTACCAATTCGCCGACCCCCCAATCCTAAAAGGTTTTGGGCCCATCCTTGGTGGATTGGCTCCAAAATCGAGGGCCAACGGTGGGAGGCCCACTTGGGCACCCCCGCACCTCCCAAGTCCTAATTTTAGTTTTTGAGCACTTTAGATTATTTTTTAGATTGCATTCTGTGTTACTAGGTCTGATTAGTCTATAATTGCAATTTTGTAGCTTTTGGTCAGAGTTTAGGGTGTTTTGTATTGCTTTGTCGTTTCGCTAACTTGCAGGTGTCAAGGTCAAATTCCCGAGGGTGGAGGCCAAATTGGGAAAATCCGACCATCTGGGTCGTCCCAAAATGGCCCCAATTACCTAACCCCCCTATTTGCAGGAGTTTTGCATGTCCCGGGATCCGACATTGGAGCAACGAAGCAGGTCGGTTTCTCCTACTCGAAGAATTCGTCCCACCCAGGGACGAATTACGATCGAATTCGTCCCGCCCGTGGACGAATTCCAGTTTAAGGTGGATTGGCCAGCTGCCTCAGTGGCAGTGGCCTTCTGGTAACTTTTCTTACCTTCTGTCAGGTTTTGAAGCAATTTGGATTCACTGTTTTCATGGTTTCAGGCAAATATTCGTATGCATATTTTGTTAGTTTTAGAGAGAGAATGCTTTTCATTTGCAGCAGGTGCTACTAACGTCTTGATCATTTCTTTGTTCGTAGGAGAAGCAGCAGAGGCGAAGAACTCATCGACATCAACGGCGGCATCATCTTGGCCCGCCCATTGCAATCGTGGGCACGCGGAAGGAGGAATCATTCAGCGATTGTAATCAAACCCTATTTGCGCTCCTAGCCCCTGAAAAGGGAGGAGGCATTATTGTAACAGAGATCGAAAGAAATTAATGAAAGGGCTGTTTTTCTTTATCTGATTGCGTCTCTTCCAACATGTCTCTTTTTCGTTTCATGCAATTTACATCTCTAGGACTTAAGCGTGCTTAATTTTGAATGCAATTGCACTTGGTGTTTCCTTTGACCGGAATCTCGTGCTTTCAGTCAAACACGAGATTAACCTCACAAAATTGCTTCTTAAACAGTGGTCTTAACCACTTTCATAGATATGCCAGGACTAGACCTCACAAAATTGCTGGCATATCTAGTCGTGCCAAATTGCTTCTTGACCTCACAAAATTGCTATGAAAGTGGTTAAGACCATTGTTTAACCTCTGAGGGCTGCCCTGGGGGCTGTGTTTGTCAAAGCGATCAGTGTTTGCAGTCACATAATCGGATTGGTGCTGTTTTGGTGTCTACAATACCATGTTAAGTTATTATTTTTAGCACTTAATATAACTACCATAATTACATCTAGGCATCAACCCTATAAATTATCTAGGATAAATAAGGATACACATTATTTTGTAATACTTTGTTTCACTTCATATTTTACCCCATTTATTTCTATTATTAGACATAAATCCTAAAATAAATAAAATATACATTTATAGGGAAGTTATACCAATGTATGAGAACCTATATTTAAACAAGTGTCATTGATGGAATCAATACTTTTCACATACTACCTTGCTATCATGTATCAATGGCTTTAATATACCTTAAGGTCTCTCTCACATATGACCACATATATTGAGAGGACTAACTTCTTCCACATATTAATAGGTATATCTAAATGGTGGATATATAGAACCGGTAGTATGTAGAAAAGGGTATCGTTTGAAGATATAAGTAACCCTCACCATTGTGTAAAATAAAAAAAAATACAAAGGCTACAAAGAAACGTATTTACATCACTAGAAAATATGGTAAAAGTAAATATAAAGCAAACAAAGAAGCAGACTGATATTCAAAAGTGTGTCTCACCAAAGATAGTTTAGGTAGAGAAAAATAAGTAGAAATTCAAAAATATAGGCCATCAAAAATAAGTGGAGGATAGGAACAAGATAGAGATCTCTATTTTAAAATATAAATGAAGAATTATTAGCATTGAGGTCCTATTTACATTCTATCATTTGAAATGCTTAAAAGTATGTATTAGTAGAAATAAAGAGATAATTACAAAGAAGTTGAAAATGGATAATTCTCAACACTTTAGGACTACTTAAGAATTATTATCAAAGAAACTAATGATTGACTTGAAAAAATATTTACATAACCTACTGGTGTAGTAAAGGTAATATACATAGCATTATTCACTCTTACTATCCTTAAGAAGAAATACAAAAGGAAATAGAAAATTGTTGAAAGGCTGAATAAGAAGCCCATGATGAAAATGTGTGTTATGGCACAAATTATCTTCTTTAGAGGATAGATGCTAGTTCTGATACACATGATGTTATATTTATATTGTGATACTAGTGAATTAAATCCTAGAATGGCATGTGTGTTGTGACATAACTAATCTTATACAAAGTACATATATTATATGTGATACCAAAAACACATTTTTGAATAGGCTCTTGCATTGTGATTATGCTAAAGAAACTATAACACTATAATAATTTTTCACACAAGATATTATGCTATATTTCTATTGATTAAGCTATTACATCACAATATTCTCAAAATTCTACTCAACATTGAACTATACATAATGAGTATGCTATTAAACATACAAATAACAAAAAAAAAATATTTTAACATAATTATTTTGTAAATATATACCATTTTGGTTTAGATGAACATATCTAAGCATTTTGAGAATTAGTTTGGAGTCTACATGTTTGACAACTATAATTATTTATTTAACTATATGTATTGTATTAAATTCCATTGAGTGCATGTTCAATGATATTTGTAATGTAATATATTTTTAATTAAGACATGACTTTAAGGGCCTCTGCAACCTAAAAGGACATTACTATATTTTGTACCCATAACATCAATTTTAGCATACCTCTAGCATAACTAAATCAAATTTAAATATTTTATATATTTAACATGTAAAAATACCACTATAACACCATAAAATAAATGTTTATTGGTAATTCTATATTGGTGCTATTGGATAATAGTGGTGTCACATTAGTTTTATTATAGGTATTCTTAGTGATGCTAAAATGGAACTTAAATGGAATAATATATCATCATCATAGCATCATTCAAGATAATATTCATGTGTCTATAAAATGTTGATGTGAACCATTACATATTAAAGATAGATAACCTATCATGAAACATTGAGAACCTACTCTTAAATGCTATTAATATGGTTAAAAGGTGTGGGCTCAACATACCAACGTAAGAGTATCACATTATTGCATGGGTTATAATAAATATAAATATTATTGGGTCATAATGGATTTGTAAGTGTGTGTGTAAACTTAAACATAAGAAAATTAGATAACCATATATGTTAAAAGGATATAAATAATTTGGATTTTCTACAATGACGTTTGCGGAAAACGTAAATATGATGGTTAGGTATTAAGGAGAGAGTATATTGGAAAGACCCTATGGATAATATTAATAATGAGGTAGATTGATATGGATTTTTAAATCTAAATTATATATTACCTATTCATTTTTCAATATTACATATTTAGAGGTATCATATGCCTATTGCAAACCACCTTTAAGGATCAAAAATCATCTGCAGTCATTAAATTTATTTAATGGGACAACCACCATCCTTCTAGAATGTGCCTAGGAGGATCTAGAAGACTACTTATTTTCAATATACTAGTCAACCATACATATCATATTATATTTTATATATTACCTTTTATTTACATTTTATATTTTATATTTCCTCATCATTCCTTCCAATAACAAAAGTATTGGACTCTATTGTGTTAAAAAATAGATCAATAGGTTGAATGTGAAAGCTAGAATAACCAAGTGGGTCTAATGAATCTTTATGATGATGGATTTTCAAGTAAAGAAAATTATTTCCTCCAACCTAAACATTATGGATATCCATAAATGGTGGCTATGGTGGAGTCTTCTACAAAATAATTGTAGTATATATAAAATACTATAAAGGAGGAAACATAGGTGGCTTGTTGAAATGACCACTAGAGAAATGGTATGTCTCTTGAAACGAAAAATCCTACAATATGGAAGGAACAATATGATGGAAAATGTGTACAAAATCTAGATTTGGGGCAAGAGCAGGAGTAAGAACAATAGGAGGAGGAATGATTATTGGTGTTTTATTATTTGTTTCTAAAAATATGTAACCTGGTGAGTGGATAAAAAGACTTTTGTTTGTGTGTCCTCATAATATCCATATCAAAGACGAATGTGATATTTTAAGCTTGATGAAGATTGACATGAACCAGTTGTATATTGTTCTTGGTATATAAGATGAAGAAGGTTTTATGTTCATGTTGTAAAGTGTATGTGTTATGTGGCTTGTGTGAGATGGATTTAGAAACATCATAAAATTTACTTCTTCATTGTATGTTTTCTCACACCATATGGATTACATGCATCGCATTGATCATTCATATCATATTGAATGTGGTTTTCAAACAATAATCCATAACACTCCATGGGGTTCATATTGTAGGTTAAAATATCCAAATATATTGGGTGAAAAGCAAAGGACACATTGCAAATGTGTGTGACTTTTGAGGTTGTATTCCTATCCTTCGAACCAAGGGAATAGGTATGATGATGTGGGAAGTTTGGCAATTGTAACTTGTCAACAACTGACTCTAAAATAAATTTTTAGTACAAAACATTGTTGATGATACAATCTATAGAAAAATCATGAGTAAGATGAGCATGTGTGATGAATAAAGAGTCATCCTCTCCCATTAAATAATGATTATTGAGTAAGATAAAATTGTTAAGTCTACATTTTAATTCATCATAGATTATATCCTCTCCAAAATCCTCACTAGGAACATTACTTTGCTCCTCATCATTGGGTGACTATGAAATCAAATTATTCTTTAGATTAAAATAGTTACAATTTTCGTGACTCTTCCTCTTACATTGAGTACACAAATTATTAATATCAAATAAAGGAAAAGGATTTTGAGAAGAGGATTAAAAATTATGGGTAGAATAAGAAGAGAGGAAAAGAAGAGGGTGAAGAGGAAGAAATATATTTTCATATTTTAGGTACTTTTTGTTACTAACTAGAGGGTTTAAGAACTCTTGGTGAGATAGGCTTTCAATTTACCCTTTATTGTACCTCTAGACTCTCCTCCATAAGTTGGGCTTGAATGAAATCTACATAACGTTGCAACTAAAATGAACTTTAACTACCTAAAAAATGCTCTTGAATTTTTCTCTTAAAATTCATGATGAGAGCTAATGTTTGATCTAGTATGTGAAGGAGGATTCATAAATTATCGAATGGCAGGTATAATTTGGCATTATCATATGATTTTGGTGTCTTAGATGAAGCCATTGAATGAAAAATTTATCATCATAGTTATATGGATACAATATTACCTTAAAGATAGAAACTAATTTATCCCAAGTGGTGATAAGATCTTGTGCATTTGTTTGCTCAAAAAATAGAACTTTAGAGACTCCAAAAAGTTTTAATTTTGTAAAATGGACCTTGCCCTATTCAGGTATGTGACTAAAGAAGAACCATTTATATATATATGATCCAACTATTAAGGACTATGATATCGCTAGAGCCATCATATATTTTAACTTCACATTTGGATTGAGGATGAGTGTTTATTTTGACATCCTAATGGACATGAATATTATTGACCTTGTCCACCAAATTACTAACTATGTTAGCTAATACCACCAATTATTCTACCAAATTAGCAACCATGGTCCTTCTATTCAATTCTAGGGAGGATGTTTGACCAAATTACATAATAGGTTAGGTGTAGATAGGAGATGAATATTTTATATTTAGGATTATCAAGTACTAGTAATAATACACCCCTTATTATAACATAAATCTTAGGGCACTATTAGGCATATTAAACTATCATAAAAGTAAAATTTTTTGCTTTCAATAGATTGTCCTTGAAAAATTCTTTTTAGGGAGTATATCTAGTCCTATACTTAGAAAAGAATATATGCCTCAAAAATCAAGAAAGACAAAGTCTCTCCTAGAAAAATAATAGATGGGGTGATTTTTCCTCAAACCAAGGGATGCAAGGAATGTTATTTAGAATGTTTAAATGGTTTTAAAATTCTATATAGCCTCATTTTTTTCACACACATAATTATATATTGTAAGGAATACAATATACGGTATTACTATACCTACCCATACAACTTGTGGGATTAAGGAATTTCTACTCCTATTACTTCATTGACTATAACTGCCTTTGACATCGTGAAATAATAGAAAATATATGCACCAAATATAATGATATATGATGTGCCTATGTTTGAGAGATGGGCTAGAGGGGTTTCTAGCACCAACTAAGACAAAGGTTACACTATTTTATTTAATGACATAAGCTTTGAATTTGAGATTCATTATATTCATTGCAATATACAAATTATGTAAACATGTTATATTTTGAACTTGAGCTATTCATCTATTAATATGATCCATGTGGGAGATGAATTCAATAATATGAGACAAGGGTAGTTGCATTAATATTTTCTATTGATATTGCATACAGATTCACATAGATGCTTTGGAGAGACCTTGCCTTCGTGCATTCCTAGTTTCTTCACCTTCAGATACCATGGAAAAACATAACATAGGGATGCATGGCTAGGTGAGGAAGAAAATTGTATATGAATGTAAATTGAAGTGATTTGAAGCCGCAAGTGCTAGGAGAGTGATATGGCATGCAAGGAGGGTCACGAGTTGCTTTAAGAAAATTAAATGTATTGGATCCTATTTTCTTGAGATTTTTCTATGCATATTGGAAAGTTATTTTAACTATCTATAAACTAAGAGAGTACCTAATTTATGGGTAATATATATTTGAAGCCGATGACACTTAGTGGAATAGGATAGATCATGTGTAGAAAGGATAGAAAAATATCCCATGAGTTCCAGTAGAGTGTAGATGCAACTATAATTAAATAGAATGGTGAGGCCATGAATTAATATTAGCTTTTTGATGGAAGTGAAGATGAAATATCATAATATAGGCACAAAGGAAGTGTGATGCATGTATGATTAGAGCATAGACAGTTTAGGGGAGGTTTATAGGAAAATATCACACATAGTAGAGAAGCAACACATGGAGATGTGCAAAATGTTATTGGGATGATGGTAGATCCATTATGAGATGGAGGTTGTTGGTTAGTCAATGTCACAATTCCAATTAGGATGACATACCAATAAAAATGCATGAATTTCAACACAAAATAGCATGTGTTTAGCATGACATGACCATAAAATTTATTAAAGTAGATATTGCTATGTTGCATAGTGCAATTTTTGTAACTCAACTTTAATTGATGGCACTTTGTGGCAATTAGAGAGTTGAACACTCTAAAATGCTTTATCTCTTTGTAATGTTTGCATACAACCTTTCAACCTTAGAGGAATTAGATATGTAGTTGTTGACTAGTGAAAGAAAAGTAGGATGGCATTGGCTTCCAATAATGAATATGAAGGACATAGTGTTGTTGAGGGCACATAAAATGAACTATTAAAGGAAAAATTGTTGTATTTTATAAGTAGATCATCCTATAATATTTAAACATTACAAGCAATTTATTTTTTCAGCAAGGCAAGCAAGAGGAGATCCATGAGAGCAAAAATTTCATCAGTTGTAGATGTAAATGGATACAACAAAAGCTTCTACAACCCAAATCAGGGGTTAAAAATGCACCCAATCCAAGGTATTGGAACAAGAGCTCTAATACTAGTTGATGTGAAAATTTTAATTCAAATTTCAAAGTACCTGTGTATTGATTGACACTTAATGTTTACAAGTAGCATACGTTTGTTATAAACTACCTTTGTAAAGAATCATGTGTGTCAATAGCTTAATTCAATGAGATAACCACCACATTTCTAGAAGGTGACTAGGAGGACCTAGAAGACCATTTTTTTTCCATGTGTTGACTCAAAAAACATATCATATTATATTTTATATATTACCTTTCATTTACATCGTATATTTTATATTTTATATTTCCTCATCATAGATAAAATATGTGAGAGTCTATAAGTGGATGGAATATTTATAAATGTTAAATAGAATATGAATGAAAATATTAATAATGCAATTATGTCTCATCTTATACTATTTTTGTGAGAATCTCTGATGACACTTTAGATCAATATCATTATTTCTCCAATTAAAGTTATGTACTTTAATTTTGTGGTAGACATTAAAATTTTCATCAAGGGTATATGGAATTAGGTGCATGATATTATAAATTTTATATCATAAAAAAGATTCTAAGGACCATTTAAGCTAGTAGGGAACTAATAGATTTCACTTTCATAGAATCACTTTAGGATGAACATGTCAAGTTTTAATTTTTCACATAAGCAAAATTTTAGTGCTATGATAACAACATAAAATGAGCATTCTTTGGTGACACTATAGTGGAACTATTATTGTTGCATAGCAATTATAGTTGATTTATTTTAATTTTGTTAAATATTTAACACTATTGTATCACCAAAATGGCACTATATATCATCATAGTGATGTGCATCAAGGTGTTATTCATGAATCAATAATAGGACTGCTTATTTTTTAATGTTGTATGTGGGTACCATATTAATTATTCCTTAGGGATTAACACTTACTAAATATAAAATGTTATTTTAGGATTTAGGTTTTATATGTCATATTAAATAAAATATTTTACTATATAAAATCAGTAAAAATTTATACCAAATGCATTATTAAAATGAATTTTTTATGCATACCTTACATGGACCAATATGGTATGATAAAACACTAATAATATCCCTATATTACTATTATTTTTAGTGGTTGTACTAGTATTGCATAGTTCACTAGAGGACATAAGCAATTTTTGGTGATAGTTGTAGATTTAAAATCCATTTCACTTTATATTGATACATAATATAGTTTAGCATATCTTAAAATTCACTTAACCAAGATATATATGTTATCTTTTAATGATACAAGAGTAATCAATCACAAGATCTAAGCTATGCTAAGATGAGTAGTAATGGAAATCTGGTACAATACTAAAATATGCTATAACTAGAAATTATAAGAATATTATATTGCAATATAATGAAGGAAATGGGCACCCCAATAACTGATGCTTTTAGTACTACATTTTACTCCATCACCAATATATATCTACTACACTACAACAATAACTACTGCTATCTCACCTCTATATATAACATAGACTATGAGGCCCTATATATAGGAATATGGATTCCTTTCCAACACTCTATCTTGATGTACAAGTGGACACCTTGAACTTTGAAACTTTTGCATTTATTACTTCTTCATCAAGAAACTACTTTACTTTACTCTAAAGTAACTTGCTACTCTAGTTATGTCTTGAAAGCATGAGATTCCAAAAATAAAAGGAAAACTATATCTATGCAATGTAAGACAAAATATAACACTTTAATCCTATGCCTTTGAAATGCACAAAACAAAGAAAGGAGATAAATCGAAAATGAAAGAAATATGTATGGAAAGCACAACCCTTTTTATTCAATTTTCTTATCCTCGGTTACAAATATGTCTCCTCCCTTTTTAGGGGCTAGGAGCGTTAAATAGATCTTGGTTACAATTGTGACTTAGTCTTCCTCCTTCCGCATGCCCACATGCAAAATGGGCGGGCCAAAGTGTTGTCGCCGCTGTTGTTGATGAGTCCTTGTTTCTTGCTACTTCTCCTACGATCAAAGAAACAATAAATGCATTAGTAGCACCTGCTGCAAACATGAAACATTTGTTCCTTGAAAGTAGAGAAAGATGTATGCCTAAGACTGACTAAACTGATGCATGAAATGATCCTAAATGAACTGCAAATCTGACAAAGGTTAGAAGACATTACCAGAGGGCCATTGCCATTGCAACAGTCGTCCAATCTACTTTCAACTGGAATTTTTCCCTGTGCAGGATGAATTTAGACTGTTATTCATCCCCGAGTGGGACGAATTCGACTGTGTTAGAATGCCAAGTTGATGTCGCTCCAATGTCACACACCGGGATCTCAAAAACACCTACAGACAAATGGGTTAAGTAATTGGGGCCATTTTGGGACGACCCAGATGGTCGGATTCTCCCAATTTGACCTCCATCACCAAGAATTTGATGTTGTTACCTGCAAGTTAGTGGGACAACAAAGTGACAAAAAGCATGATGAAATCTGATCAAAACGTTATGGAATTGAAGATATGAATTATCTAGATAGTATAACATGAAATGCAAGATGAAAAAATGATCTAGAATACTTTAGAATGAAACTTAGAAAATGCAGGGTGCCCGAGTGGGCCTCCCACCATTGGCACTTGATTTTGACGCCAATCCACTAGGGATGGGCCCAAAATCTCTTGGGATTGTGTTGTCGGAAAATTGGTGGATTAAGGTGGTCAAATGTTGGGTTTAGGTCCAGATCCACACTTCCAAAAGCCACCCAATAACCTCTCTTGCGAAAGATATTAAGGATGTGAGAAGGTGAATCAAAAAGGATGCAAATGGGTGTTCAATTGGGCAGCACTTCGTTGCTTGAAAATGCCTCCAACCTATTCTATTTGGGTGGGAAAGTCCACCATTTTATAGACCCATGGGGTCTCTTTGGAGGGGCATGCAGGGATGCCATGTGGCAGCCATGCCTTACGAAGAGGGAGGAGACTCCTCCCTGACTTGGGCTTCCATGAATGCCTTTGTGACAGTCCACTAACTGCCAACCTACCCACATACACGCGCATGCATGGAAGGAGGCAATAATTGACTATCCTTGGCTACCACTTGGCGGCATTTTTCTTTTTGCCCATTAAACCTGGAATTCGTCCTGACCAGAGACGATTTCAGAATTCGTCCCTGGGTGAGATAAATCCCAGTTAGTTTCATCCTTGGATGAGACGAATATTGGGCAAAGTGCCTAAATGTGCCAAATTGCTTCTTGACCTTACAAAATTCCTGTGAAAGTGGTTAGGACCACTATTTAACCTCTGAGGGCTGCCTTGGGGGCTGTGTGTCAAAGCGATCAGTGTTTGTAGTCACATAATCGGATTGGTGCTGTTTTGGTGTCTACATGTACCAATGCTGTAATTATTCATCAAGAAACTATATTTACATGATCCAAATGATGCAATATACTCTAACAGCCCCTTATATTACATTATTTAGGTATTGAAGACTTCAATATTCGATATGGATCTTTGTCTTGAAGATGTTATTTCACTTTAACTGGTCCTTTTAGTTCACTTTGCATTGTATGCCTCCTTGATGTGGTTCCTCTTCTTCTTTATTATTGTATTTAAATGTAGTTTTTATACTTTCATAGGTGGTAGTACTATCACCTGATTCCTACAAAAAAAGTTTATACTTTGTCTTTGTTCTTGTTGTGAATGGAGACTTATATACAATCACTTGAGGTATCATGATAAGATATTGAGTTAGTAGAACTTGAAGTATCAATACTGCACGAGGATTAAAATATATTCTCTAGATATGATGCATCCATTTATATTTTATTTTTAAGTGATTTTATCTCTCCTTTTTGTTCTACATTCTCATCCTTGTAACATTTGAATGTAATTAGTGTTATGTATAATATCCTACCATATTCTAAAGGAATTTGAATGTCACTCTTTCCATTATCAATTGCTTCAGTGATCCGAGCATGTAGATAATATTCCATAGTTTTAAAATTATCTTTTAGGGCTTAACTATGAATTATTTTTGAGGCAAGATCTGAGTCTTCTTCAAAATTTACAAGTAAATTCCTTATTCCAATTTTTATGGCACTTGTTCTTTCCTTTCTAATGATGTTATTCATGTTATTGTTCACTGTATTCCTTGAGGCAGACATCTCTCTTTGTTTTGTTTTTTTTTTTCTTAAGAAAACTTTTGTTATATCCTTTGTAGTAGACTACCTTATGACTCCCTAGTGATTAAGAACAATATTCTTTTGCTTCTCTAGTATTTGATTTTGTAGAATATTATATCTATCTTGAGTATTTTATCCAATTTGATAAAACCTTTAGGTTTTGTATAATTCTTATATCTCCCTAATTGTTATGTTATGTTATAAGTGCTTTTGAAAGTAGTACTTCAATGTTGAGTTGATTTTGTAATTTTTTATAATCAACTTCTATTTATCATTATTTCTCCTATTGAACTTATGTACTTATCAATTTTGAAGTTCCTTTAGGTTGGATTCTTTTTGTCCCTCTAATTAATTCCAACTCTATATGATGTTTTAACAAACTTCTTTCTCCTACCTTCACTAACTTAATCTTTAATTTTATAATTCCAAAATATTACAATTTGATGTAGCATACCTTATAACTCCCTATTTTTAGAATATTAGAAAATAATAGACATAATAGTATTTGAAAATATTTTATAATTAGTAAGGTGGTCAACCTTATATATCCTACTTGATTTGCAAATATCCATTATTTATTTGTTCCTTTATTAGGATTTCTTTCTTGATTTCTAATAATCAACCAATATACCTTATAACTTCAATAATTTATTAAAGCAATTAAATTTAATATTTACCTTAGCAAGGCTTGTTGCTCTACGTATCCATGAGTAGCTCAACGTACTTTGATGGTTGGGTGAATATTCCTTTCAAATCTTCATTTAATGCTACTTTGACCTTGATATCCAAAGAGGGGCTTGTGTGCTCTTTATTCAAACTTTATGTCTCCCGATACTATTATGGCTTGGTCTTTTCTTCAACGGGTGCTTACAACCATGAGCATTTAATGCTCTTCTTCACTACTGATATTTATGATAGTTTGACTCTAAAGCTTATCTATTCTTCAATATAAGCTATGTTCTACTTCATTGTAGGCTTCATTCTACTTCATTGTAGACTTCATTCTACTTCATTATAGGCTTGATTCTACTTAATTTTAGGCTTTTTCATGTTCTCCTCTTAGATATTTGGTGATTTAATATCTATGAGCTCTTCTTAATAGCTTGCAAGTGGTATGTGTAACTTGGATAACGTTTGTGACTAGTCTAATGCTTTCTTTGTGTGGTTTCCAAATGTCTTTATGAGCTCCAACATATATAAGACTTCTTTTGAGTAATTATTGGGCTTGCCTAACACATTATCCAAGTGGCTTATGAGTTTTCATTGATGTTGTAATTCTCCAAAGATGCTAGAACACTTTTATCCAAGTGGATTATGTAATCCTTGTAATGTTTAGGTTTTTACTTATTCAAAGAATGAGTGCTTCGTGTTAGAGATCACAAGTGGAAATTTGCATGTATTTTCCCTCCAATGCCTTTCTTCTTCTATAAACTTCTTCTTGCCAATGACCATCCAACTAGTTCTTGCTCTTCAACACTTATTGAAGGTTGGATCTTGGCTTGATAGAGGTCATACAATATTGGATATGGTTCTATGGTGGTCCGAGAGCCATTATGAGCACTCCTACTCAGTAGATGTCTTCCTCAAGCTAGATTATGGGTATAGCTTCTTTCGCTTGGTTGTATGCACTATCTCCTTTGTGCTTTCAATATGCTAGTTTAAATCTCCTTTACAATGTAGACAAGATGATGGCTAACATAGATGGACAATGATTTTTTTGTGATATTTTGTGCTTCAAGTTACTTGCTTCTCTTTTGTAATATTCTTTTGTGTTGGTTCTAATGATGGCTCCTTTGTACTATTTATTGTAGGAAGGGGATGATTTGATGTTATATTCTTTTCTAGATAACTCTCTCCTTTGCTTGATTAATCTACTAATGAAATCAAGCTAATAATCATGTACATAGTAAGCTTTTGAAAGAATGATTTTTGTACTACCTTTAGTGCATCTTAGATCTGAGACTCTCCAAGTCTTGATTTGTAACTTATTTCAATGCTTTAATGGATTCCTTCTTCTTCTCCACTCCTTGGAGTATTTTTGATCTACTTGATGACTTCTATAGGCCACAATGTATTATAGATATTGAGTACTAACTAGTGTCTTTAGACATTTTGATATTTGTAGAGCTTGTGCTATTTTGGTTTTCTCCTCAAGCTAATAATGAATGCATATAATGATTTTTAAGAGTAAATGAGTTAACCAATATAGAATAGTGCAATAGTATATTTACTGTATTCCTCCTTCCATGCACTAATAACTCTTAAAGAATGCACTTAATAGTATTTGCAAATTTAAAATAAGAATAATATCTTCTAAAGAATACTTTCTTTAAAAGAAATCTAAAACATGCACTACAATCAATATTGTAGGATGTAGTCTTTTCTAAGATAGACAATAGGCAGATGATATTTTTATTTCTATAAAAATATATCCAACTCCTATTTTATTGTGTAGGTTATAACATTAAAATTAATTTCCTTTTGCACATTTTAATACTATATAATGCAACCTTATTTTTGCAACTTTTGAATTCTAATCATCGTGCTTTAATGGAACTGTATATTAACCCTAATTAAGGTTTAACTAATAAATTTTTCTGCACCCAAGTTGCTTACCTTTAATGGTCTATAGATGAAGAATTGTGAGGTGATTCGTTTCATCTTATTTTTGTCGTGACACTAGATGGATTTTTGGCTTTGCTTGATTGTTTAAAACAACTATTATATCTGTCTTAATTTGTAGCTCTATAATAATTTTGACTTGCTACTTGATTATGTACTAGATGAATTGATTAACCTTCAGGATGACCTCTACAACTTTGAATTTTTGCAACTAGTATTGTTGTCCTAATTGTTATCCTTTTTGGTAGACAATCTATCTTCTATAATGTGCCTTCTTAGGTTTGAAAGGTAATCTCCAAATCTCTTGTATTTGTTGGGATTATTTTATTTGTGTTCTTCTTCAAATTAATTTTTGAATTCTAACTTCAAATGGGGCCTTCCTCTCAATATTATGATAGTCTTGAGATATTTACAAATATTCTTCAAAATTTGACAAACTACTTGCCAAATATTTCTCCTTTGGGATTGTTGTTGGATGGCAATAATTGTCTCAAATCTTTTGCTATCACGAGCTTCTTCTTGGAGATGAATTTCTCTAATTATTTCTTATAGGAAATTATTTGATAGCTTCAAAAAAATTTGCAATTAGGCTCTCAAAGCCTTCTTCTTGTTTCTCCTTGAGACCTCTCCAAGGTCTTCTATCTTGCAACTATTTGTGTCTTCTTGATGAGACATTTTCTTTAACTTTCTACTCTGGAAGTGTTGTTGATGGGATCAACTTCTTAGATATTTGGATTTATCTACTTTTAAAATTAAGGTACTGGACTTTGCTCATCCTTCTTCAATATTCCTTCTTTTGGAAGTTCTTCAATGAGACATTTTGTGAGTCTCTTCAAATTCTTCTAGAATAGATCTTAAATTTGTTATTTCCAATGGAATATTTTCTTAGATCTTTTCAACTTCACTATTTATTCTTGAAACTAGTCGTATGGGTTCTATGTTGAGTCATGGTCTTCACAATCTTGTGGAAAGACTAGCTAATCTACAATTCGTAGTATTCAATGGATATCACCAATCTCCTATCTTCTATTTCTCATAGACTCTTCTCTCGAGTGTTTTTTTGAAATAAGGCTTTTGTGGCATTTTATTCTAGGTCAAGGCTCCTATGTCCTTTTCTTCTGGATCAAGACTTCTATGGAATTTTATTCTAGATCAAGGTTTCTATGGACTTTTCTTCTAAATCAATATTTGTATGGTATTTTATCTTCTACAATGTGTAGGTTTGTATTAGGACTTCCCTTAGTTTTTTGAAATCTCCTCTTTTTCTTTAGGTTTTGGAAATGAAATCTCCTAACAAAAAATCCTAAGAGAGCGGTGTTTGGATGTAGCAATGCACAATAACTGATCTAGTTTGCAAATACATAGTGGGTTTAAACCAATAGTAGCAATAGTGGTCCTTCTCATTTTTCTATCACTCAACATGGTAGAATGAATGATGAGTCCTAGACTTCACGAGTTTTCCTGTAAATCTGTAGGAAGACTCTAGCCAAATGTAATCTTAGGAATTTTGGAGCTGATATTTTATTATCTCCTCTCTTGTGACTCTATCTATTCCTATTGATCTACCATAGCTCTGATACCACTATTATATTTTGATGATATGGGAGTAATCAATCACAATATTTAAGATATGTTGATATGAGCAGTAATGGTGTTATAGTACAATACTAAAATATGCAATAAATAGAAATGATAATAATATTACAATGCCATATAATGGAGAAAATAGATACTCCAATAACTAATGCTTATAGTACTACATTTTACTCCATCACCAATCTATATCTACTACATTACAGTAGCAACTACTGTTATCTCACCTCTATATCTAACACACACTATGAGATCCTTTATACAGGAAGATGGATTCCTTGGCCAACACTTTATCTTGATGTACACGTGGAAACCTTGTACATTTATAGCTTGCACATTGAAACTTGTGTATTTATTACTTCTTCATCAAGCAACTACTTTACTTTACTCTCAAGTAACTTCCTACTCTAGTTATGTACCAAGGGTGGTACATTTACATGACCCAAATGATGTAATATACTCTAAAAATATCATGTTCAATTGATTTATCAATTTATAAAATATTTTACTTTGTATGATGTTCCATATATCAATTTATTGACCTATTCAATGATTTTAGTATAAATTTATGATATAAATAAGACATAGAGACTAGTCATATCAGATATGGACTAGTTATTAGTTCGTTCAATTTTCTAATACAATTATGTTAAAGGGTTTATAATTCATACTTGATTAGTGGAAAATTAAAGGTTGCAAGTTCAACTATATTGAAACCAATTTTTTTTTTTTAATTAACATGGTGGAATCAATAGATGTCATGCATCTAGGTAGGTTATCTATATTTTATTTTTACCACAGTATTCTATGCTATTATCCCCATATCAAACCACAATTATTAATTTCAAAACTAATTACATTAACAGTCTCTAGGTTCATTCAAATTTCATAAACTTATTTACATGTTATCCTCTTGATTGTTGGATATTCCACCAAGTTTAGTCAAAAGTTGGCTCCTCAATGTTATCTGCCATACAAGATGGTGAATTGCATTGGTGAAGTGGTATATTAGTGGGAGGTTCCACCATATTCTCACATCCATCATGTATCTTATATATCTTCTCTCAAATATGTTATTGGCCCAAACATGCAGTCTCATATGGAGCTTCTAGCACTTGATAAAGAAGGTAAAATTAGTCTCCAACCTAAATTAGTGTTGCAGTCCATAGTTTATTATATTTTATCTCAATAAATTTAGGATATTACCATCAAGTGATAGGACATTCTAGATGAAGATGCTATGTGGGATACTAAGAGTTTTTTCAAATATATTTTTTATCTTTTAATATAAATATTCTAAAGGGGAAGCCATGTAATGACTCCAATATAGCCACATTAGCCATATTATTTTTTTAGCTCAATAACTAGGCTTAGGTAGCTGGCCCTTGAGCATAAATATTAGGATTGATGACTGATTTAATCCATAAATAGGAAAATTTAGGTCATATTTTTTTAAAATTTTGAATTATTTTGTATTTGCATGCCATGACACAACTAGAGGATAAGTTTCATGATTGCCAATACATTAAAAAAATTATTCTACTCCTTGAAAGAGGTATGTTTTTTATTAGTTGATTTCCTTTCTCTCAAATGGATAAAATGATGTCAAAATAGTATCATCAACTAAATTCTAAGAAGTTGACCATAAATATATTATAATTTCAATGGATCAATCATATCAATGGATGGATAAACTTCTATTCTTGATAAGGTTTTATACTTTGATGTCATGTAATTGGTCCCATTGATATTTTGAATCTTCTAATCAATGACTATGTTTGAGTAAGAATTTTTTAACTTTATGCAATGATGTTTTATTCTTTTATTAAAATAGAATTAAAAAAATAAAAAAATGAAAATACTATGTACACTATACAATTAGGAAAGGTGTTATTTTTTGCTCAAAATAGCTTTTATATACTACCCATTTCTAGAAATGGGTAATCAAATTTCATCCAAGAATATCACATTGTATGTATTTATGACTTATATGTTGGTGATATAGTAAGGACTAGTTCAGAATGAGTCAAAGTTGACATCTTTATTAGGTTTTACTCAATATTCATCCTATTTTATCTTGAAGTTGCATTCCTTCAAGTCCATAACCATCTCGTTTTAGTTTAAACATATTATAATTATGGTATGATATTCATAAAATCACCTAAAATCCTTATATTATTCTTTTTCTACATTAAGCTATTTATTATTTCTTGCTTGCACAAACTTAATCTATGCGTATTTTATCTCTAATTACTTCACCAATTGAAATTAAGGTAGTTGTAAGTTTATTAGCATATCTAGCTTTATATACACCAACATATAAATTTAGTTTTGAAATATACCTTTAGTATGATCTTATCATCCTATAATATATTTCTTAGTCTATATTGGATTCAACAATGGTATGATTTAGTATTATAATCATTTTATTTTTAGTTTGTTTGAATAATCTATTTTTAATGGATACTAGTTGGAAAATGTCTTAATTACTATGCTTTATTCTAATGCAAAATATTTGCAATTCTCTATAATAAAATACTTCATACTATTTGTGATAAACACTAATGGTACACTAAATTTTGTGATGATACTTTCAAACAAGCCAATAATCACTGCTTGGATTTCTCTTTTGATAAGAACTACTTCAACTCATTAAGTACTATGGTACACTACAATAAAAAAATGACATCCTCTAATTGAGGATGCATTGGTTTTTTAAATGAAATCAAGAACCCACCACTAGAATGAAAATTTCATAACTATTGTATACAATGAGATCATTATTCTTCTCCTTATGATGAACATGTAGTATGACTTACACATGTTGATCGATTGAAACAAATCATATAGGATATTATATTAGTAGTATCCTACTCTTAGAATATTGAGCTATTGTGTAGGTAAAATAATTACATCTTACTTGTCTATAATAGTATTCATAGAATAAGTCTAGGAACTTCTCTACTTAAATAGACCTCGATAATACACTAATAAATGATTTCTAATGCACATATCTAGATTTTTATGTTGAAATCACCCCCTTTTGCATTATTTTTGAAAAAGAATTTGAAAAAATTATATTAAGAAATATCATTTGCAAGTTGGGATGGGACATCAATAATAAACTAATAAACTATTTTCTAATGTACATATCTTGATGAATGGCACAATAATGTGATAACTTAGGAGGTAGACCTTTTGGTTCACTAAATACGTCTTCATAAATATCCACAATATCTTGAAGATCCCTTGGAAGAGTTGTAGGAGAAGGATCCAAGGATTGAGCCTCGATGGAGTTTATTTGGGCAAGAAAACCATAGCCACATTTCTTCAATATCTTCTCCATGCTATGTGAACTCAATAATCTAGAAGGAGGAGGTTGAATCCCATAAATACAAATGGCCCTTCCATTCTCTATCCACATGATGTAGAATTTTTAGAGATTAATAGTAACATCGTCGAGTTGAGATAATCATTATGCTCTCAAAATGACATATGAGCTTCCTAGGTTCATAACAAAGAGAGTACCCATCCATGTATAATTTTCCATTTGGATTGTAATTTTAGATGTTTGACCCACACATTGAGCATTGCATCCATTTGCAGTGAGGACTTGAAATTTAACTTGATTAGAAGAATGGATATACAAGTTCAAGTATTTGGTTGTTTTATAATATTTGAAGTTATGTGTACTTCTTGAATCAATCAACACATTAACACGTTGGTTTTTAATGAATACTTTTACCTTGATAGTATGGTGAGCTTGAATAATCATAAGTGCATGTACCAAAAGAGTCATTGCATCCTCCTCTTGTATTTCATAATTTCCTAGTTCTATAGCAGTTTGAGGTAAATATTATTTCTTAGAAACTAATGCATAATCATATTCTAAGTGTAATTTTTGATGTTTCTCACAAGCTTGATCTCTTGGGTTATGTGAATAAAATTTAGAGAAAAAAATCCTATGGAATGCTCAAAATTGCAAAAAGGATGATGAGTGTTAAAATCATGTCTATAGGGAGGACCAACATCTTGGAGTTTTTGTTCTGCTACTTGAGCTATACATTGTGCATCATCTAGGGTATATGGATCATGCATGTCAAATTACTTGTGAATATTATCCTTAATACCATAGCAAAAATCAGAAACTATTACTACCAAACATAATTCATGTGTATAGGTGAGAAGACTAGTGAATTTAGAGATATAGTCATCTATTGATATTTTTTGCTTAATTTGCATAAAAAGAACCACATATAATTTGGAAGATACCTTATCATATCCTCTAATAAATTTTTTCTTAAATTGGGACCATAAAAGAGGACACCCATTTTGATGAAGTTGCCATAACAACCATTGATATGCCTAGGTACCTAGCTTAGAAGTTGTAAAAGTGACACGATATATTTTTGGAATATGGTGTAATCGTATAAGGCCTTCCATTTTTACCAACCAACCACAAGGGTCAACCCCTTCAAATATGCGTATTTTAATACAAGGAATTTGAACATCATAAGGCTGTTGCAAATAATTGGAAGCATCGCCTACTTCTGGGTTAAAATCATTAGCAAAGCCTTTGTTAGAAGTAACCACTTATCTTTTATGAGTGTTTAAAGGTTCAAGATTGAGAGTATGTTATGACCAATGGGTATGAGTATGTGTAGCAGTAGTTAGATTGGCCTTAATGGCTCTCAACGTAGTATGAATGTCATTCAACATTGTATATTATTGAGTAGGCTATTGACATAAGTGAGGATCAACACTATTAGAAATTGGGATAGATGGGTTAGAAGAAGGATTATTGAGAAAAGGATCAAGATTGTTTGAATAAGGTGAAGCCATGGAATTTAGTGAAGAATAATGATATTGGTCAAAACTATTAATGTTATTAGGAGTATTGTGATGTGTACCTTGATTTCTAGGTTGTTATTTTATAGTCATAAACACAATTGCTAATCATTTAGTATGTTGTAATATTCCGTCTATTTGATTCCACTCACGAGGTTCACTCATGCACTTGCTAAGCTGGTGGAGTCAAAAATTGAAAAATTCCTTCAATTATAATTGAATTTCTATGGTCCTTGGTAGCAATAGTATAATTTTGTCAAAAAAATACAAAAATTTGCTTCAACAATTGCAAAAAGTTTGGGAATTTTTTTTCTCAATTATTGGTACGATAAATTGTGGTAAAAATTTGGCAATTTTTTAATTTGTAAAATATTGGGTCAATATTTTGTTCAACATTCAGGTGCACTGGCTGTTGATTGGTAGTATTTACAAACTTAGGGTACCCAAAATTCTCCTTCTAGAACCTTCTCTAATACCACTTAAAGTGAAACTTCATAGAATGGTGCGATTATCAAATATAATGAAAATAAAATCTTAGATATAACATAACTTGGTGAATACAACCACTTAGAGAGGGAAAATATCATATCCACTTAGAGAGGGTGAATTCTCTTGTAATAAACATAATTTAAATGAATGTTCAATGATGAAAATTTAATAAAGCATTCTATCTATTAATAGATGAAAAGAATCAATGAACCGACATTACTAATTTGGAATCATTACATTAGCTATCAAGAACACCTACTTACAATAGTAAAATATCTACATTGAATCCAAATCTTCTAAACCATATTTCTACAATGGATGTCCAAATTAGCTAAACACTAGATTTTCTCACCAACCTACCTAATCCTCTCATCCTTAATAGCCATGCCACTGTGCCACTGAATCCCTACATCCTTATGAGTATCCATCTTAACCAGGAAGTTCACCACTTTATTTAGATCCCTACACACATAAATAGGAATCACATCATGTAATTCCATCCACAATTTCTTAATTTGGGTGATAATAATCCTCAACCTCCATGTCTTCAAAGCAAATTTTCTCATACAATCTAGAGATCCTACCAATTTTAGAGAATATAATTCTAGGATTATCCTCTGGTAACTTTATCTGACTACCAAAATAGAAGAAAATTTGATAGCTAAGTCTTTTGCTTCATTTTTCATGACCCTTCCTAGGCCAAGTTCCCAATAGAGCACTATCCCAACATGATTCTTATAGATTGCTCCAATTCTAGCTCTACCTATATTACCTCTTTTAGCTCCATCAGTATTAATATGAATCCAACCTTCCAAGGAGATGTTTTCAACTAGCTTTATCCCACCCCTGTTGCACTTTGGTTTCCTTCTAATCATACCTATATCAACATGAGTTTCCTATTTATCATACACTACCATAGTTTCTATGGCTTTGCTCTATATGACCTACCAAATGCCATCTAAGGATGAAAATGTTTCTCTAAAAATTATACCATTTCTCTCAAACCACACTTTCCACCAAATGAAGTTTAGTCCAAGATTCTAACCAATACAAACAACTTTAGATTTAAATATAACCCTATTCCATATTTACCAACTATTAATCTGATTCAAATAACCATTGGCTCAAATTTTATAAGATAAAAAACATCACTTCCAAATATGGGATATGAATGGACACTCAAAAACCAAGTAATCAGATGTTTCCTCACTCTTGTAGTGATTTTCCTATGTCATATATTATAAAAAATTAAGAATTCCATTGCACATGAACTACCAAATAAAGAATTTTAATTTTAGCTTACCCTTGGACTACCAAATATTTATCCAATCCTCAATATAATATGCATGAGTAGGAGGTTCTAGAAGGATATTATCATATCCATACTTCACTATGTAGACTCCAAGGCTCCCATAGCCCCAAGATAATTCATCCTCCTCATATCTACCTATGATAAATATTTCTACCAAGATTTTAGTCATGATGGGTATCAATTTTAGAGGGAATACTCATCCAAATTCTTAAAATACTTGAAATTATAATCCCCAGTTGACTAGTGTTGAAATAAATTTTAATCTAGATCTAATACTTGCTTTACATGTGTGTTTTTACTACTTAGAGTTCTAAGAATTTATCAATGGTATTTGGGTATTGATCCCATAAATTTATCCAATAACATGTTTTCTCCCCTCTCCCCACTTTCTAAAATAATTCATATTTCACTACATGTGATCCTACATTTAAAGCCTACCACACTAAGGATCCATTACCATCCAAAGGAAAACAACTCACCTCTTATATGTTCACTTATCCCAAATATTTACTAGTTAAAACTCTAATGAATAAAGAATTTGGTTGGGAGATGCACCTCCAATAAAGCTTTCTAGCCAAATATTTATTATTTAAATATGATCTTCTTAGTCCTAAATCTCCATTTACCTTGAGATGGCTTACTTTTCCTATCCTACTAAGGCCCATTACCTCTCTCATTTTACTCATAAAAAATTCTAGCCATCTACTCTAACTCTTTCTATATGGTATGTGGGGTGGCAAGGATAGAAAATTTATAAATTGGTATTGGCCTAAATGACAAATTGCAAAAATGTTAATCTACTATCAAAGCTTAACCATTTGTGAGACCAATGATTAATTATTTCTTGGATACAATCCAAAATATTCCTCTTCATATTTATCTTAAATTTTTTAAAATGAAAAGGGACCCCAAATATACCATTGGGAGAGAAGTACTCATGAATCCCAAGATATCTAAAATTATGTCCTCAAGCCTTCGATCAAGATTAAAAAAATCCACTTTGGATTTTTTATCATTGATGACTTGGTTTGTGGTCCTAAGGTAAACATTAAGAGTATCTATATTTAATTTTTTTTCCTAAAATTGGCCACTCCCACCAATATTGTGTCATCCTTAAACTATAGGTGAGTAAAAACCTCATCACCCACCTTGATACCTATTATAAAACCATGTTTTCTTCTGCTCAATATGAGTCTACCTAAGCTTTCAATCAATATGAGAAAAATATAAGGGGAACAAAAATCTCCTTAATGAATGTCTCGAGTCGCTCCAAACGGTTACGATGGAAGGCATTTGATTAAAACTGAGTATGTCAAAGTAGAAACATATATCATGATCCATTCTATCCAATCCTAATAGAAACCAAATATTGTCATCATCCTTGATAAGAATATCCACTCCACCCTATCATAAGCCTTTGATATATCCAATTTTATTAAAATTTCCCTATTTCTAGACTATTGCAGTGAGTGGATTACCTCCTAAGCTAGAAGCACACCATCTAAGATCTATGTCCCCTCTACAACACCCCCTTGATCCAAATATATAATGGTATGCAGGATAGATTTTAGACACTCAACCATTACCTTCCTGATTATTTTATATATAACATTGAATAAGATAATAGGTCTATAATCTCAAATATGCACCCCCTCCTGCCCTTTTGGAGTTAAGGTAATGAATGTATGATTATTGCTTTAAGCATTTTTTACTACATCTAGAATCCTCTATAAAAATAATTACATCATCCTCCAAGTTGTCCTAGAAGGTTTAAAAACTCAATTGGAAAGCAATTCGAACCTAGTATTTTTTTTGTACTTATTCCAAAGACTACTTTCTTTAGTTCCTCTTTATCAATAGGTTTAATTAGAGCCTTATTTTCTTCTTTAGATATAATAGAGGGTATGATAACAAGAAATTTTTGAGCCTCTTCATATTGCACCATACATTCCTTAAACTATTTAGCAAAATAATCCATTAAATGGAAATGCATGCCTAGGATTTTATCAAAGGATTGCTCATTCTCATACTAAAGAGTTTCCATCTTGTTTATCTATCTCCTAGCACAAGCATCCCAATGGAAAAAATTGGTGTTTCTATTACTTTTTAAGAACCAAGTGGTTTATTGCTCTCTAGTTCAAGTAGATCTCCTCTTGATTATTAATATCCTCAACCACTTTATGTAATGCATCATCCTCTTCTTTGAGTTTCTTTAAAACTTTCCCTGCCTGAAGTGTTTTTTAACATCATACCATATAGAAACCAATGGAGCTCTGTGGACCTGAAAGTTTATCTTGTTAGCTCACCTCCATTATTTTAGTTGATCATTGACATAATGAAGCTACTTGTAGAATCTAAACATTACTATCCCATATGTCGAGCATCCCTCTCCCAACCACTATGGAATTTTATTTCAAAGTTCCTCTTTTCATAACCAAAATTCTTTAAATCTGAATGGTTTATGGTGTTGTCCTGTCTTGATCGCCCCTTCCAATAGAATGGAAAAATGATCTAAAATTGGACCCTCCAAAATCTAAAATTTTAAATTCCATTATATAAAAGTATCCACTAAAATAAAAAAATGTTCAAACTTCACCTTTCTACTATGTGGATCCCTCCTCTTATTAGTCCAAGTATAATTGGTTCCAAGACATTTAATATCCACCAAGTGTAATGCATGGACTTGGGTAATCATAAGTCGATCCCTAGATCCAAATTGGGGTTCCCACTTCTTGATATCTATATGATAATTTAGTATTAAAATACCCAAAAACAATATAACCTAACTCTTCCCTCAAGATTCTCATATTATACATCAATTTTTATTGATGAATATGACCATCAAGGTTTTGAGTCCCCCCAAAAAATATGATTAACACTTTCTAAACCATCCTATTTTTCCTAAAATTTTATGTGGGGACACCCATCCAATATATATTTTCTATTGTTGTCCATTAAAGAGAGTTTTAAAATGTAATTGTCCCACCTAAGGCACCTTGGGATGCTACTTTTGTATGACCAACACCCCTCCAAAGTCTATTTACTATTTTACACATGAGATCCAATGACATTTGTGTCTCCTAGATAAGCAAAAAATCTATTTTACTTTTTTTGAAGAGTCTTCAAATAGCATATTGATGGTTTCTATTGTTTAAACCCCTAATATTCCATAATTATATAATAATTGGTTACCTTGAGACCAGTAAGAGTCTATTGACCTCACTAATCTTACAATTATCAATCTATTGTCCTCACCAATATCCCACTTTGCATTTTTATAAGTCCATATGGAGTATATATTATTTGAAAATATTGAATAATATTGTGCACCCAACTTATTTGATAAGTATTTTTACATTATTAACTTCTTATCAATAATTATCCTATAGAATGACCACTTAGTTTGAGCATGATTCATGTGATCAAATTTTCACATAATACTTGAAATAAAGCTAGTCATATCACTTTGATATCAATATAAATATCCTATGTTAAACATGGTGTATAACCCATGTAGGCCTAAAGGTGAATACTTTAAAACTTTGAACATAAGTCCAAGGATTGGATCCTATGGGTGGTGATATTGTACACCATGTTTTTCTAGCTAGAGTATGGTTGGATAACCATATACTAAGTAAACAACATCTTCAATGAGGGTCATCTCATATTGTCTATGGCCACACAAATGTTACCTTTTTATTTCTTTGATAAAAAACCCATAAACTACTCTTCAAGTTTACCTTATGAAATAAAGAGTTAGATATTTTATGTGGAAAACATATATTATCATCTTTATATGGGATAGGTAGTGTTTCTAATTTTATATATCCTTGATCATGGCACACACTTATTTCTCAATAAAGTTGTATTTTTGTAATAATCATGTAATGTTTGACTCGGGTGACCTCTTTTAGTATCCTAACAATTAAAATACTAAAAAGTATACCTCAACCAATTCCTTAGGTCTCTTCAATCATCTACAACTACTCAAATATCCTCAGGTGGCTCCTCAAGATAACTATGACTCATACAGCCTTAGGTTGAATTCTCATGTACTATCAAGCTCCTTTCAACAATATCTACTCAAATTAGAGTCAATCACAGGAAACATCCAAGTATTGTTGTGACTTCAAACTATCTAGAAATGATATGTTGGACTCTTATTTCACTTTTATGTTTGAATATGATCTCTTCTAATCTCTCACTTCTCATATTCATTGAAAAATCCTCTAGATTATTGCTCGTAGAACACATTGTTCTCTACTCAAACTCTCTTATTTTATATTTTCATCTCAATTAAGAACAACTTTCTCTATTTGTTGCTCCTTCAATATTTTAATCTTGTTGCTCTCTTTTTTATTATATATTCTATTCTATCTTGAAGGTAAAAATATTTACAAGGTTTGAATTTTTTCCAATATCATCATATCTTTATTTTAAGAAAAATAAAGCTAAATATTTTCTTTAATTTGAGTTTTAGCTATAAACCCAAATGTCCATATAGAAACTCAGTGGATTTTTTCTCCAATGGAAGAATCCAAATTTAATTTCTTCAAATAAAGTCTACTCAAAGTAGTTATGATACCAACATTGGCTTTTAGGTCAAATTATCTTAGGTTCTAATATTGTGAATCTTGAGTAGACTCAAATAAGAAAGAAATTAAAATATTATATAGAAAAAATAATTAACAATATTATTCATGAAAATGACAATAATCTGAATTTAAATTTCCAAAACCATTCATGTAATAACATGAAGAAACTTATAATAGAATTGATCAAAATATACATACAAGCTTCAATATTATCAATGCTTGAATGTGATCTTCTTAGATACAATACATGGATCTTTATCTCCATAATATAACCTTAGAAAGGTGACTCTTCAATACTTGACTCTTGCACTCCTCACATATCTTGGAGTTGCAAGCTTTTCTATTCTTTATATAAGATAAATACTATCATTTTCTTTGGCTTCTCATCTTGTCACTTGTATAAATGACTCTTGACTCTCTACTTACTTGTATGATTAACTCTATCACACTTGCACACTTTTACATGATAATTATACACTTCAACATGTACACCTAATACATAACACATGCACTTTTTCACATTACATATTTGGATACTTAATTACATGAAACTTATGTATATCTTACACATAGACACATAAAGGGTAAATATTTACATAGACTCAAATCCTATTCTAAATATATTCATTGTACCATAGGTACCATGGGGTAACATTAGCATGTACCAAATAATGTAATATTATCCCATAAAAATATTTTTATGGCCATTTTTAGCATAAATTTCATGTGCCTAGCTCACATATATATCCATTTTTAGATATTTTTTCATTCAATATTGCGAGTAAAATTTACCAATATCAACCATTATCACCTCTTCAATAGACCACTATCTTTAAAATGGTCTATTGAGAGGCCTTACGTTATATTCAATGTTTTACATATAAATTTTAGTATTATGAATATTGCACATAAAAAATTTATAATGATATTATGCAATGTAAATCCTTCTAATTCAAGTATATCACATTTTTTAAGCATGGCTTTATACCCAAAATGCTAGAAAACATAGTTTTTATCCTAATTGCACTATTAGGGCATAACTTTGTGCTCAAAACTCCTTTTCTATCTATTCAAGAAGCATTGGAAAATTTAGAGAGAGAACATTAATTTTAGTGGAAAATCCTATCACAATCTATGATAATATTTCTAGAAATTACATGGAAAATTGCTTTAAAGGACATGAAAATACAAAGTAAAATATTTACTAAAATTAGTAGATATATATTTTTAGATATTGATAGTGAAAAATGCATCTCTAGCCATGTTGACACATGATCACAAGATAAAAATTAAAAGGATAAGTCATATATATGTAATTTTATTTAATATGTATGTTGTAACTCATGAAAGGTGAACTAATAAATTTTCATATGAGTGACCTTCTAGCTTATGGAAGGTGAATTATCACATTTCCATATGGGTGATTTTTCATATTCAATATGGTATATTTATAGCACATAAAATATAGTTTGAAGAGAGGTGTACTCGTAATTGCATAAAACATGAGTAATAGATGCAACGTTATAGTCTCATGTCTCTTCTTATAGATTGCTTGCATTTTACTCTATTTTTCAAGAAATAATTATTTTCTATTATTTTAATTATACATTTATGTGTTATAATTTTGTATGCTCTATTATTTATGAATTGTCATTTTCCTTGATCTTCTCTAACTCAATATTTTGAGCTTTGCATCATCTTTCATCTTGAGGGGGATGTAAAATAGAGGTTGATTCATTGTTCTTGGATTATAGCAATAATATCCAACAATGGTAGATACGAATGAATAATAATAGCTAATCATTAAAAAATAATGGTTCACAATACTTCCCCTCATGCATTATAGATAAGATGATTAACAAGAAGAATTAGAAGCAAATACTTCTAACATTATTTGAATCATATCATCTACTACATATGTTTGTAGAGGAGTGCAATATGAGCTAAAATAAAACTATAGACATGAATTTACTATTAGTGGGTATGAAATAACCATAAAATTTGAAAAATAAAAAAATCTTACTTGGATATTAAAGCTACATAATCTTAATTTATTTCCACAAGCAAGAAAGTAAGATGACTTGGTGGTATGTTTTCAATCTACACTAATATTTATTTTTCATGGATTGATTTTCGATATGCTCCAAGGAATGCAATTGGATTGATTCTCATAACCATAATGGCAAGTTTTAGTTATATTTACTTCACATAGTAGAAGAAATTTTGATATTTGGTAGGATTTGTAATAACTAAATCATATTATGTGTGTAATAAAACTTTATTAAATCAAACATTTATGTTGATAGATGCATTAGAATAATGTCAAATTATAGTAATGATAAATAAATGTATGAGGTCCGTAAATATCCATAAACAATCATTGACAAATGAAGGTAAATCTATGATTAAAAAAAAGGATAAAACCCTTATACTAGATATTTGTATTTCCCATAAAGTAGAAGGCTAACAAATGTATTATTATATTATCATGTTCTGAATTGAAAATCTACACTCACCTTATTAGGATTCTATGGATGTTCATATATTTTATTCTATTTTGGAACACTAAAATTTAAGAATAAATTATTTGCCAAAGACAAACTATGACTATATTGTTCAATATTTATTAGATCTTGATTCTATTATAAGTATTTTATTATATTAGGTGTTGGTAAAGGATGATATTTTCCAAATATAAAATTTTGAAAAAGAGAATAAGCTATACTTTTTATTGTAGATGATCTATTTTCTTGAGGTGACAAATTGCACCTAGGTGATATCTTCTCTCTAATTAAAGGTCTTAGTACATGAAATACCATAACATCCTTAGCTTCTATTATCTTAAACTAAATGAGCATGTAGTAGGAATATTCCTAGTGGGGTCATCAGATTTAGCAAATTGATCCAACGTATATTAGATTCTCTTTCTCATTGGTTGTGATAAAATTTGTATTGTTAATATACCTAAGGTTATACCCACACCATGAACCACAATATAATTAGATGATCCACCTTATTTTGAGTTACATATTTTATTTATTTTTCTATTATGTATAAAGTGGATAGAAAAATCCTATAATAACTTATGCTTTTAATGATCCAATTTAATAATCATACAATAATAGCTAGATTATAATATCTATTTTTATTTTAATTAGTTAATTTCATTTTTAATAGCTAAGTTAACACATTAATATTTTATGAGAGGAAGGTCTGAGGTGTAGACCAATTGGTTCATCCAAACCCCATAAGGGGTGCGGAGGTCCAAGGTTCAAATCTCGGGCCTCGTCGGACTGAATGCTTGTCCCTTTCCTAGTGCTTTTAGTGGCGTAAAAGGTTTAAAATGATTATGGCATGGTGGTTATAGGGACGTACTACATGAAGATCTATGTGACGACTTCTGGGGTGGACAACGTAGAATACTGTGGTGACCATAAAAAGTGGACAACTTGCCCGGATTTGTGGTGGCTATCGATTCCACCATGTTAATAAAATAAAAATAATAATAAAAAATAAAATATATATATATATATATATATTATGATAGGAATATAATATTTGAAGAAAATAAAATAACATAATTACAATTCACCAATTTGATTACATCCACAAGTTAACTAAAAGTATATAACAAGACTTCATCGAATGCAATGCACAATCACATATTTCATTAAAGAAATTTATTGCTTTATACTAATTACTAAAATAAAAAGTACATGAGTTAGAGTTTAAATATCATGAAAAGGATCCATAGATGATGTCATACTGCTTCTTTATAATATTTACAATCCTTATTTTAGTGAAAAAAAAAAAAAAAGTAATAATTTTTAAATTTTAATAATTATTACTAATACCATTTTTAGAAAAATAATACAAGAATAAATATGATATAAAATTGATTGATTAAAATTTTTATTAGAATGATAGATCTTCAACTTGATCTTTATTTTGAGGTTGAATATTAATTTGTGTGTTGTTGTTCACCCAAAAACTAATTTTTACATGATTTTCTCAAACAATATGATTGAAAAGTTCACAATTGGAAAGAGTCTTTCAAGAATAATCATCTTAAGCCTTGTGTTACTAATTTTGGCTCAAAAATAAATTGAGTGAGAACCTTAAACTTATATGGGTTGTATAGTAAATCATGTAAAATATATATTTTCTTGACAATTAAGTTGGTTGTTGAATAGATTGTTTGATCCCATCATGACTATAATTTATATGGATTGAAACTCCCACAAATTTATACATCAAATAATTTCATAGGCGTATAAATTAAAATTGTATACTTATCCACTTGTTGAGGAAGACATAGCAAAACTTAAGAAGTTTTATAAATCTATTTTTTTATCCAAATAGTCTTGTTAACTCCTATAGAGGTTGTCATGCTTAAGAGATGTGTTTTTAGACATTGATATCTCATGCAAGCCATAATAGTTTTCAAACATACTCCACATCAACTTGTACTCTTAGCAAGAAAAGCTATACAATTACAATAGGTGAAAACAACTACAATGAGTGTTGTCTACTTTTCCCTAACAAGAAATTTCTATTAAATTATAATAAAGTATCTATTTTTTGTTGTGAAGAATGTTCTATTGTGTTATGGATATCTTGTAGATGTTAATTTTCTTCTATAATAATATTTACGATGCTTTGAAAGTTCTAGAGGAGAAATCCCTAATATTCTTTGTATGATTGCTACTTTGAATGAACGTAGGATGTAGATATGAAGTATTTTCTTTACTACTCATGTAAAACATGTTGGATTCCTCCACCTCCATTAACTTCACACTATCGTACATAGGATGTAGATATGAAGTATTTTCTTTACTACTCATGTAAAAAATATTGGATTCCTCTACCTCCATTAACTTCACACTATCATACCTCTATAGAAAATATCAATAATTTGTTATCTTGCTATCATTACACGTATTTTTAAAACTAAAATTTTATGATCTATATTATATATATATATATATATATATATATATATATATATATTTTTTTTATTATATATATATATATTTTAAACTTTGTGGAAAACATCCCAAAAGGGATGCCACTTTCGGGTAAGACCCAAGGAGGCAGGGGTATCCATTTCACCAAAAACGCCCAGGACTCGGACCTGGCCTACCACATTTGACATACTCAAGGAGTAAACAAACACACAAAACCAATTTAAAAATAAGTAAATAACAACAAAAATAATAAAATAAAATAAAAAACATGCTCCTTGAGTGTGTCAAAAACAAAAGCACAACCAAACATGCACAATAAGATAAAATAAACCACAACACAAACCACATAGAAAAACACAAGAACCACATAATAAAACACAAATAAGACAAAAACAACAGAACACTACAAAGACATAACCCAAAAAAAACATGAAAAATAAATGCAACCAAAACCTAAAAAATATAAAATAAAATAAAAATAAAAATAAAAAACAACCAACAACAGACAATAAAAAAAAACAAAAAAACATAGAAAAAACTCGCCCATAAAAACATGAAATAACACAAACAAAGAGAAACCCAAGAACAAGAACGAAAAAACACGAGAACAATAACAAAAAACATAAAAAAAAAAAAAAAAACAAAAACACAAGAACAACAAAAACCAACACAAAGAACACAAAAACAAAACAAAATAAAAAAACCCACCCACCTTAAAAAACTAAACAAAAAAAAAAAAAATAAAAAGAAATAAAAAATGAACAAAACAATGACCTATCTAGACTAGAAGACTATTAAGGGAAGAATCAATAGAGGAAACAAAATAAATAATAGAATGAGCTAGGGAACTAAAAAAAAACTGAATGAACCAAAGAGAAGCTAAAAAACAAAAAAAACAAGAATAAACTAGGTACCTTCAGAACTGGAGCCATCCAAAGAATTGATAGAAAGAAGAGCTTCCCTAATTTGAGAATCCCACCATATAGGAGGGTGGCCATAGCAAGTAAGATCACCTTTTTCCAAATCCCAATTAGCTAAAGCATCAACACTCTTGTTTTGATCTTTGACCACATGATTGTAATCAACTTTCGAAAATCCCATCTAGATTAACTGAATCTTCTCAATAATTCTTTTTATTCTCCAATCCACCTTATGATTCTTAGAAGGATTCTTCAAGATATTAATCATAAGTTGAGAGTCAGACTCAACTAACACCTTTTCCCATCCAACCTTAGTAGCCTCCTGAAGGCCTCTGAGGATACCATACCCCTCAGAAAGGTTATTGGAAAGAATACCCAAATTCTCAGCAAAAGTAAAAACCAAGGAGACATCTAAAAGTCTACCAATTCCTCCCACACTGGCTTTTCCAGGGTTCCCTCTAGAGGCTCCATCAGTATTGACTTTTCCAAAATCCATAGGAGGAGGTTTCCAATTTCTATTCCTATCCATCTTCCTAATACTCACGTTCCCTTTAAGTTGGTTGCCCTTAGAAGGTTTAATCTTCAATATTTGCATTACTTGATCCCATATTTGGTGGGAGTTTTGGGGGTGATTAAGGAGATGATGGACTGATTCAACTAAGTTGGCTATGGTATTTTGCCAAATATAGTGAATATCCTTCCTATCTTGATTAAAAATTTGGTTGTTCCTTTCATTCCAAATATTCCAAAGAAGAATGGTAGAACCCATCCAAACTAACTGCCTAATAAAATGATCAACACCCTCTTGATTAGGCCAATCCCTCCAAAGCTGTTCAAAAGTAAAAAAATTGGACCACTGTAATCCAAGTAAAGTGGCCATTCTCCTCCACAACTCAGAGGCTAAAGTGCACTCAATAAAAAGATGGTTGATATTTTCTACATTCTCTTCACACATTTCACATCTAAAAGGGCCATGAAAACCACGCTTCATAAGTTGCTCACCAGTAAGCACCCTATGATGCAATAACAACCAATTAAATAACCTCACCTTATGCCAGAGCTTTTGAGCCCACAATCAAGAAAATATATCAGAATAATGGTTGGGATTATTATGGCATAAGGTCATATAACCTTGAGCAACTAAATACTCACCCTTAGTAGTGTTGTTCCATCCAAAACAATCATTTTCATGGGACCAAGAGAGGGATCTCATATGAAGGATGCCTTGGATATCTTTTCTTTGCCTTTATGGGATTTGAATAGGCCAATCCTCAATAGGGATCCAATATCTACCAACCTTTGAATTAATAGTATGGTACCAACGATAATTAGCCACCTTTATCCAATTAGCCCGATGAAGCTCCTCCATCCAAGGCCTCCAATCGGGAAAGCTGAGTTATCAAAGGCTTGTGACCATCCCAAGAATCTGTCCAAAAATTTACATGTTGACCATTATGAATGATCCAAAATAATTTTTTCTTTATCAAATCCTCACCGGTCTTAAGAACTGCTAAAATGGGAGAACCTTTGGTAGGAAGTTGATAGCGAACAAGGTCTTCAGGACTTTTGTTCTCAGCATATTTAGCACGGAGATTATTGGCCCAAAAAGCATTGGGATTATGCAACATCCTCCAATATAATTTAATAGCTAAAGCTTTGTTTTTATTAATTGAAGACCGTAATCCAAACCCCCCTGCACTGTTAGGAAGACATAAAGTATCCCATTTCACCAAGGCCCATTTTCTTTTCTCCTTAGTACCACTCCAAAGGAAACGATGACTGATTTGATCCAATTCTCGAAGAACAGCCTTTGGGATATTCAAAATAGAAGAAACATAAATAGGAATATCTTGAAGGACTAATTTTACCAAGGTGATTCTACCCCTATAAGAAAGCCACTTGTTGGTCCACTTTCCAATTTTCTTCTTGACTTTGTCCAACAACCAATTCCAATCTTTATTTTTCTACCTTTGAATATTTATGGGAATACCTAAATAAGTGATTGGAAGAGAGGTCTTATTATATATTATTTTATCCAAGACCATGGATTCTTGTCTAGCAGAGCAGTGAAAGAAAATAACTTTAGATTTGTCTTCATTGATCAAGCGCCCGATAGCCTTAGAAAAATAGTTAATGATTTGCTTAATATTAGAAGCTTCCTTAACTGTAGCTTTACCTAAAAGAGTAGAGTCATCCACAAATTGAAGATGAGAGATATGTATAGCTCCATAAGCAATGGTAACTCCCTCAAGGGTATTGTTTTTCCTCTTTTTGGTTATATTCCTACCCAAGCATTCAGCAAGAATGATGAATAAATAAGGGGATATCGGGTCACCTTTCCTAATACCTCTGGAAGCTGGGAAATACTGAGAAGGCCTACCATTGATAAGAAATAAGTAGGAAACTGAAGAGATACATCCCATAATGCAATCCATCCAATACTTAGAGAAACCAAATTGCCTCAAAACTTTGATAAGGAAGTTCCAATCCACTCTATCATAAGCTTTGGATAAGTCTAACCGAATGAACATGGAAGGATAATTTTGCATATCCATGGAATGGATGGCTTCCTAAGTAGGAACTATCTCATATACTATTTGACATCCTTCCATATAACCCCATTGCTCTCAGGAAATAATATTATGCAAAAGAGGTTTCAACATTTCTACCATGATTTTAGAAATGATTTTGATAAGAACATTACATAAAGCAATAGGTCTAAAAGCTGATATATGATTGTAGACACCAAAACAGCACCAATCTGATTATGTGACTGCAAACGCTGATCGAGTTGACACACACATCCCCCAGGGCATCCCCTAGAGGTTAAACAGTGGTCCTAACCACTCTCACAATAGTTTTGGAAGTTCAAAGGTCAATTTGGCATATTTTAGGCAATCTGATCCATACTCATTCCACCTAGGGATGATTACAACCTAGTACTCATTCCACCCAGGGATGATTAGCAGTATTCACCCCATGGTGGGGTGAATAGTAGGTTTGACTAGCAAAAGGTCAAATCTCAACAAATGGCATCCCAAATCTGCCACTTAACTCCTCCTTCATTGCATGGGAGTGTGAGTGAGCATTTTGGAGTGCTAGGGGTAGTTACAGAGGTAGTAATGGAATCCTTAATCAGGGAGGAATCTTCTCCCCCCTAGAAGGGCATGATTTCCAAGTGGCGCCTCTGCATGCTCATACATAGAGACCGTTAGGTCTATAAAATGGTGAGTCTTCTCACCCAAAAATATAGATAGAGAAGGATAATTTTGAGCAATGAAGTGCTGCCATTTTGCATACTCACTTTTGATTGTGCCTCTCACATCCTTGATCCCTATTTAGGAAGGGAGGTCATTGGGTGGTTATTGGGAGCACAATCTGGACCCCAAACCTGAAATTTGGCCATAGTATCCCACCCAAATCTACCAACAACACCCAACAAGAGGTTTTGGACTCATCCCAAGTGGATTGGTGCTAAAATCAGGCCCCAAACGACAGGCATCCTGCCCTCGGGTGCCCCCCGTACTGTTGTAGTCCTAATCATCCCACCCCGAAGCGATTAGAAATATATAGTAGATTTCAGTTATGTTATTTTTTTATTTCATTCTAGGTTGCTTAGATAGGCTTGCATTCAAATTTCATGTAATTCTGAGCAGTTTTGATCATGTTTTTGTTATTTCTCGCTTTCGCTAACATGTAGGTAGCATCATCAAATTCCCATTGATAGAGGCCGAATTGGCAAAATATGACCTTTTGGGTCTTTCCAAAATACCCCATTTTATCTAACCCCCAATGTTTTAGGTGATTTGGAGCCTCCCGGATGGGACATTTGGGACAATGCTTTTTGATGCTTTGTTGTAGGTCTAATCGTCCCACCCCGGAGCGATTAGAAATCCATGGTGAATTTTTTGACTATTCTTTTTGTAGTGCCTTCCTAGTGATGTTCCCATGCCTCTATCAAGTTTTTAGCTCATTTTGATCTATTCTAGTTGTTGTTTTATTTATTCTTTGCATGCACTAATCTTAGGCTTGGGGATTGCATGTTTCATTTCATCCGTAGGTGCTACTGATTGTTTTTTGTTTCCTTGAACGTAGGACCTCAACATCGGAGGAGTAGAAAAGAATAAAATACCCTTTCACACAAGCGGTGGCAACATTTTGCCTACCCATTTTACATGTGGGCATGCGGAAGAAGGCATACCACCCATGGTGTAACGAAACCTTATTTAATGCTCCTAGCCCCTGAAAAGGGAGGAGACGAGTTGTAACCGAGATTTAAAGAAAATTAATAAAAAGGGCTGTACTCCATATTTGCTTTCCATCTGGTTTCAATTCGTTTATGTTTCTCTCCTTTCATGTATTTTCAATTCATAGGATTTAGCATCATCTTTGGTTTCGCTTGCGTCGCGCTTGGTGTTCCCTTTTCACTTTCGTATCCTCATGATTTCATTGGCGATCATGGTGGGACCTTGTCCTCTATTTTTGAGATCAAAATTTTGATCAAAAATTACTTGTTTTTGCTTGCAGGTACCAAGTTTTCAAACGCTGGACTGCTGTTTGTTCCAGTCTATGACGAGTGCAGAGCTGGAATTCATCTTACCCAGGGACGAATGGGCATTCACCCCACCCTATGATGAATATAGTTATGTCATTCATCCCACCTAGGTACGAATAGCTCTTTTTGTAGTTTCAAGGTAGAAACTCAGAGCCATCCAATTTGGGCAGAGAAGAGGTAGGGGTCCTAAAAACCTTCTGTCATTTTTTGCTTTATGTTTTCTATTTTCTTGTTATTTGCTTGCATAAGAGAGTTTTTAATGCTTGTTTTCTTCATTTATGCAAATTAAAAAGAACCCCACACACCATGTGGTAATTTAAACAACAAGGAGTTGGTCATAAAACCCCAACCCTTGATCAAGACCAACGGTGGATTTCATCACCACCTTGGCTTGAATTTTTGCATCCATAACCCCGATCGCTATTGTTTCTAGACGTATATCCTGACAAAAGCTGACCGAGTGTAGTTGGGGTGATTCCCAGCGCATGAGGATAATTCTTCTATGGTAGGTGTCAAAAATAGGGTGATCCCCCTTTCGTACCTCCTATGTTCCACATACCATTATGCTCTCACGTACCAATAGTTTCCCTCACGTAAGGGCGGGTATATTGAGAGGTTTGGTATAACATCCTAGCAGTGGTATATCGAAGGGGTGACCATTTTGGTAGATATAAGAGACATCATATTGCATATACAACAACATGTTCTTTACAAAGCCTTCAAAACAAAAATCAAAACACACTAAACCAGATTTAGGGCACACCTTTAATCTATAAATGAGATAATCACTTCTTTGATTGTGTGGCTCTTGTTTGTTTAGTGTAGCATAAAAAAAAATCATAAAAAAAAAAGATAAAAACCTACATAGATTGTAGAGAGACACCACCATGGTGTACACCCGTAGCCAAGCCCAATCATGGGTAGGAGCTATGGAGAGTGTACAAGGGGGCACAAGTCACCTCTGCTATAGCCCCAAGGACTTGGTCATACCACCTTGGTGGCCCGACCCACAAGATAGTCCACATCGTGCCATTTCAAAATGGGACTATAGAGGCACCCCTTCGAGGGGAACTCCCGTCCAACATAGACCCTTTTATGATGATTACCTACATGTGGCACTCAATATAAATGGGAAGGCTCCCTTAGATGCTCGGTATGAGTGGCCATCATGCAATGAAGCGCTAGAATAGCATAGGGCCCATAATGAGGGGCCACATGATTATGTCATCCCTCCTTTACCCCCCATCATTGTTAGGAATAATAAGCCAAATCTAGAGCACAAGGCTATTTAGACAAGGCGATCCAACTCTGCCCACCACTTTCACATATATGAAAGGGAGCATGAGGAAGACTATCACATTCCTCAAGAGAAATACATAGTGTGGGAGCAATGCACCTCCGCACCTGCTATTTATCAGGATCAACTACTGAGTCCAGAGCCTCGGGTAAATTCCACCAACCTCAAAAAATAGAAGCGACCTATAGAGATCTCGGATCATCACAACCGAGATAAATATGTAGGAGGCATCTAGGCCTCCTAGACTCAAGACGGTAGAACAAATTGACCTGGCATTTTCCAGACATATCGCCCACCAACCACAAATTACGTAGCTTGAGCAAGACCAACAATAGTTGGAGCACCTGTATCACCTTAGAAAAGAGCGCATTCAACATCAAACAGATGAATTCCTCTAGACCATTGTGCTTGAGAGGGTTCCAACCCCTCCCATGCAGAGGGTGAAGCCGTATGAGAGGTACAACACCTTGTTACGAGACAAGTCTCCATGACCTTACCAAGTGTTGCCTTTGAGACCTCCTAGACCTGAGTGGGAGGCCACTCCCAGGAAAAACGATGGGCACCCTCTACGGGGACCCACCCATGTTTATAGGTCTCACCTAGAAACTCCTCAAGAAGCCTATGAGGAGTATGAGCAAGAAGAAGAGAGGGCCGAAATTCCCTACCAAGGCAGAGGGGGTGCTATTCGGCCACCCCTCCATAGGCCTCAAGTTTCCCACAACCCACAACGGGAACTAACCAAGGAGGAAAATATCAAATCTTTCGATGCATATAAAGCATTGCTAGAGAACTTAGAGTCTGTGGAGACCAAGAATTTTGGGCCCCAAAATCCCACTTTATGCCAACTTTGCAATCACCCAGTACATTCATCAGTGCCAACACCCCCATACCCTCAACATTTAAAGCTACCCCAGTTGGCAATCTTTAGAGGTGAGGAGGATGCCTAAGAGCACGTGACAAGATTCTTGAGCCAATGCTTTGGCATTTAGGATAATGATGCTTTGTTGTTAAGAAAATTTATAACCATGTTCGTAGGCCCTACCTCAGATTGGTTCACTCAATTTCCAAAGCACAACATCAGTAACTTAGATCAGCTAGTGGACGCGTTCCTTGAATGCTTCACATTCAACACCAAGAAGAAGGCGTCACTAAGTGACCTAGCCAACCTCAGGCAATATGAGGAAGAAACCATGGCAGCTTATGGGAATCGATGGAGGACGTTGCTTTCAAAGCTGCCATACCTCCCTCCTATGGCCGACCTTACCCAAATGTTCTCAAAGAGTTGTTTTAGATCGATATCTATGCTATTGCAGTTGCAACAATATGCCACTTTAGAGGAAGCTCTGGTGCAAGCTAGAGTCATTGAGGAGATCAAGATTCAAGATGGCAAGATTGCCAAGACAAAGAAGAAAGAATGGTCTAAAAATGCCAAGATAGGGACCACGCAATCGAAACCTGCCATGGTAAATCAAGTTGCTATAAATGTACCTAAGCCTACACAAGCAACATAGCCCCAAAAGGCTAATTATCAGGCGGTCCCTCTTGACAGTTATGAAAGGGAAAATAATCGGCAAGATCAAAATCAGTAGCGTTGCCCTAGGCAACAATTCACACCCTTCACAGAGTCTAAAGACTCTTTATTTGACTGTTTGACCATGGTAAACTTGATGAAATTTCTAGAGAGTCGACCGGTAGATCCCAACATGGCGAAACCCAAAGGTTATAGAGAAGACTTGTACTATAAGTTTCATCGATAGAAGGGGCATGACCTCTATGCATGTTGGAACTTTAAAAGCTTCGTGCAAGACCTAATCAACAACAAGACGGTAGTGGTAGATAATCCAGTAGCGCAAAACAACCAACATATGGAGGTCTTCAAAGACCCCCTACCTACCCGTGATGCGTAGGCAAAGACCCTACAAGTCAATGAGGTGACATAGAACTACCCCATGTAGGGGTATGTAGGGATGATCAGTATAGTGACTCGAAACAAAAGGTACCCGAGCACAGCTGCCCCTGTGGCAGCCATAGGAGATGTGCCAACAATGTCACAACCGCAATGGCATCCTACGCAACCTCCTCCTCCTAGACCAGTGGCCACAATTTATACCAAACTCACACAGAGTTTGAGGAACACGTTGGCTAGGCTCTCCATTTATGAGCTCATACAAAAATCATCGCCCCATCGGGAATCTCTAATGGAGATACTTAAAGCCATCGAGTTGCATCCCCACGAATAAAACTCTTTCAAAAAATTTGCAGGACATGTCAAACAATGCATCGAGCCAGTCATCACCTTTAGATAGGACGAAGTGAAATCAGTGACTGGTGACATGGCGGATCCACCCCTGCATGTCATTGCACGGGTCAATGGGATTCCATATAAGAGGGTGTTGGTGGACACTGGCTCATCCAATAATATCATTACAACAGTGACATTGAAACATTTAAATTTGCCAGCATCTCACATCGTGGCCTCCACCTACACTCTGTGAGCATTCAATGATGAGATATGCTTGACAGTTGGCACAATTGTCCTACCCATCCAAGTGGGACAAAAGACTATTTCTACAATGTGCCACATCTTGGAGGGTGATATGGCTTATAAAATTTTGTTGGGCCGACCATGGATCAGGGACATGAAGTGTGTCCCTTCGATAGCCCACCAATGCCTAAAGTATACATTTGAAGGGCAGGTGCATGTAGTACCGGTGGACTTAGGACCCTTCAAATATTGCAATATGGTGTAGCTGATATCGCAATCAACCCTTCCATCAACACATTTGGATTTTTAGTTGAATCCATCTAAACAAGGTATGATTTCACATGCATCCCCATTGTTAAGTCCATAAAATCCCCAACCGGGTCCATCTTCATCATCTAGTCCTTCACCAACGATGCCACCTATGATGGCCACACCGAAGGATAATGGGAAGAAACCCCTGGAAGATGCATCGCCATTAGTTTCAACCATCTCTACCGAAGAGATGCCTAGCCGAATGGAAGTCGAGACGCCTAGTTCATATAACATGGAGTGGACTCAAGAATAACTCCCATTCCCTCCCCCTCAACTGCTAAAAATCACTATTGAGATGGCCAATACAGGCCTGGGGGAGTATATGGTGTGAAACATTGTAGCAACGCCCACACTTGAGTCCATGTAGGACATGGGGAGACCTCGCCTTCCCAGAGGCACTATTGTTCCTCTAGGCTACCCGCAAAAATAGATAAACTTTGAATATGGGAGCCTTGATAATGGCATTGAACCTTGCATGCAAGAACATGAAGATGAAGAGCCTTTTGCTGAGGACGTCAACTATTTGTCCAACCCAGACTTCACTTTAAGATATCTTTTCCAATGCAATTGGCATGGATATGGGTTGGGCAGATATGAGCAAGGAGTGCACGTTATTTTCCAACCAAGATATCAGATTCCATAAGACAAATCAAGAGTAGGGTTCAACCACCCCCTTCCCCTGGATATTTTGGTAGAGAACATGCAAGGCCTAGGGATAGGCAACAAGGATGGGTTGGCATTAGGCCCATATGCCAATCCTAACACAACATATACATTAGGGGATTACCTCCCATTGTTGACAACCAACCTTGTGGACCTTCGCAACCCCTTCCCTTTGATCGAGAAAGGAGAAAGCTCAAGAGCTCACCAACAATGGGGATATAGACAAGGTCAAGAATGATCTTTAGAAGATGAGTCAAAATATGAGGTAGCACCATGGGACCCCTTTGAATCGGATAGTAATCACTCACAAGTGACCCCCATGGATGATTATCAAGAAAGCCTCTTGGTAATGTTCCCTTTAGATGCTCCAATCGGGCAAGTGCCACCTCAAGAAAATTAGGACCCCCCATAGAGAGCGAAATAACCCTGATGGGGCCAGATCAATTTGCTTGAGCAGGATGAGCCCCATGCATCGTAAATAGTTGTTATGAAGGCCTTTGGATCTTTGATAGTGATTATGAAGATGAAAATGAGATGGCATATCTCAATCACATGCGGTAGGTGCAAAAAAAATACCCCCTAGATATTGATGACATGTTTGAACAACTAAACATAGGGTCAAGGCATAGGTGGCACCTAAACCCAGCACAATTGGACCAAGTGTTGCATTCATTACTTTGGGCATACAGAGAGCACCTTTCACCCAGAGACCCTATAGCGAGATCAGTGTCGAGGGTAGACCCTGTCATCCTCTCCGCACATAGGGCCAATCCATTCATGCCAATACCTCCAGAGCCCGATCCAAAGCACAAAAATCATCCAAGATGTCCGAGTCACCACACCTACGGTAATGGAGACCAAAATAATTTCATCAACATGATCTCCATTGACTTAACCGCTCCCATCCACAATCCAGCCGATCCAGCAAAGTCATTGTATCTAGACATAGATGCTATAGACTGGGATCATTTAAATTCACCACCATCCCCATCCGAGTACTGGCCTTCCAGTGAGATCCTTCATTTCACCCCAAAACCAACTCAGGATATCTTCCATGCTGAAGAGGAACCCAAATTTCCTAATGCAGATCTGAATTCAGTGAATGATATCCACTTGATCATGACTCCACACCAGTTGTAGGATGGGTCCCACATGTCAGTCGAGGAGATGATTGACGTAGACATCAGCTCTGATCCAATGAATCCATAGATAATCAAGCTGGGGGTAAGCCTATCCCCTAACGATCAAGCCGACTACATTGCCCTTCTTAAAGAAAATGAGGTTTTTGCATGGTCCTACAAATACATGTTGGGGCTATATCTATAGCTAGGCATGCATAATATAACGCTTGATCTTACAGTCAAGCCAGTTAAGAAAAAACTACGTAATATGCACCCAATAGTGGCCTTAATGGTCAAATATGAATTACAAAAGTTGTTGGATGCATAGTTTGTCATCTGCGTGGATTACCCACCATGGCTATCCAACATGGTGCCCATCAAAAAGCTTGATGGGAGGATTTGCATATGCACTAATTTTTGAGATCTAAAAAAAGTGAGTCCTAAGGATGATTTCCCCTTGCCTAGAATCGATGCATTGGTAGATGCTACAATGGGCCATAAAATGCTTTCCCTCATGGATGGTTTCTTGGGATACAATAAAATTTGTATAAATCTCAATGCCAACTAAAAATGGCATTCACAATGCCTTGGGGGACATTTTTTTATAATGTCATGCCCTTTGGCCTTAAAAATGTTGGTGCCACCTACCAACGTGCCATGACATACATCTTCCATGATCACATGCATAAAACTTTGGAAGATTACATGGATGATTTGTTGGCCAAATCTCTTTTGTGCCCAGATCATCTTGATGACCTAAGCAAGATCCTCGATCACCTCCTCGAGCATAAAGTCAGACCGAATCCCAAGAAGTGCATATTTGGCATCACATATAGAAAACTCTTGGGGTTCATAGTCTCAAATCAAGGCATCAAGGTGGATCCAAGCAAAGTCAAGGCAATCCTTGAAATTCTTCCCCTAACTACCATCAAGCAGCTCAGAAGCCTACAGGGAAAGGTTGAGTCAATCAAACACTTCATAGCATAGCTATTTGACAAGTGCCAACCCATGAATAAATTATTGTACAAAGGGGTAGTATTTCACTGGGATGATGAGTGCCAGTCAGCCTTCAATGATATTAAACAATACTTGGCTTCGCCGCCGGTATTGGCACCACCTAGACCAGGAGTGTCATTCTACTTATACATCTCGGCTATCGAGGTGGCACCGGGTGCCATGCTAGCCCAGAAAAATGAACTACACAAAGAACAGGCTACTTACTATATTAGCAGCACCCTGGTCAGTTATGAACTTAACTATGCATACATTGAGAAGCTCTACTTGGCAGTGGTGTTTGCTACCAAAAAGCTTTGCAAAGGCTAGATTTGGATGGTAGTCCAAGCAATCATTCTTGAGGAGTAGCCAAATTGGTGAACCTCGTTAAAATATTGTGTTGTGTGATGTTCTCTTGTTGTACTTGTTGTATCTGTTTATAAGTTTTTAATTGTTGCTATTTTAAGAGTTGTAAATTCATGATTAAAGTACCACCTGATTCACCCCCCCTCTTAGTGCCATTGTAAGACTAACAATTGGTATCAGATCCAAGTTCCCTTATCAGGCTAAATCAGCTAGGGTTGATCTTGGATTAGTACGCAATGGGTAAGAAGAATAGATCTTCCTCCAAAAGGATATCTCAGTCAGTTTTAGCTCTTGTGGAAGAGAAAATTGAACTAGAAAAGGTTGAAGAAGTGAATTTTGAAGTATGTGATGAAGGTGAGTTGATCGCTGTACTTAAAGAGTTAAATATAAAACTGTCCAAGAAGTTGGAAAAATATGGGGATATTATTGAAGATCTCCTCTTACAAATTCATAAATCCAAGAAAATAGAAGAAGTCTTGAAGTAACGCCTGGATGATAAAGATGATGTATGTAGCAAACGTGAAAAGGAATCTAACAAAGTTATTAGTGATCTAAAGCTGCAAGTAGAATATTCCAAAAGGATTGAAGAAACACTCAGGTCATAGATCAATGAGAAAGAGATTGGTTGCTGCAAACAAGAGGAAGAGATCGCTTCATTGAAGAAACAACTAGAAGAGGCCAATACAAATCTCAAATTTGAGAAGAGCACAGAGTTTCTAGATAAAATGATAAACCAACAAATAAGCTCCACAGATAAGCGTGGTCTTGGATATGAAGCTAAACAACCTTCATCTTCCAACTCTGCAGAGAAGAAGTTCATTGTTGAAGGATCGAAGTAAGAAAAGTTTGAAGTTGAATCTTCAAAAGGAATAAAATATCAAAGGAGATCTATAGCAAAGTAGCCACAAATAAAGAGGTTCTATCACTCTCACTCTATTCATACTAATACTTTTAATGGTTATTGTTTCAGATGCAACCAGTATGGTCACAAGGCAACTTATTGTGGATTGAATAATAAATTAAATAGTTATGCTGGTAGAAATACATCTGCATATCTGAGTGAACCCTATGTACAATTTTTTCAATGTAATGGTCATGGGCACATAGCAAGGTTTTGTCCAAGCACATCTATATATAATCTAAGGCAAAATAGTAGATTTCATCAGACGCAAAGAATGCAACACAGACAAGGAATAAATCATGTACATAAAATAAAGGAAAATAATCATTCATCATGGATGCATAAGAGACAACCACACAAGAGAAATGTTTGAGTTCACAAAAAGGTGCAAAACAGGGATGTAGTTGAAAAATCCAAGCCCGAGTTCAAGAAAGTTTGGAGAAATATAGAAGAAAGGAAATTGTGTCTCCTTGGACTGAAGGAGACTACTCCTCTATTGCACTAAGCAACTCCAAGTAGCACATCCTTAGGGGGAGCAATATTAAACTTTTATTTTAATTCTCCTATGTATTTGTTTGGGTTTCTGAGGATGAAAGGCAAGTAGTTAGGGGGAGTTTTTGTTTAGTTGTCGAAGTATGTTTTCAGTTCATGTAGTTTGTGGAAGTGTCGTAAAGGGTGGTTATTAAATTGAGAGTTCTCATTATTGGTAGTATTGTTATATGTCATTGTTGTACTGGTGATGGTTCTTACTGCCACTTTTCAAAGTTAAGGATTATAATAGTTCATATAATTTGGTTAGTGAAATATTGTTGCTCTAGTCGTATATATGTGTTTCGATAAAAGCAGTGGGTATTTGAACTACACATTGATGTGAAGATTGTTAGATCTATTTTGACGCTGTGGTGAAAAATATTGAAGTTTGACCATTGATTCATGTTTAGCTCATCAAGATGAGCAACTTTGCTTTGTGAATCATACCTATCTGAGGTCTATAAGTATGAGTTTGAGTAAGATGCACTATAGTTGGCCGTGAAGTGGTTAACAAAATAGTGTTTTCTGATTCGAATAGTTGACAGTAAGGTGTGACGAGCGGTGACTGTAGAAAACATATACCAAGCTGAAAATGTAAAAATGGATTTGGTTGGTGTTGTGATACAGTGTTTGATGCTTGCACAGAGTTGATAGTAAAATTGCAGTGTTGGTATAGTGTTGGACAAAAGTTGGTACAAGTGGGAGTCACTTGTCAATTTTGTTGACAGATGTGAAATTAGCATTTTTGAATGGGAAGCTTGAAGAAGAGGTTTATATTGAGCATCCAGATGGTTCCCAGCTTGGTGATGATCCCCACTTGGTTTGTAAGTTGAAGATATATGGCTTGAAACAGACACCTCGAGCATAGTATGCATGGTAGCACGATTTCAGGCTAATCCCAAGGAGACTCATGTGATAGGAGTAAAAAGGATTGATTGTGGTTTCTTTTTTGAAAGTGATTGGTTTAATGCTTCAAGGTTTTCTGGTTTGAGAGTTGTTATTAAACCTTATTTTATAAGCATTGTTGTTGAAGCCATTAGTTGTGTGAAAAACCTGAGTTAGGTTTTGATAAGAACATGAGTATCATTGTTATGTGAAGAATATTTTATAAGCATTGTTGTTGAAGCCCATTGGTTGTGCAAAGAACTTGAACTTGAGTTAGAGAAAAATAGTTTGAGTTGGTTGATACATGCTTCGACTAGGGTTTGTGATAAAGAGTTGTTCATTGAGGTGATTGGTTGAGTAGATTCGATTGAGCCTAGTCAAGTTATGTGTGAAGTGATTTTTAAAGTTCTATGAAGTAGATTTGATTTGAGATCGCCGTTCTTTTTGAGTACTACTTGAGCATGATTGATTGAGCTTTTGAGAAGGCCTTTTGGAAATATTTGAGGACAATGCTGGGACATATTGCTAGAGAAGATTCGGACAAGTTTTTAGAGAGCTTGGTGTAGTAGATCTGGATAGGTTTTGAATGAGCTAGTTATTCAACATTGGACAAGTTCCATGTGAGATTGTTAAGCAGGTTCTATGTGAGCCTATTGAGAAAGTTCTTAGTGAGCCTATTGACTGAGCTTTGGAGATGACTAAGCACAGAGAGACAGAGTCTTCTATAATATCAAGGGTACTATAGAGTATGGGTTATGATATCCGAAAGGTAAAGACTTCACCCTTATATCATATTTAGATGCGAGATTGGGCTGGATGTGTCGATGACGAAAGAGTACCGGTGGAGGTGCATTCTATCTTGGAGACAGATTGGTCGAGTGGTTAAACTTCCCAAGAATTGGCTAGCCATAGGGATCACATTTTCAGGGGGATCATTTAAATATTTGATTATATTTTTGCTCATGATCATGATTTTTGCTAAGTGTAATCAATTTTTCCTGAAAATATTGTGCATGGACTCAGGGGGAGTTTGCAGTAGCCCTTTGGTATTATTGTCAAAGGGGGAGAAGAGTTACAGGAAATTGCACGTGTTGCCAACAATTCCAAAGGGGCGGATTGTTGAGCAAGGTGCAGTAGGAGTATTGTCATTGTTGTCAACACAGTCGGTTAGATCTAATGATGCAATGGATAGGCGGTTCAAAAGCCATTCAGATGCAAAGGACAGGAGTTCAAAGGTTATTCATAGTATGGACAGTGAGTTTCCAAGAAGACCATAGTGGCCCATTTGCAAAAGATCAAAGAAAAAGACAAGTAAGAAAAGTGTTGCCATATCGTGACATATACAGCAGGCAAGAAAAACTATCACGATTTCGCAACATGTTAGAGGAGAGAGAAAAATATGGAAAAACTATCATGATTTCACGACATGTTGGAAGAGAGAGAAAAAGCTGGAAAAACTGTCACGATTTCGTGACATGTTGGAAGAGAGAGAAGAAGTAGGAAAAACTATCGCGATTTCGTGACATGTTGGTAGAGAAAAAGGCAAGTGGAAAAACTGTCGCGATTTCGTGACATGTTGGCAGAGAAAAAGGCAAGTGGAAAAATTGTCACGATTTCACGACATGTTGGAAGAAAAAGAGAAAGTAGGAAGAAGTGTCGTGATTTCGTGACAAGTTCGAAGAAAGAGAACAAGTTGGAAAAGTGTCACGATTTTGTGACATGTCGCATTATCGCGACTCGAAAAGTGCAGGAAGGCAAAGAAGGAAAAGTGTCACGATTTTGCAACATGTCGTATTTTCACAACTTGACAAGAGCACGAAGGTAGAGAAGGAAAAGTGTCGTGATTTCACGACATGTCGCATTTTCGTGACTTGAAGAGAGCAGGAATGCAGAGAAGGAAAAGTGTCGCGATTTCATGACATATTGCAAGGAAGGTTGTATGGACGAAAAAGTGTCACGATTTTGCAACATATTGCAAGGAAGGTTGTACGGATGAAAAAGTGTCATGATTTCACAACATGTTGCAGGAGAGAGAGTCCGAAAGAAAAAGGTGTCGCGATTTCGTGACATGTTTCATTTTCGCGGTCCAAAGTGAAGAGAATCAGGAAAGAGAAAAAGGTGTCACGATTTAGCGACATGTTTCATTTTTGCGGTCCAAAGCGAAGAGAAAGAGGAGAGAGAAAAATGTGTCGTGATTTCGTTACATGTTTCATTTTCGTGGTCCAAAACGAAGAGAAATAGGAGAGAGAAAAAGGTGTCGTGATTTCGCGACATGTTTTATTTTCACGGTCCAAAGCGAAGAGAAAGAGGAGAGAGAAAAAGGTGTCACGATTTCATGACATATGACAAGAGAAAGATCTAAGGAGAAAAAGTGTCATGATATCGCGACATGTCGAGTTTTCGTGACTCGAAGGCAAAGAGGAAGCACAAGGAGAAAAAGTGTCACGATATCGCGACATGTCGGGTTTTCGTGACCCGAAGGCAAAGAGAAAGTGCAAGGAGAAAAAGTGTCGCGATATCGTGACATGTTGTATTTTCACGACTAAAGGAGGAGAGAGAAAGTAAGAAGGCAGAAGTATCACGATTTCACGACAAAAGTAAAGAAGGAGAGTACAAAAGAAAAAGTGTAGTGATATCGCTACATGTTGTATTCTCACGGGCCAAAGCTAAGAGAAAATGTACGGAGGTGAAAGTGTCATGATATCGTGACATCATGTGTTTTCATGAAAATAGCAACAGAAGAGTTACAGAGGCAGTTGAAGCCGACGAAGACCGATGTTAGCCGACTAAGATTAGGGTTTGCAGCCGACTAAGATCAGGGTTTTACAATCGACTAAGATTAGGATTTCATCATTAAAATGTTGTTATAAAAGGAGGGTTGTTTGGAGAATTTATTTGAAGTTGTATAAGTCATCGAATGTGTGTTGAAGTGTGAGATGTGGTCGTAAGAGCGTAGATAGCACAAAAGTGATGAGATGATGGCGAAGTGCACAAAGTGAGCAAGTCATGTTGAATCGAGCTAAGTGCAGAATTCACTAATAGAGTAGAGTGCACAAAAAGAAGAAGATGATCATGAAGGTTGACTGTAGATCGTAGAAGTGTGCGAAGTGATTGCATAGAGAAAGCAAAAGGCGCAATGCGGCTATAGATCGTAGAAGTGTGCGAAGTGTCTGTTCTATGAATAGTGAAAGAGATTGGATAAGCTATAGACCAGTCAGGGTCTTGTAAAAGCAAAGGTATTTTTTTGGTAAAATTCTAGATTCATTTGAAGTCCAAGTTGCAGCTTGGCATCAGGGGTTGGTGCTCCTTCCATTTGGTGCTGGTAAATCAGGGGTTGGTGCTCCTTCCAGTTGGTGCTAGTAAATCAAGGGCTGGTGCTCCTTTTTGATGGTGTAGATAAATCAGGGGTTGTTGCTCCTTCCATTTGGTGCTGGTAAATTGATTGTAAAAGTTATTGCTTTGCAAAGGCTAGATTTGGATGGTACTCCAAGCAGTAATTCTTGAGGAGTAGCCAAATTGGTGAACCTTGTTAAAATCTTGTGTTGTGTGATGTTCTCTTGTTGTACTTGTTGTATCTGTTTATAAGTTTTTAATTGTTGCTATTTTAAGAGTTGTAAATTCATGATTAAAGTACCACACTGATTGACCCCCACTATCAGTGCCATTGTAAGGCTAACAATCTCCACCTAAGTCATCCATGACAACCCCATCAGCATCTCCATAGCTATGTATTGCCAAGCCTAGCACTGTAATAGGTAATTGCATCCAATACCCTTTTACCTCTGGCATCAGACCTCATATAGCTCATTGTAGAGTTGTGCCAGCAGTGTTTGACCCCATCTCATAATCAGGGGCTCTATGGTCGGACACTCCACCAACCTGAAGACCACCTCCAATAGGTTCCACGGGAACCTCACACCCAAATATTTGAGCAATAGCATGTTGGAAATGAGGCTCATCAGTAATGCGTGCCTCACTCCCAACATGCCCCTCTTTATCCACCATCGTACCAAAATGTCACCAATCTGGCAATCGCTCTTTGCCCTCTCAACTGGGATGTCCACACCCAACTCCTCCCCATGCCCAAAGCATCATGTCAGTACAGTTGTCCGTTGATCACGTGACATCGTCCTTATTGGGAGCCTGTCTATCAGAATTCATAGAATCTGATAGACATCCTCTAGAGTAACTGCCATCTCCCCTATTGGGAGATGGAAGGTATTGGTGTGGGGATCCCATAGGTTAATCAGCATGGTCAGGTACCCCCGATCTCCCACCATCGGCTCTAGCCACATCACATGCTTGATCCCAAGGGCGTCAAGCCATTCCCAATCTGCAAAATTCAACTTCCCTCGAGCGTTAGAGAACATCGTCGACTGACGGTACCAACTCTTAATCACTTGCAAAACAAAACAACATTAAAAACATGATAAACTATACAAAAATAACATGAATATACAACAATGCATAAAAAAATGTATATCTAAAAACAGACAAATCATAAGCAACAAATGATTCAAAAAAAAAAACATTTGTCAATCTTAGGGTTTTTAACTCTAACGTTCAATTGATAAATAAAGACAAAACAACAAAAAAAAAAAACACCATTAAAAACATGATAAACTGTACAACAATAACATGAATATACAAAAATGCATAAAAAAAAATGTACAGCTAAAAACAGAAAAATCATAAGCAACAAAAAAAATTAAAAAAAAAAACATTTGTCAGTCTTAGGGTTTTTAACTCTAACGTTCAACCGCTAAATAAAAACAAAACAAAAAAATTAAAAAAAAAAACATTTTTCAGTCTTAGGTTTTTTAACTCTAACGTTCAAATGATAAACAAAAACCAAAAAAAATCAAAAATAGTTTGTCAGTACGTAGGGTTTTTAACTCTACGTATAAACTGATAAATAAAAACAAAAAAAATCAAAATCAAAATAACAGTTTTTCGTTAACCTCGGGTTTATAACGGAAGTTAACGACAATAAAAAAATCAGAACAAAAACAATTTTTCTAAAGCTAGGGTTTTTCTCTAAGTTTAACCTAGGGTTTTAGTTTCAAAACAAAACAAAACAAGAACACATTTCAATCTAGAGTTTTTTAAACAAAAATACAAAAATTTAAATTAAAACAATTTTTCTAAGCTAGGGTTTTGCTCTCAGTTTAACCTAGGGTTTTAGTTTTAAAATAATAAAAACATCGCATTTAAACCTAGGGTTCTTTTATATAACCTTAACAAAAATACAAACAAAAAACTAAAAAATATTTCTTTTTAAACTCGGGTTTTACCTTAGTTTAAACAGAAAAACAAATTGCAAAATACATTACGGTTCTTTAACTAAAAAACAAAACAAAAGCAAATAACGAAGAGGAGCACTCACCGGTCTCGCCTCAGCTCCGCCACTGGAAGACCCGGTTTGTGAACTCATGGTTTCGGGCAAAAAATGGCAGCGCTTCACTTCGCAGACTCGACCTCCTCCTCCTCAGAGCTCCAAATCACCATAAAAATTGAATGCAAATGAGCCCAAACCCTAGTTTTGGCTCTTAAATAGGCTTTTAGGCCTATAATCATTCCACCCTAGGATGAGCGCTCTAGTTAGCGCTCGTCCAACCCTGGGATGATTACAAAATTGGTATTTGTCCCACCCAAGGACGATTATAGAGCAAAAATTTCAAAACATCAAAAAAATGCACCAAAATGCACAAAACAAGCAATAAAATTGTCCAATACGAGTGCTTTTGCACTTGACATTATGGGCATGCAAAATAGACGTCGGGGTCACAAATCCTCACTATCATACTCCCTAAGAAGGCTACCATAGTCGGACCGCTCCACGGGAGGATGAAGTGTCGAGAATTTCATCCCCAAATGACATCCCAAAAAGGGTTAACACCCACCCAAAAATAGGTCAAAATGTTGGGAAACTGCTCAAGCATTAAATGGAAAACAACTAAAAGGCACCCTTACACAAGTCATCTTGGGTCAAGCGACTCATCACTTTTCTCATGTCGGTCATTCCCTCATCAATTCGTCGCTTGAGGGGGTAGTCACACTTAGTCACCAATCAACAAATACACACCCAATCAAGGAAATGGCACGCATTCAAAGAATCATTGACAAAGATAATCATGCCCCTACTTGGGGCAGCAAACAAGAAATAACCACAAGCTAATCAAACAACTTGGCATTTGTGAATCATGAACTCAAGGTTCCCATAGAAAAAATGTTGCGCCCTTTGCCTGTTCATGACTAATCAATGTCCAAGCTCAAGTAACACCTCACCAAAAAAGGTTAATACTTGAATTAAGTTCCTTAGCTCATTAGAATAAAGGATTCAAGAATACACGCCCTTTCCATACTTGGGGCATCAAAATTTGGTTAGGTCACTAAGAAAACCCTAATCATTAGTGCTTTGGTTATCTATTTTTGCTCAGCACTATGCCATGCACAGCGCTTCCTAAAAAGGGGCATCTGTAGACACCAAAACAGCACCAATCCAATTATGTGACTACAAACGCTGATCGAGTTGACACACACAGCCCCCAAGGCAGCCCCTAGAGGTTTAACAGTGGTCCTAACCACTATCACAGCAGTTTTGGAAGGTCAGAGGTCAATTTGGCACCTTTCAAGCACTCTGCTCCATACTCGTTCCACCCAGGGATGATTATGAATTGGTACTCATTCCACCCAGGGACGATTAGCAGTATTCGCTCCAGGGTGGGGCGAATAGCAGGTTTGACTAGCAAAAGGTCAAATCTCGACAAATGGCAGCCCAGATCTACCACTTAACTCCTCCTTCATTGCATGGGAGTGCGAGTGAGCATTTTGGAGTGCTAGGGGCAGTTACAGAGGCAGTCATGGAACCCTTTATCATGGAGGAATCTTCTCCCCCCTAGAAGGGAATGATTGCCAAGTGGCACCTTTGCATGCTCATACATAGAGACCATCAGGTCTATAAAATGGTGAGTCTTCTCACCCAAAAATATAGACAGAGAAGGAGCATTTTGAGCAACAAAGTGCTACCATTTTGCATACTCACTTTTGATTGTGCCTCTCACATCCTTGATCCCTCTTTTGGAAGGGAGGTCATTGGGTGGTTATTGGGAGCGCAATCCGGAACCCAAACCCGACATCTAGCCACAGTATCCCACCCAAATTTGTTGACAACACCCCATAAGAGGTTTTGGGCTCATCCCAAGTGGATTGGTGTCAGAATCGGGCCCCAAATGGTGGGCGTCCTTCGGGTGCCCCCCACACTACTGCAATCCTAATCGCCCCACCCCGAAGTGATTAGAAATATATAGCAGATTTTAGTTCTATTATTTTGTAATTTCATTCTAGGTTTCTTAGAAAGGCTTGCATTCAAATTTCATGTAATTCTGAGCAGTTTTGATCATATATTTGTTATTTCTCGCTTTCACTAACATGCAGGTAGCATCATCAAATTTTTGGTGATAGAGGCCGAATTGGAAAAATCTAACCTTCTGGATCTTTCCAAAATACCCCATTTTATGTAACCCTCAACTTTTCAAGTGATTTGGAGCCTCCCGGATGGGACAATTGGAACAGTGCCTTTTGACACTTTGTTGCAGGTCTAATCATCCCACCATGGAGCGATTAGAAATCCGTGTTAAATTTTTTGACTATTATTTTTGTAGTGCCTTCTCGGTGATGTTTTCATGCCTTTGTCAAATTTTTAGCTCATTTTGATCTATTCTAGTTGTCATTTTATTTATTCTTTGCATGCACTAATCTTAGGCTTGGGGATTGCATGTTTCATTTCATCCATAGGTGCTACTGATTGTTTTTTGTTTCCTTGAACACAGGACCTCGACACCGGAGGAGCATCAAATAATCAAAGACCCTTTCATGCAAGCGGTGGCAATGTTTGGCCTGCCCATTTTACATGTGGGCATGCGGAAGAAGGTGTACCACCCATGGTGTAATGAAATCTTATTTAACGCTCCTAGCCCATAAAAAGGGAGGAGATGAGTTGTAACTGAGCTTTAAAGCAAATTAATAAAAAGAGTTATACTCCATATTTGTTTTCCATCTGGTTTCAATTTGTTTATGTTTCTCTCCTTTCATGCATTTTCAATTCATAGGATTTAGCGTCATCTTTGGTTTCACTTGCGTCGTGCTTGGTGTTCCCTTTTTGATTTCGTATCCTCGTGCTTTCAATGATCAACCTCTTGAGCTTTTGGAATAAGAGTAATATATTTTTTATTGATAACCTTCAACATTTCTTTGGCTTTCCTGGCTTCTTCCACCACCTCTAATAAATCAACATGAAGGATATCCCAGAACTCTTGGTAGAACTCAATAGGAAAACCATCGGGACCTAGGGTTTTCCCTTTTTGCATTTTAAAAACTACTTGTTGAAGCTCATTGATAGTAATAGGAGCAGTAAAAATAGATTTCTCCTCAGAAGTGATAAGAGAAGGGATTGATTGAAGAACATTATATTGTGAAGTTGAGTCAAGGGGAGTAGCAACAAAAAGATTGGAAAAGTAATCAACAACAATAGAGTTCATGCCATCCCAAGTATATAAAACATCTCCAAAATCTGATTTTAAGGAAGAAATAAAGTTGTGAGATTTTCGAGCTAGAAGAGATTTGTGGAAGAAATTTGTGTTTCGATCTCCTTCTTTGAGCCATTGAATTCTAGATTTTTGCTTCCATAAGATTTCCTCTTTTTTCCCATTCCTCTAACTGAGTTGTGAGTTTAATTTCATCTACACTTCTCTTCTCTGTGAGGCCATCTAAATGGATTTTTTAATTCAAATTTTCAATATAAGCAATAACTTCATGTTTTTTTTTATGAACATCCCTAAAATCTTTCCAGTTCCAAGTCTTCATTTTGGATTTAATGTATTGTAGTCTTTTGGCAAAATAGAACATCTTAGTCCCATGCCTAGGTTTACCTTCCTTCCACCATTGTTGCACATGAGGTCTGAAGGAAATGTCTCTAAGCCACATTAATTGAAAATGAAAAGGAGAGAAACTCACATTGGTTTTCCACATTTCCACCATGGTTGGCCAATGATCCGAACCAACATTATTAAGAGTCTTCACTTTAGGAATGTGACCATGGATTAAGAAATTTTTAGAGAGCAAAAACCTATCCAATCTCTCCATTATACAAGCTAAGCCTTGCCTTCTATTAGACCAAGTCATAAGGCCATTATCTAGTTGGATATCCACAAGATGGAGGTTTGCTATATATTCACTCATGAGGTCAGTGCTTTTGTCCAAATTTCTATTTCCCCCCTTTTCTCATCCAGAGAGGATGGTATTGAAATCTCCTCCGATCAAGATCCAAGCTTTAGGAAAATGAGAGATAATATGAGTAATATCCTTCCGCTGTCTTATTTTTTCCTCCAAAGAAGTCGGAGCATAAGCAGTAATACAGAGCATAATCTGGTTGGAATTTCTACTTTGAATAGCTATAGCCAACAAACCATATGGTGAATAACTACCTCTTTTGGATCCCAAAGACAAGCAATACCACCCGAAGTCCCTTGGGAGCCGAGGGAAACCACTTTTCCAGATGGCCAAATTTTACTCGGCAATTAAGTCCATATCCTCCATTGACATCTTTGTTTCTTGAAGGAAAACAAGATGTGGATGATTTACCTGAATCATTCTTCTAATTTCATTTTTTTTTGAAAGACTCCCTTTGAGTCCTCTAATATTCCAAGTGATGATCTTCATTAATACCAAGGCTAAAAAATTTGGGAAGGGCATTAATCTTACCTTCCTCTACAAGATTTTCACCTTCTTTTACCATATGATATTGATTGGTCTTGCGACCTACTTTTTGATTAGAATCCATCTTCAATTTTTTTTTCCTTGTTTCTTGACATATTCCAATTGAATCTGAGATGGCTTCTAACCTTGAAGAATGCTCGTACATAGCTAAAATTTTACTAGATGGTTCAACGGAGTCTATATTGGGACCTGCATTATTTGAAGTTTTGACATTTGAAATATTGTTTTTTCTTATGTAAAATTTCTCATTTTTTTTCTATTGAAAACCTTTGATTTGTTGGTTTGTCTCTAAGTTCTTCCCTTCATATTTAAATTGTGTTTCTAAGATTTCAGTTTCCGTTATTTCCTCTTCCTCACTTAGGACCTCATTTGTGGAAAGGATTTCAAACATATTACCAGATGACTTTGATTGATCCTTCATAACTGGTTTTTTTCTGAGTGTTCTTCTTCTTAGGTATTTGGAAACCTATTGAGTTTATATCTTCTTTATTTTGATCGGTAATTTTATTTGGACACACACTGGCCAAATGACCATATTCATGGCAAATTCTACAATGAAAATGAATGTTTTCATAGTCCACTACTTGCTCCCAAGTGTCTTCCCCAAATTGTAATGTGATCTTTTTAGGTAGGGGTTTTTCAAAATCCATTAAAACAAAAATTCGAGCATAAATGATATGTTCAAAATTTTGAGTACAATCAACATTCAACATAAAAGTTCCTAAAGAGTTTCTAATTGAAGAAAAAATAGTAGGATTCCAAAATTCAATAGGGATGCCAAAGAGTCTAACCCACATGGGAGCTATAGAAGGCATCTCTTCTTCGGATTTAAATTTAGTATGCCAGGGCTTCATGAAAAGCCCTACCCTTCCAAAAAACCAAGGACCCCCTTGAAAATGTTTCTCTCTATCTTCATTATTAGCAAATAGAACAAGAAAATAACCATTTGGATAAATAAATATTTGTAACTCACCTTTAGTTTTATAGCTTTTTGTAGCCCAGACTTTGAAAGAAGATAGACTCGGATGAAAACCCATGAACCGACAAATTAGTCGTTTTTTTTCCAAATCTTCAATGCCAGTCTGAATGTTACCCATATCAAGCTTAACAATAGGAGTTCCATCAACTGCTTTAAGACATCCTGACTCCGTTTTCTTGGGATCAATATTAGGCATTCTTAGAGGTTTATGGGAAGCCCTAATATTGATATTAGCATTGGGTTGAGGCTGTCCACCACGAAGGGCATCCCTAAAATTCATTTTTGGGACTGAGTATTCAAAATTCTTACCCTTGATAGGGGTTTTCATGAGTAGAATTATTTTGTGGGTGCACCTTAGCACCAGATTCACTTGAGATATGAGCCATTTTTTGATCAAGTTGCTTGAAACTTGTTTCGTAATCTCTTTAATCCTTGCCCTAGACACCGTGGAAAGGTATGGTTTTCACTTTTATTTTGTGCAGCAAATTGGAAGCCGTTGTCACTCAAGTTCACAGTATGATCTATTGAAAGACAAATTTCTAACCCATCTTGTATCCCCTGCAACATTTCATACTAAAATATTGAGCATAAACCACAAAAAAAATCGTTTAAACATATTCATGAAAATAAAAATAGCTATAAATTTATCATGCCTACTAATAAAAGTTGTTGTACTGAGCATGCCAACAATGTCTTAGACATATTTTTCTAATCAACATTGAAATTTTTCTATATATTATATATTTTTTACCATAAATTAAAAATCAAAATTAAATATAATTTGTTAGAGTATAAGAAACATTTAAACTTGACATACTCAGCTATATATTTCACCTAAATTTTACTAGCAACCTATTTACATTCTATAACCCTTTAAACTATATATTTCACCTAACCTATTTACATTCTATAGCCCTTTAAATCTATTTGTATTTAGAATCCTTTAAATATTAAATTTGCTAATAAATTTTCTAGTTGCTACAAATTTTTAATGGTCCAAAACTCATGAACATATATATAGACCATGATCAAACTCAAATTATATAAAGGAAAGTTTAAAAATAAAGAATTAAATTATAAATTCGCTAATTCCCTTTGTTTTATTTATTTTTATGTTTTTTAAATCAAAACTTTAACTACTACTTTTTGTTTGTTAATATTGGATAACGTCTTTTATAAATTTTAATTTTAGATTTAAATGTCATTAAATAATTTAATTTTTTACATATACTTATATTCATTTAAAATTAAAATATTTTTTCTTATATGATTAAAATATATCTAAAAATTTGTATAGTTGATGAGGTTTATACTCAGGAGGACATTCAGGTTAAAAAACGCTTTGTTTTCCATAATATGAAGCTGATTGATATCAATAAAAGCAAAATGTGGGGTTTGATGAAGACGAATATTTTCCTTTTGGTTGCTACTGTTGATCAAGATGTGGGTAGATTGGGGTAGAACTATCTCAATTCTCCTCTTCTTACTTGTTCTTGAATCTTTATTGCAGTTTCTTTTTTATTTGCTTCATTTTATCTGATGGGATGTTTAGTTCTGATTTTATTCCGTCAGGTGACATTTTATTTGTACAGATTGTGAAATCCCTTTAAAACCCTCTTTCTTATTAATAATACAAAAAATATATATATATACCTAAAAATTCTTTCATTGATTCTGAATATCATAAACAATATTTTTGAAAAAAATCTCAATTACGAAGTACATGTTAAATCATAGTTTTTGGGGCAAGGACCATGCTGGACAAGCCTCGTTAGTTGAAAGATAATAAGATTAAAAAGAAAATGCATACTAAGACTTGCTTCAATTTTATTTTAAATTTTAAAAATAAGAAAAAAATTACCATGGCCAAATAGTTGACTCTTTCCTTAATAACGCTAGTAAGAATTCAGACATATCGTATCGTGTTAAAGATATTTAGAAAAACGTCTAGTTTGAACATGCAATCTCTGACTTGGACAGAACAGTCCGACTTTGGTTATGTGAAATAGTTCTGTCTGATTGTTTCCGTCACGTGACGTCCTCGGCAGGATTAAACGTAAGTCATTGGGCTCAAGCTTGTTTTCGTCTTAGTCTTATCCTAAAATGTAATTTCAGTCCACTTGGTGCAGCTTGATTAATTTGACCGATTATTGCGGTCACTTGATTAATTTGACCGATTATTGCGGTCAAAAGACGTAACGTGTGACGCCATAAAAGGTAAATTATGCTAAGAAACGCTAAAAACGTTTGTTTTGAATATCAAATCTCAGCGTTGAAAATTAATGTTGTTGATGGCATATTTATTTGGATTGGATAGTGATACTCTTCTTTTTTTTTTTTAAATTCTCAGTGCTTCTATTCCCTGAACAATTGAGTACAGTTGATTAATCCAACAGACCAGAGGTTAGGTTCCTATGTGTATATATATCTCTATTTCATTCCAGTTGGAAGGAAAGTTAGAGGACTACGTGAAATGATGGTAACGGTTGGAATGGTAGGCTTCATTCTTGTTGGAAATTATAAATCTAACTTCGCACCCGTAAGCGCTTCGGCGCGAAGCTTTTTCCGAAACGGTTTCGGAAAATGCTTCGGCACGAAGCATTTCTAAATCGGCTTCAGCGCGAAGCACTTCCGAAACACCTTCGGAAAATGCTTCGGCGCGAAGGACATTTTGGCAGCCCCCGAAACACATTTCAGCCCGAAGCAAATTTGACTCGGCCGTTGAAAGCACTTCGCCGCGAAGTAAGAACAAGTTGCCCTCCGAAGCGGAATGCAGGCGCGCAAATCGGGACATTAACTGTCCAAGCGTGCGAGTAGCTGGGGTCGTCCGGCAGTTGGTCGGAAAGCCACTTCGGCATTTAATTTCTGTCAGCGGGTTGGTGAGTTTATCCCGCCTTTTGTCCTCATTCCCCACCTATAAATACCGGGGCCATTTTGTCATTTAGTAGTATGAGGAAGAGCGTAGAGAAGAGAGGAGCAGAGCAGCAGAAAGGTAGAGCAGCCGGAGAGTGGAGCAGCAGTCTCCCATCCAAGTCTTGTGTTTATCCTGCAAAGTCTTTACTTGCAGAAGTTTGTAATCGCTTCAGAAGGAAGCTATTGTAACCCGGGATTATAAGTTAATACATAAATATTTATTCTGCATTTTTGGTCTCTGTGCATTGTTTTTATCCGTAGATATTCCAGAGCTAGGGTTTGGCCCGAAGTAGGAAATCACCCGTTTGATCCAGACAGGAGTCGGGTTTATTTGTCTGTGCCGAAGCACATTGCGGGACTTCGTCTCCCGAAGTTGGAACCAGGAGCCACTTCGCCGAAGTTCCCACAAGTTGCCCAATTTCGGAGCTTTGCCATCCGAAGAAGTTATCTCGGCACGAAGTTCCCCGAAGTAGATTTACTTCGGAAGGTTTTCCCCCGAAACTCTTTCTCGCTGGGAAATTGCCCGAAGTAGTTTCACTTCGGCAGCCGAAGTAGTTTCACTTCGGCAAGTCTCTCCCCCGAAGTACATACTTCGGGAGTACTTCCCCCGAAGCTCTTTCCCTCGCCGAAGTCCGTCCCGAAGTAAAATTGCCGAAGCAATTTTTTGCGTCCCCGAAGTGGGCATTGCGCCATCCGTCGCCTTCCGCCGACCACAAACCGCACTTCACCCATTTTTGGGGCGAAGTCTGTTGGGACCCCCGAAGTCGGACTTCGGCAAGAAGCTGTGCGCAGTCCGCATTGCGCTCGCGACGTCTGAACTTCGACGAAAATTGAGAAAATTTGAAATTAAAATTCTTCAAATTGGTATCAGAGCCATTGTTGTCGTGACACGGAGATAGAAGTATGGATTTCGGAAAGAGTTCCCTGCAGTTGCAGATCCCGCGATTTAATGGCAAAAACTATGATTACTGGAGCATCCAGATGAAGATCCTCTTCGGGTCTCAGGATTTGTGGGACTTGGTCGAGAATGGATACTCGGAGCCGATAGACGCAGCAGCACAGGTCGCCCTCTCCCAAGCCGACAAAGATCTTCTGAAGGAGAATCGAAAGAAATATCAGAAAGCCCTATTTTATATCATGCAAGCGGTTGAGGAGACAATCTTCCCTTGAATTGCATCAGCCACAAGGCAAAGCAAGCCTGGGATATTCTGGCCAGTTCGTACCAGGGCACCAACAAAGTGAAGCTAGTAAAATTGCAGATGCTCAGGAGGCAGTTCGAGAACCTGCAGATGAGCGTGTCAGATGAGCGACTTTTTCACCCAAATGACAGATGTCATCAACCAGATGCAGTTGAATGGTGAAATTGTGCAGAATCAAAGGATCGTGGAAAAAATCCTATGAAGTCTACTAGTGAAGTTCGACTCTATGGTTATTGCAATTTAGGAGTCAAGGGATTTGACAATCCTGTCTGTGGATGAACTGATGGGTTCTCTGCAGACACATGAGTAGAGGCTGAGCCACTCAACTTAGTCCTCTTTAGAGCAAGCTTTTAAAGCAAAAGTCTCAGTCCGAGACAGTGGCAGACAAGACTCCCACCACAGCGCTTCTAGTTCTCATGGAGGAAGAGGTAGAAGCAGGTGTGGGAGAAGTAACAAGCAATGAGGGAGATCAAACCCTCATGACAGTGAGCCCAGTTGCAACTTTCATCAGCATGGAGGAAGAGGCACTGGCAAATACCAGCAAGGTAGCTCTCAACAGAAGAAGGACATGTCAAAGGTCCAATGCTACTACTGCAATAAGTTCGGCAATTATGCCTCACAGTGCAGAAAGAAAATGGCGAATGAGAATCAGTAGCAAGCCCATTATACGGAGGAAACCGAAAATGCGGCAGGAGGAAATGTGCTGCTGACTTGCAGTGTTGAGGAGGAGAGCAAGAAGAATATTTGGTATCTTGACAGTGGGTGCAACAACCACATGACTGGGAACAGGGAGATGTTCTCATAGTTGGATGAAATAGTCCAATCTAAAGTCAAGATGGGGAACAATAGCAAAGTTCCCGTGATGGGGAAAGGAAAAATCTCCATCTGCACCCGGCACGATGAAAGAAAAACAATCTGTAATGTCTATTATGTGCCTGGGTTGAAGCACAATCTGCTAAGTGTTGGACAGCTTGTGCAGAATGGGCACACTATTCAGTTTAAAGATGGTGTCTGTTCCATTAGAGACAAAGTGCATGGACAAATCGCAATCGTGTCCATGACGAAAAACAAGATGTTTTCACTGTAGATTCAGAATGAATTAGTAATGTCTCTAAGTGCAGTTGTGAAAGATGCTACTTGGATGTGGCATCTCAGATTTGGTCACCTGAGCTTCAGTGGCTGGAATCTGTTGCATAAGAAGCAGATGGTGAAGGGTTTACCCCTCATTGAGCAACCGAACCAAGTTTGTGAAGGTTGCCTGGTCGACAAGCAACACAGGGACGCATTCCTTGTAGGACAATCTTGGAGAGCATCATGGCCATTGGAGCTAGTGCACTCAAACATTTGTGGTCCCATGCAGACCACCTCATATGTCAACAACAAATTATTCCTGACTTTCATTGATGACTTCAGCCGGAAGACTTGGATTTATCCCATCAAGTTGAAGTCAGAGGCATTTGGAAAGTTCAAGGAGTTCAAGGCTCTGGTTGAGAAACAGAGCGGGTATTTTGTCAAGACTCTCAGAATTGATGGAGGTGGAGAATACATCTCCAACGAATTCCACAACTTTTGTAAGTAGCATGGAATTCGCAGGCAGTTCACTGCCAGATACACATCGCAACAGAATGGTGTAGCTAAGAGGAAGAACAGAACAATCATGGAGATGGCATGGAGTATGCTAAAGGCAAAAAGTTTGCCACATGAGTTCTAGGCAGAAGCTGTAAGTTGTGCAGTTTATCTGCTGAACCGATGTCCCACCAAGAGTGTGAGAGAAAATTTTGGAGGAAGCCTGGAGCAATCTGAAGCCAAGTGTGGCTCATTTGCAAGTTTTCGGGTGCATAACATATGCACATGTTCCAGATGAGAAAAGGCAGAAGCTGGATGACAAAGCTGAAAGATGCATTTTCACAGGATACATCAAACCAGCAAAGGTGTATAGGCTGTACAATCCTGTGACAAAGAAACTTGTCATCGGTCGAGATGTGAAGTTCCTAGAGGATGAAGCCTGGAACTGGAAATCAGAGACTGGTTAGCCTGAACCAGCAGTTGTTGAACCTGTAAACTTGGAGGAAGATAGTGTGTAGCCACCTGTGCCTTCAAGCAGCATTAGTGGTGCCAGTAGTAGAACAGCCTCATCATCTTGGTCACCTTCACTTGTAAGTAGAATTTAAAATCTGAGAACACCTACGAAGACTCGAAGCTTGCAAGATATTTATGAGGTAACCCGTAATCAGATGGATGAAGAATATTCTGACTTTGCACTATTTACGGAGTGTGATCCAGTGGAGTTTGAAGAGGCAAGTCAGAATCGCACATGGGTGAAAGCAATGGATGAGGAGATAGCAGCCATTGAAAAGAATGAGACTTGGCAACTGACAGATCTTCCAACAAGAAAGAAGACCATTGGGGTCAAGTGGGTGTATAAGACGAAGTTCAACGCCAAAGGAGAAGTTAACAGACATAAGGCCAGATTAGTGGTGAAAGGCTACAAGCAGAAGTCAGGAGTTGGCTATCATGAGGTGTACGCACTTGTAGCCCGACTTGACACAGTTAGAATGATTCTGGTACTAGCAGCTCAGAAAGGTTGGAGTGTGTACCAGATGGATGTCAAGTCTACCTTCCTGAACGAAATGTTGGAAGAAGAGGTCTACATAGACCAGCCACCCATATATGAAGTACAAGGACAAGAATGATGCATAGTCGTTATACCATCATTAATTCTCAATGAATCTGTCAATCCGGGTGGACGGTAATCTAGGGCGTTTTGGGATAAACATCTTTTAACTTTGTTGAAAATAGTAAATTGCTAAAAATATCTCTTAGTTTATTGATCACATTATTTTTTAATTTAAATAAATTTTCCCTCTCTTCTACTCAATTGATTTTTTTTTTCCCTTTTTATATTTCTTTCTTTTCCTTTTTTTGTCCATTTTGGTTATTTGGGGGTTGCCATGGTTTCTTGCTTTCTCTCCTTCTTTCTTTTTCTCTTTTCTCTTCTTTTTATTTTTCTTTTCCTCTTTTCCTTCCTCTTCTTTCTTTTTTTTTTTTTTTTTTCATTTCTTATTTTTTATTTCTTGTTATTTTGGTATTCGTTCTTTCCATTTTTCTGCCTCTTTTTTCCTCTTTTTCCTTTTCTTTTGTTTTTCCTCTTTCCCTAGTTCTCTTTCTTCTTTTCCTTTTTTATTTTCTTTTTCTTTTTTTTTTTTTTTTTTTTTGTTTTCCATTTTTTTTTTTTTTGCCTCTCTTTTCTTTTTCGTTTTTTTTTCTTTTTTTTTTTTTTTTTGGTTTTGGGGATAATTTTTTTATGGTTGGGTTTTGTGTGCTTTTTTGTGTTGGTGTGTTGTTTTTTTTCTTTTTGTGGTTTTGGTTTTTTGTTTTGTTGGGTGTTCTCTTTTTGGTGTTGGGTTGGGTTTGTGTTGGGGGTTGTTTTTTGTTGAGGGGTTTTTGTTGGTGGGGTGGTGGTGATTGTGTAGTGGGTTTTTGTGTGGTTGTTTGTTTCTTTTTTTGTTGGTTTTGTTTTTTTTCTTGTTTGTTCGTTGTTTTTTTTAGTTTTGTGTGGGTTGGTTCTTTTTGGTGTGTGGGGTGCTTTTGGTTTTCATGAGGTTGCTTTGTGTGGTTTTGGGGTTTTTGTTTCTCTACTTTGTGGTTTTTTGTTGTTGGGTTGTTTTGCAGGTTTCTTGGGTTCGTGTTTTTGGTGTCCTTGGGTTCGGTTTTAGGGCATTTTGTTTTGTTTTGTCGTATGCATTTTTGTGGGTGGTGTTTGGTTTGTCTTGTATTTTAGTCTGTTTGGTCTGTCATAAACTTTGTTTGGTTGTTGGTGTTGTGTGGGCTTCGGTCTTTTTGGAGGTAGTAGTTTTGTGAGTGCTTTTTCTTCTGTTGGTGTTTTTCTTTCTCCTGTTTTTTTGCATTTTGTTGTTTTTTGGTTTTTTGGTTGCAATAAGGGTTGAGTGTCTTTTTTAGTTTTTGCTTTTCTTTTTTGGTTTGTTGTTTTGGGTTGGACTATCTTGGTTTGTGTGTTTTTTTTTTGTTGGTTTTTTTTTTTTTGTTGGTTGGTTTGTTTGTTTTGTTTTTTTTTTTGTTTTTGTTGACTTTGGGGTTGATTCTAATCATTTTTTTTTTTTTTAGGGGTTTGTTTTTTTGTTGTGTTGGTGTGTTGGGTTGCTTACTTGTTGTGTTTGCTTTTTTCTTTTGTTAGGTGGCCGTTGGTTGACCTTGTTCTTTTTGTTGGTGTGTTTTGTTCCTTTGGTTGGTTTTGTCTGTGGTTGTGTTTTGTTGTGGTTGTTTTGTTCTGAGGGGTTGTTTTGTTTGATTGTGGTACTCCTTTTTGTGCTTTTGGGTTTGTCTTGGGTTTGGACTTGGGGGTTCGTTGTCGGTGTAGGGTTTGCCCTTGTGGCGGGGGTTTTGTTTGAGAGTTTCCCTTGTTTTGGTTTAGTTGGTTCTTGGTTTTTAGTTTGGTTGTGGTGGTGGCTTGTCGGTTGTGTTTTTGTTACTGGGAGTGGTTGTTTTATTGGTTTTGTTTTTACTTTGGGTATATTCAGGTTTTGTTTTTAGCTTTTGTGAGTTTCCCTAGTAGTGTTTTGCACTAGGTTGTTTGTTTGAGTCTCTTGGTCTTTATCTCTTGTTTTTTTTTTGTGGGTTTCTTGGTCTTTCCTTTGGGGTACCTTTTCTTTTGGACTTTTTCTCGTGTTTTACATTTGTTTGTCATCTCCTTTGAACAGGAGACTTCGGTTTTGGTTATTTGTTCTACTGTTTTTTTCTTAGTTTTTTTCTGTCTTGTCCGTTTTTGGTTTGGTTGCTTTGACCTTTGTTTTGGAGTTGGGGCTTAAGTTTTTTTGTCTTTATATTCTGGTCCTCTTGTTCCTGTCGTTTGGGTAAACTGAAGGTGGGATTTAGGTGTGTTCTTCATGGGAGGTTTTGTGTTGGTTGGTGTAGGTTTCTGTTGGTGGTTGGGTTTGACATCCCTTTATGTGCTTGTTTCTTACCATAGTTTCTTTTTCTTAGGGAGTTAGTTCATTGTTTCTCGAGGAAGTTTTTGTTGTGGTTTGTGTTATTCTTAAGTTTGTTGTATTGGTGTTTTCTTTATGTCTCGATGGTGAGTGTGTTTTTTGGTCTTTGGTCAACTAGGTGTTCTTAGGCTGGTTCCTTTGGGAGGTTTTGGGGTCTGATTACTCATTTGTTTCTTGTTTAGATAGTTGTTTTATTTTTGTTTTATGATGTTGTTTGTGTTTGACTTTGTTTCTGAACACTTTTGATGATGTGTAGATTTACAATTATTTAATGGTTGGTAGGCTTTGTGAGGGTATACTTAGGATTAGGGAGTTTTGGTGGATCGGTTTGGTGGGGGGTTTTGGTCTTTTTTGCTGTTATTTTAGTTGTTTGGCTAACTTAGGCTTATTGTAGACCTATTATTTGTTTTGTGACTATTGAGGCTTTCTTTTGTGAGTAGTTATGTGGTAAATACATTGGGAGGCATCTTTTTTTTTGCATATGGTTTGAAAATTGAATTATAATAGGTTGGTGAAAGTAAGATTGCAACTAAAGCAGTAAGCATAAGATTTATCTTAGCATAAATAAACTAATACTACAAATATTGTCAACTATTCAAAAGCAATTTACATAACAAGTTCTACAATTCATTCTGCTGTAGCAAAATCAGAATAAAAACCTATTCCGTTAGTCCTCCTCCTAGGTCTGGAAGTGGCCAGCCTCTTTGTCCAAAAGAAGGTGTAAGTCTCTCTCTCTTTCTAAATCTTAATCACATTCATTTACAAGTAATTTGAAATAGACGGTGCACTTTATTGATCAAAAGACATGATTACAAGAATTCCTTACTATTACAGTCGTGTCAATTCCTAGTTATACTCGTATTTAGCTTCCTTACTCTATTTTCTATCTATCTCTATTTCTCTACCTCTCTCTCTATCTAGCTCAACCTGAACAGGAGAAATATTTATAGCTATCCTATGATCTGATTACAAACAAAGAATATCTCAAAAGATCTAATCCTAAAATGCTGCAACAACTTCTGGTTTTATCCTAGAAGAGGACTAAAACTCGATCTTTCCCCTTAATGATGGATTTGGTCAGCAATGACGGCAAAGGCAGATGGAGGATATTTCTCTTTACTTTTTCCAACCTTTATTTCCCTTTTTCGCCTTCAAAAATCGGTCAAAAGGTCAAAAACACATTCGTTCTTCATTCCAAATATAAGTGGCTTCATTTCGAAGACGGTGTTTCATTCTCGCCTCATTCCGAAGATCCGCATTCTCATTCCGAATATCGCTCATTCCGAAGATTCCTTCCATTCAAGATCTGCTCATTCGAACACGCTTTCTTCATTCCGAAGATCGCTCATTTCGAAGATGCTGTGTTTTCTTCATTCCGAAGATATCTGTTCATTTCGAAGATGCTTCGGAATGAACAAATGTATGCTTTCCATTGGTTTCTTCTACATCTCTCAGGTGGGTTATCTCCTAAGATCAAATTCTAATGGTCTTCATCCCTTTCCTCATGTGAATTCCATGCCTTGCTATTTATGGACACTCCGGAATTTATATGGGAAAGACAGTTCTTCACAACACGGTTTGCTCTTTGCTAGATTTAGGGTAAATGCTTGAAACAAATCAATATGATTAGTGAAATTCTACTATTATTCTAAGCATATCCCATTGTATGAAAATCATAACCAAAAAGAGCACAAAACTATGCAAAAAGCTGTAAAATCAACATATAATATTTTAAATACATTGATCATGCAAAATGGTTAATATACAGCATATTAAATCAACTTAACTAACATATCAGATAAAATATAAGAGTTTATAGGCATTTTTAGTATACAAAACATGTTATAATTGAGGCATTTCCAGGCCTCATCAAAGAATACAAGGTACTAAAGCTTAAGAAGGCCCTATATGAGTTGAAGCAAGCACCCCGGGCATGGTACAGCCGGATTGACGGGTATTTTCAAGAGAATGGGTTTTAAAAATGCCCATATGAGCACTCCTTGTACCTGAAAATAAATGAAGCAGGGGAGTTGATAATCATCTGTCTGTATGTGGATGATTTGATTTATACTGGCAATAGCAGTAGCCTATTTGCACAGTTCATAACAGCCATGAAGAAGGAGTTCGAAATGACGAACATGGGGTTGATGAAATATTTTCTCGGGATTAAAGTTGTCTAATCAGAATATGGCATCTTCATTTCTTAGGGCAAGTATGCAAAGGATGTCCTGAAGCGTTTTACGATGGAGAACAACAAGCATGCCATCACTCTGACAGCCACTGGCATCAAGCTGAGCAAGACTGACAATAGCATAAGTGTTGACCAAACTCTCTATAAGAGTTTAGTTGGAAGCTTGATGTACTTGACTACAACTAGGCCAGATTTGATGTACGTCGTGAGTTTAATCATTCGGTTCATGGAGTCGCCCAAAGACACTCACTAGCAAGTAGGAAAGAGAATCCTACGATATGTCAATGGCACAAGGAACCATGGACTCCACTATGCCAGAAAGGACCAGCTGGAGTTAATTGGTTACACCGACAGCGATTGGGCTGGTAGTGTAGATGATAGGAAGAGCACTTCGGGGAATGCCTTCCATTTAGGATCTGGAGTCATCTCTCGCTCCTCGAAGAAGCAACCAATTATGGATCTATCTACAGCAGATGCAGAGTATGTTGCTGCCACCTCAGCAGCCTTCCAGGCAGTCTGGTTGAGAAGAGTTTTAAGTGAAATACAACATCTGCCAAAAGTAGCAACAATAATATTTTGCGACAATAACTCTGACATCATGCTCTCGAAGGACCTAGTATTCCATGGCCGAACGAAGCACATAGACATCCGATATCATTTCATCAGAGAGCTGGTAAAATTTGGTGAAGTACAATTGCAATTCTATAGGTCTAAGGAGCAGCTGGATGACATCTTCACAAAGCCCCTAAAGGAGGAGCTTCACCAGATTGCGAGATACGTTGGGCGTCAGAGAATATGCGAAGTTCAATTTAAAGGACGGTGTTGGAAATTATAAATCTAACTTCGCACCCATAAGCGCTTCGACGCAAAGCTTTTCCAAAACGGTTTCAAAAAATGCTTCGGCACGAAGCATTTCTAAATTGGCTTCGACGCGAAGCACTTTCGAAACACCTTTGGAAAATGCTTCAGTGCAAAGGACATTTTGGCATCCCCCAAAACATGTTTTAGCCCGAAGTAAATTTGACTTGGCCATTTAAAGCATTTCGTCGCGAAGTAAGAACAAGTTGTCCTTCAAAGCAAAAAATAGCTGAAGCGGAATGCAGGCGTGTAAATCGAGACATTAACTGTCCAAGCATGCGAGTAGTTGGGTCGTCCGACAGTTGGTCGAAAAGCCACTTTGGCATTTAATTTCTATCAACGGGTTGGTGAGTTTATCCCGCATTTTGTCCTCATTCCCCACCTATAAATACCGGGGCCATTTTGTCATTTAGTAGTATGAGGAAGAGCGTAGAGAAGAGAGGATCAGAGCAGCAGAAAGGTAGAGCAACCAGAGAGTGGAGCAGTAGTCTCCCATCCAAGTCTTGTGTTTATCCTACAAAGTCTTTACTTGTAGAAGTTTGTAATCGCTTTAGAAGGAAGCTATTGTAACCCGAGATTATAAGTTAATACATAAATATTTATTCTGCATTTTTGGTCTCAGTGCATTATTTTTATCCACAAATATTCCAGAGCTAGGGTTTGGCCCGAAGTAGGAAATCACCCGTTTGATCTAGACAGGAGTCGTCTCCCGAAATCGGAACCAGGAGCCACTTCGTCAAAGTTCCCACGAGTTGTCGAACTTTGGAGCTTTGTCGTCCGAAGAAGTTATCTCGGCACGAAGTTCCCCAAAGTAGATTTACTTCGAAAGGTTTTCCCCCGAAACTCTTTCTCACTGGGAAATTGCCTGAAGTAGTTTCACTTCGGCAAGTCTCTCCCTTGAAGTATGTACTTCGGGAGTACTTCTCCTGAAGCTCTTTCCCTCCCCAAAGTCTATCCCAAAGTAAAATTGTCGAAGAAATTTTTTGCGACCCAGAAGTGGGCATTGCACCATCCGTCGCCTTCCGCCGACCGCAAACCGCACTTCGCCCATTTTTCGGGCGAAGTCCATCGGCACCCCCAAAGTCGGACTTCGGCAAGAAGCTGTGCACAGTCCACATTGTGCTCGCGACGTCTGAACTTCAATGAAAATTGAGAAAAAAATGAAATTAAAATTCTTCAATTCCAAATGGACAGGATTGAAAGTTCAATGACGAAAAGTATGAGGAGCACATGGAGGGATACTTGACGGCGTTCAAATGGTCATCTTTGTCACAAAAAAAAATGATTGAATTTTAAGCCATTGATTTCACGATTGAAACTTCACATCCAGTGTGTATATATATATATATGGTGCCCAAGTTTGAACGTAGTCATGTTCTGCCTCTGAAGCAGAGTTAAATTAGACAAACACATACAATCCATAAATGATAGATAAAATCACAAATGAGCCAAAGTTTTCTTGCATTCTATTTCACAAAAATAGAACTTTCAGAGACTAACCCCTTACAAATTCAAAATTTTCCCTTTTTGAACCCGTTTTCCCTTTTTCCCACTTAAAACCATCAAAATTCAAATTTGAATTTTGGGGGTAACTTGCCGAGGTCATAACTTCATGTTCATTGACCCGATTGACTATTACAGCATGTTTTCGAAAAGTGTACGAGACGAGCTAAGCTGGGCGGGCCTTGGATTTTCATGACAAGGCCTGTGTCTAGCAAAAAATCCTCAAATTCGACCTCTAAAACCTTCAAAAATCTCCTGCAAGTTAAACTAGTTTTACAAAATTAAACAATTACAATTTTTTTTCGAGTGATGCAAGATCACTCTTACACCACTGGATGCTCCTACATCAGACACCCAGGGTAATTTTGAGAAGTGACCTTCACTTCTCTGTTGTTGGAAGAAAACCAAGGCATTCAACCTCAACCTTCGACAACCAAGATGAATCTTCAACAGGTATGCCCTTCCACTTAACTAGATATTCTGCATGTTGCCTATTTTTGGTACTTTTGTCGATGCAGGTATCCAGGATCTCTTCTATATCTTTCGTCTCTAGAGTAGATGTTGGAATATTCCACAATTCTGCTATTGGTCCCTCACCATTGTCTCTTTCATGGTATTCTACCAAATCTGAAACATTAACAACATGTGATATGTTAAGCCCACTTGGCAATTCCACTTCATATGCATTACGTGAATCCTATTTTTCTATGATTTTGCATGGTCCAAACTTCTTCATTTTTTAGCTTGTTATAGGTTTTAGTAGGAAACCTTTCTTTTCTCAGATGGACCATAACTTCATCTGTCACTTCAAATTCCTTAAATCATCGCTTTTGGTTTACCCTTGTCTTGTACTGAGTATTCATCTTAGTAATATGCTTCTTAACTTCTTCATGCAAGCTCTTCAGATGCTCTACAAAGTCCTTAGCCTCAGCATTGTACTTTTCCCCTGTATCCATCTTCCTCAACTCAGAGGCATTTCTTGGACCGCTCCCATATATTATCTGGAATGGAGATTTGTTAGTACTCCTATTGACAGAATTGTTGTATGCAAATTCCACCTGTGGCAAAATCAAAAACCATCCCTTGGGCTTATCTCCTACCAAGAATCTCAGTAGATTTCCCAAACCTCTATTCACCACCTATGTTTCTCCATCAGTCTGTGGGTGGTATGCAGAACTGAATTTTAAATTTGTCTTCAATTTCTTCCACAAGGTTTTCCAAAAATACCCAACAAACTTGGTATCTCTACTAGAAACTATACTCTTTGGTAGACCATGAAGTTGAACCACTTCAACATGAACAACATCATTAGTTTTCTAGCAAGGAATTAAATGTGCAATCTTTGAAAACCTGTCAACCACCACAAATATGGAGTCATTTCCCCTCTATGTCCTTGGTAGGCCAAGAACAAAATCCATGTTGATGTCCTCCAATGGTCTCTATGGTACATTTAATGGTTGATATAATCTAGTATTCTATCTCACATCCTTGACCATCTAGAATACTCTTCAACTTTGCACAAATATATTCACATCTTGTTGCAACTATGGCCAATAGTAGTTTTCACTAATGAGGGCAATGCTCTTATCTCGACCAAATTATCCAGCCAACCCTCCACTATGCTTATCCTTGACTAGATTCTCCCTCATTGAACTCCTTGGAATGCATAATTGGTTTCCTATGAACAACATTCCATATTGGATTAGAAAATCCAACCACTTAGTCTTGTCCAAAGTAACAGGTGCTAAGCAAGCTCTCCAAGCCTCTGCAAAATCAAGATCTTTAGGATACAAATGTTTAAGTTCATCAAACCCTACAACTTCCACCTTCATTTCTATCAATAAACATTCTCTTCTACTTAAGCCATCTGTAGCTCTGATTAATTTTCCACTCCTATGCTTCAACACAAAGGTATAACTCTATAGAAACTCAACCCACTTCAAGTTCCTCTGATTTAGCTTCCCTTGGCTATTATTATATTGTAAGGTCTGATAATCAGTATATAGAACAAACTCTTTTGGCAACAAATAATGCCTCCACTTCTTCATATCCTAAAATATAGCATAAAACTATTGATCATAAATTCTCACTAAAATAAACAACATGTTTACCTTCTTGACTCAATAGAACTCCTATGGCACTACCACTAGCATCACAATCTACCTGAAATACCTTATTAAAATTTGGAAGTTCCAAAATAGGTTGCTTTGTGACCTTCTTCTTCAACATATCAAATATCTTGTCTTCTCCTAAGGTCCACTTAAATTCTTTCTTATCCCCTCTCATTGTTTCTATAAGGGGTGCACAAATACTACTAAAATTTCTAATGAATTTTCTATAAAAACTTGCTAGACCATGAAATGATCTTACCTTAGTTATGCTCCTTGGATTAGGCCATTCAATGATAGCCCTCACCTTTTTTGGGTTCATTTTTAGACCTTCAGTTGAGATGACAAATCCTAGATACACTAACTCCTTCACAAAATTGCACTTCTTCAAATTAATTAGCAACTACTCATCCCTCAGCTTCTCAAAAAACCTTCTAATATGCATCAGGCGCTCTTCCAGGGTCTTGCTAAATATTAAAATGTCATCCAAATAGACAATGACAATTTTTCCTAAAAACTCCTTCAATACCTCATTCATCAATCACTAGAATGTGCTTCGTGCATTGGTTAGCCCAAATGGCATGACCAACCACTCATACAAACCCTATCTGGTCTTGAAGGTTGTCTTCCATTCATCTCCTTCTATGACATGAATCTGATGGTACCCACTCTTTAGGTTAATCTTTGTAAAGTACTTGGATCCACTCAAATAGTACATAATTTCATCCATCCTTGGCAATGGAAATTTGTATTTTATGGTGATCTTGTTAATAGCTTAGGAGCCTGTACACAATCTCAACTCTCCATATTTCTTTGGTTCTAGTACTATAGGTACTGCATATGGACTCAGGATCTCCCAAATCAGTCCTTTTTTTAGCAACTCTTGGACTTGCATATTTAGCTTTTCACTTTCTATAGGATTCATTTTATGGGCTGCCTTATTGGGTAAACTAGATCCCGATACCAAATATATATGGTGACTGATCTTCCACACTGGTGGCAAATCCTCAGGTACATTATCTGATATAATATCTAGAAATTATTCTTACAGACCTGAGACTTCTACTGGGGTATCTTTACATTCTTCTTACCTAACTCTAGGAATTAATGCATAGCACATGATCATGCTTCAAACCATCCAAAAACCTTCTACCTTCAACTAAAATGATTCTGGCAGTGCTACATACCTTTTCATCCACCTCCTTCAAGGGCTTTAGCTTATGGCGCACTCCATTCTTTGTCAGGGAGTAAGTTTTGGCATGACCATAATGCACTACACACCGATCAAACTGCCATGGCCTTCCCAATAGCAAATGGCAAGCATCCATAGGCAGGATGTCACACAGGACCTCATCATGATAATTTACAATATTAAATTTTACCAAGCGTTTCTCACTGACCATAGCCCTATGGTCCTTTTGCAACCATGCAATCTGATATGGATGTGGGTGTCTCTTCCTCTCTAATTGCAACTTGGTAACCATTCCTTCCGAAACTAGGTTATCTATGCTACCATTGTCTATGATAATATTACAGACCTTACCTGCACATTTATACCTTGTGCAAAATAAGATCTTTCTCTGATCTGGCTCTCTCTCCTCATTCAACAAGGTTCTTCTTGTGATCAACACTTCTCCTCTTTCTGCTTATTTAGAGTGCTCAGATTCAGCATCTTCATCAACAAAAGCAACTCAAGAATTACCTTCGGGTCTCTTATTTTTCCTCTCTTGGTGTTGTGGACACTCATATGCTCTATTTCCTTCTTCCCCATAATGGAAATAGATTCCTTGAAATCCTCCTCTTCCAAACCCTCGTCTAGACCTTCCTATTCCTCTATGGTAACCATTGTTCTGATCATGGGAGCGGTAAGCATTATCTCCCTTTTGGTCCTGACTACTACTGGCTTCTCCATTCTTCTTATGATATTCATTTCATCCTCCATTTGTTCTTCCACCAATTATTCCACCATGAACTCTTCCTATTTGCTTTCTCTCAAACCTTTTGTTCATCTTCTCTTCAACCCTTAGGGCAAAATGGTAAGCATCCTCTATGGTGGTCATCCTGACTAGACTTAACTCCTATTGAATACTTGCTCATAACCCATTAATATAATAGGATACCTTCTCATTTTTGGCCTCATAATGATCTATTCTGATTAAAATTTTATAAAAATCCTCTATATATTCTTTGATAGAATTACTTGATTGCCTCAAACCTTGCATTTTATTTAGTAGATCCAACTCGTAGTCATTTGGAATGAACTGCCTCTTCAACTTCTCCAACATCCGCTTCCATTTTGTTATCCTTTATTTTTATCTTTTATTTTTGTCTAGATGCACTCCCTTCCACCATAAACTGGCATGACCCTTCAGCTTGGTCTTAGAAAACTTGACCCTATCAAGATCTTCAACCTCCTCATACTCAAAGTATTCTTCCAAATCATTGATCTAGTCAATCAACTCCTCTGGATCAAGATTTTTAGAATACGTAGAAACATATTCGGTCTCTTTCCAATTTAAGATATGGCTCTGTATAACCTGGCTAATGTAGGATCTACTGCCTCTTCTTCTTCCTCAAACTGGTCCTTTTCTTATTCAACTTCATCTTCACTGCCATATTCTCTCCTTGGCTCAAACCCTCTATGCAGCTCCACTTGTAGAGCTTGAACTTGCCTCTGCAAAGCTATGAAATCTTCTTCTAGCACCATATTTCTCCCACCACCATAGTTTCTTAATGGAGGTATTCTTCTCACTTCTCTCACAAACCCTAACCATAGATCCTGGTGTAAATTACCTCACGTTCGACTATCTATTTACACACTCAGGAACTCTTGCTCTCTAATACCACTTGAATCATTGTTACATTAGACAAATACATACAATCTAGAAAAGATAGATAAAATCACAAATGATCCAAATATTTCTTGCATTCTATTCCACAAAAAACATAGTTTTCAAAGACTAACCCCTTACAAATTCGAAATTTCCCCTTTTTGAACTTGTTTTCCCTTTTTCCCACCTAAAACCATCAAAATTCAAATTTGAATTTTGGGGGCAACTTGCTGAGGTCATAACTTTGTGCTCATTGACCCGATTGACTATTACAACATGTTTTCAGAAATGGCACGAGATGAGCTAAGTGATTTGGGTGCATCTAGCCAAAAATCCTTAAATTCGACCTCTAAGACCTTCAAAAATCTCCTGCAAGTTAAACTAGTTTTACTATTTTTAAAAAATTAAACAATTACAATTTTTTTTTCAAGTGATGCAAGATCACTCTTACACCACTGGATGCTCCTGCATCATCCTCGAGAAAAAATGTGCTAACGAGTTTCATATGCAATCAATATAGTTAGATAGACACATACACCCAATGGAATTAAAAAAAAAATGTATATAATGTTATTATATGCATTTTCATTTAAATTGTTATTAGAGCGTAATATAGAAGCAAGAATAAAGCATGAATATAAAGTACGAATAAAAATGTAAACAAAGAGTAAACACCACTTCCTCTTTTAGATCTACACAAAATTTTAAAATCTAAAAAATTTTAGTAAAAAAAATCTAGGTAACATGTCTTGATATTCATTTTTAATGTCCTTATTAAAAGTAATGATGCTCGTAAGTATTCCCTAGTTGGAAGTATGGATGTCATAGTTAGTCATAAGAGAAAGTGTGAATCTATGACAAACCCTATCTAGCTAGTAGATACTACACCAAAAGTGATTAGCAAGGATAAGATGATCAAACATGATCTTATGGTTCTTAAAACCAAAGGGTTAATATGTAAGTTACATGGATATCGGTCATATTTTTTTAAGTCAAAATTGGATCAAGTAGAAGTGACGATTGCATTCAAATTACTCCATGGATTTTATTCCAAAAGGATTTTTACTTATCATTAGAAATAAGGGATAAAATACTAGATGGTGGTCCTTTGTTTAGGGTAAAGGTGCATTATATTTAATAGAATGGAATGAATTTTTTTATTTTATTTGGAGATAGTTATTATTAAAAGGCTTTGGGTGTGGATTAGTCTTTTTGGACATCCTTATCAAATCATCAAAAGGGAGGTTTTGAAGAGTATTGACAATGCCCTAGGAGAGTTCATCTATTTGGCACCAACTCCTAAGAAGATAAGGTATTCTATATACACTTGAATATATGTTGCCATGGATATTTCAAAACCTCTACTATAGTTCATTATTGTTAAATATAAATCAAGAGATGATATCAACAAGATTATTGTGAAAATATTGTATTCCAACGTCACAAATGTCATGACACTAGACACATGACAAGATATTACAAACTAAAATGATTGAGAAAGAGATGAAAAATTTTGGGCATAGGGAAAAATTCAATATGAAAAGATGAGATCATATCATAGGATAATCTAGGTGAAATCAAAGCTTTTCCACTCCTAAAAAAGTTACAATAAAAATGTCATTGCATCATCAATTGGAAAAGACCATTATAGTTAACTTGAATCAACCATTCAAAGCAAAAAATGACACAATGGATGAGGATATACTATGCATAAGTTCAAGTACAAAAGCGTTAAAGGTATTTAGGAAGATGCAAAGGAAATTTTTAAAATAAATGAGGTAAATGAGATTAAGGTTAATCTAGGTAAAACATCTTCATTTTCTGCAAGTGACACAAATTCTTCTCTTTGAAATAAGAATTCAAGTAGTACAAAGTGTATCCATTGCACTTTAGGGTTTCAAGAGAAACATAATAATAAAATGCAAATGGAGGATATCCATGGAAATTTAGGGTTTCAATGGAAGCATAAGAAATTAATTACTATGGAGGATCATCCTTGCACTTTAGGTTTCTTGGGAAACATAAAGAAGAAATTGTTTATGAGGTTATTTCTTACATTTTTTATTCTTCATGGAAACATAAATCTTTAGAAGATAAGTCACATTACGAACAACATGAAAAAATAGAATAGATTGATGAATACAAAAGTCTTGGTGGGAATGGAAAAAGGATAGGAATGTCATCAAAGCATGAACAAAGAAAAAAATAAAGCCAAATAAAAATATCATAGGAATTAAGAAAAAATAATTCTAAGTCCACTAATAAAAATAAAAAGTGATGATAAAAATGATCTTGGGTTCATTTTAATATAAGAAACAAAATTAAGCATTGAGGATTGTAATAACGGTTTTAAAAAAATATGAAAGATGATTAAATATTTATTTTCTTCTTCTATAGGTGTTTTAGGTAATATTTCAATAATATAGAACACACACAAAAGCGATGGATAATTGTTAGAAGAAAAATGTAATTGGCTTCCTAGACGCTTTCATATAATAGAGGAAAATATTACATTTGGGGTTATAAATGACTATGCTCAAATTATAGTTACTCTCATCATGAAAGATATTTAAATAACCTTAGCATAATTTTGTTAAACACAATAATTATTCATAATTGTGATTTATGGATTCTTCGAGGTAAATTCAAGATAGTTCTATCTCCTTTAGAAAAGAAGCAAGGTACTCTAAGATTCTTTAAATCAATAAAAAAATTTGCTTCATTCTTTAATTAAATGGAGTTTATGATGTTAGTCCTTCAAGTTTTCAATAAGCACAAGATAATATATACATTGGGTAAACTTGTAGTAGAAAGAAAGGATAAATTTATGTTATCTAATATGTGGTTATAAATGGAGTTTACAATATCTTCAAACATTTTATTACAAGTAGTATTAAATCAATATTGCGTTCTTTTGATTTATGATTTACTCAATAATGTTCACCTAATACCATTTCACTCCCAATCTATGTGGCTCCAAGACCTTGACTTTTTATAGTTAATTAGGTTATGGTGATATGAAGCAAAATTTTGAAGGATCATATATGTATAGGTTTGTTCAAAATATGAAATATTTAAAGGACCAAACAAATATTTGAAATCACAAAAATATTTTGATAACATGTTAAAGAAAACAATAAAATTGAATCCAAGCACAAAAAATTATGAGAGAGAGTAGAAATCAACGGAAAATGTTATAATTCTTATATGAAATAAAAAATAATTACTTTCTTACTATCACAATGCATTGGAAAATGAAGAGTCTTGTTGGTTCCAAAAATATAGGAAGAAATGGATCAAGGAAGGATATAAAAATACATAATTTAAATTTTATAGCAAAACAAACATCTTTTTTCATCACATTAAATATTTGAACTCTAGATGGAAGAAATTTTGAGGAATAAGAAGATATAAAGAAGGAAAAAATAAATTATTTTAGAAATATTTTATCAAATATTGGTTAGGATAAGGAAGTACAAGATAAGTTTTTGTAAAAAAATCTAGCAATTATCTCAAGCCAATATAATGAAATCTTGATGAATCAGATATTTATGGAGGAGCTATATGAAGAATTTTTTCTTTCCACCCGGACAATGCACCTAGTACCAATGGATTTCCTATAATTTTATTTTTTTTTTAAAATAGATTTATTGAACAATGATATGTTGGCAGTAGTAGAAGAGTCCCAATAAAGTAAGGCCATAATAAGTGACATCAATGTGACTTTTATTATATTTCTTACCAAGAAATATTAAACAAAAAAAAATATGATAGCATTTCCTAGAGTTTTCTACATGATATTTTAAAAATAATGGTTCTAATTACAACTAGTGTGAATGGATAAAATATTACTATAGCATTGCAAAATATTATAGTTTGATCAATGGTTATCCTATTGATTACTTTGAGTCATCTTGTGGACTTCACCAAGGTGGTCCATTATCTCCTTATCTATTCATTATTCTTGTAATTCCATTAGGGAGAGATTTCTCAAATGCAGGAATGGAAGGAAAAATCAAAGGTGTTTAGGTTATAAAACATAGTCCCTCTGAATCTCATTTTCAATTTTGTGATGATACTTTTACTATGGGCTATCCCTTAATTAGTGAGTTCAATAATTATCATCATGATATGAGAAGGCTATTGGATAGTTGGTTAATACTAAATAATCTTTGGTTTTCATTAACATTGCCCTAGATTTACAATGAATAGTACGGATACATTAGGGCTTAAAATTTAAAAAAATCCTTCAACCTACTTGGCTATTTCTTTGTCTCATAAAGGAAATAAAATAGAGCTTCGTGTCTCTTGTTTTGATAGAATGAAAAACTATTTGGTATGTTGGAAAGGTAAGTTCTTAATAAATCGAGTAAGGCTAGAACTTATAAAATACAAATTGCAATACATTCCTATTTATATGTTGTCACTTTATTTGAAAAGTATTTAATAAATAATTTAGGTTTCCTCTTTGTAGGTAGGAGAGTGTTTTAAAAGGAAATAATTGTTGGAGATATTACACTATTTGGTAATGTATTAAAGTAGCCCCAAGGTACATTTGTAGAATTATAAATATTAGATTAGGGAGTTTGATTTATATGTGTTAATGTGTGAGAAGAGTCCAAGTTTCATGTAATAATGTTTGAAAGTGTGTAGAGTGCGGGAGTGTACAAAATGCCATGTAGTAAAGTGTGCAAGTGTGTAAAGTGTGAGAATGTACAATGTGTGAATTTTAGAAAATTGATCACTTAGTTTGACATTCTCCTTTTGAATAAATGAATCTATATTTTGATCTCATCATTTTTAATAACTAATATATGATAAATAGGTTTATTATATAAAGGGGAACCAGGAACTACGTGAATGGAATATTTTCTCATAATGAAGTGGAACCTTAATTAGTTACATAAATAAGTTATCATATTCTACTACAATCTAGTCCATCTACTTTTGTTGTGTAGGGCCTATAAATGATGTAGCAAAATGTATCCTACTTTATGGCTTGGTCATTAGTAAAAATATTTTTCTTCTTTTAGCTATAATATTTATGCATTATTTATTATTTATTATGAGTGAAGAGGAAGAAAGGGATACCTCTAGCATCCTAAAAATTGATATTTGATAATGATGTTGAAAATTTGAGGCCTAGAATCATATACACCATGCCTCTTCCATATAAATGGTTGGACAAAAATCACATTACAAGCATTGATGGTAATAATATCGGGGAAAATTTTATTTTTGAATGGCTTAATGGCATAAAAATGGATATATTATTGAGTGACATAAAATACCTCTCCATGTTGTAGCCATATAACATTATAAGGTTATGGATATTGTGTGATAGGAAGATTCAAATACTTGGTCATTTGAGTATAAAATAAAATTATTTTAACTCCAATTATTGATAATACAATATAATGGCTTATCCTTAACCCACATTGGTGAGTGAAACAATAATTCCTTCTTTTATGATATATTTTTGTATAATTTGCATGGTGGCAATGGCTACTTTTGGGTTACCTTTCATGATTTGCTTCCATTTATCCTTAACCTATGTATGTGGAGGTACTGGTGCAATGAATGTAAAAGGTTATGACTTAAAAAACAATGATTGAATTGCTTGATACCTCTCCCTCTAATGCGGGTTTCATTTCTTATAAGCACACGATTTTCTATAATTGGATTTCAAAGGGTTGTTTTCTTAGTAGTCTTTTTTTACTTCGAGTTCCATTTTTTGGGTTGATCCACTTTATCCTAGTCCTTTGGAGATTCTTTAACTTTTTTTTTATATGTTTCTCTTATATTTTTAGTTTTATATTTCTATTCTAATTTGATAATTTTATATGCCTCTCCTACTATTTTGAATTTAAATATTTCCATGTCCTTTTGAATGTACCATTGCATCCCACTATGGTACTTGATTTGGTGTATTTGAGTATCTTGCATACTTGGATTTGTTTCCATGCAATGGAATGTAATAATATAAGTTTGAATATATTTGTATTTACCTTGATACATATTTGTCATTAGATGTATTGAGGCTCCAATGGGTTAATATTCTTCCTTTATGAAAACTACTTCATCTTGATTCTCTTATGTGACCCTAGTACAATATGCTTTCCACCAATTTCAAATAGGTAATAAAGTATTCAACAATGAAAATTTTATTTTCTCATTTTCAATAAGTTTATTTATATATAGGTAACAATATAACGGATCTAGTCAATTCTCTAGGGTATCAACATTAATTTTTTTGATAAAATTAAAAATATCAAAATTCACATGTACCTTAAAGGTCATGGAAGAACTTAATGGTGCTAGGGTAGTGGAAGGTTGTATATAGGATGTTGAAAAAATTGTACTAGGGAATTAAAAAAATTGAGCAAATTGATCCATGATGTCATTCCTCTTTTCATGAATGCTTTTTAAGCATAACCTTGAAAGGATTGACCATATCAATGTTACAGATTCTAGTTATCATATAGGATTATTTGAAACATAAAGGGAGATAAATAGAGTGATCTCACATCTCATACCTAACATTTTGGCATTTTCATCTTATTTTTATGGACATACACTCAAAAGATAGATTTCTTTAATACCATTGATTTAAACTCATAATTTTGACTAATCTAAAACTCAAATTTGAAGTTAAGGAAGATAATGAAAGAGTGAAATCCAATAATAACAAAGTATAATGAATAAGAACATAAATATACAAGCAAATAATAGAATTATTAGAAAATAAAGTACAATGCAAGCAATCTCTAAGAAGAGATGTAAGGCTATAATATTTCACCATTACTTTTGTTATTTACATTCAAGGGTGCATATCTCTTTATACAATAATTGGTGTATTGGAAATAAATAGTATTGTATATGGAATATAACCCATATGGAAATGCGGTGGTTCACATTCCATGAGTTATAAGGTTACCCATATGGTAATATGGTGATTCACATTCCATGAGTTACAAAGTGCATATCAAATAAAAATTATATAAGAATGACTTGTTATTTTCTATTTTATATTCTATTGATATATCAACATAGCTAGACATGTTTAACTATGAAAATATAACATAGGGTATTACTATTTTAGTAAGTATAGACACCAAATCCTAACCATTCAAAGGGCCAATAATAATCCTAAGGCTTGCACTTAGGGTTATTTAGTGAGCACATTATTCTATTTTCTAGATTTAATAAATTTGGAAAAAATATCCTAGGATGCTCTCCCCCCTCCCCTTTCCACATCTCTCACCCTCATAATTACCATACTTGCCACCTCATCCTCTACGTGAGATACCTCAAGTGTTCCACTCTAACTACCACTACCATTTGGCTACCCTAGCCTACCACTTGGCTACCCTAACTTTCCACCTCTCCCACTAAGTGAGACACATAAAGTGTTACACTCTAACTGCCACTACCATTTGGTTGTCCTAGCTTGCCACCTATCCTTACAATCCTCACCTCCCATGATCCCACAACTACCCAAGCATTTAATTCACTAAAGAGAGTATGAAAAAAGTACTATCATGTTGTATTTTTTTAAAGAAATTTACATCCTATTTGATGCTCAAGCCATAGGAGCTAAGAAGGGATAAATCAAGCCCTTTTGCTAGTGAATCCTAAATGTAGCTTGCATTTCCTAAATATAGTTTGATGTGTTTACCCAGTCCCAAATGTAGCCTAAATTTCCTAAATATAGTCTACTCCATTTGCCTAGTCCCAAATGTATCTTGTGTTTCCCAAACACAATCTATTGCATTTGCACAAGATTAGTTGATCATATTCAAACCCATATCAGCATAGGTAACACAAGGTATATTTTAATTGTTTTGGACCCTTCACATATTTCAATTTTTTGCAATTTCATTTTTAAGGGTGTTTGTTCCTCATATTTATATTAATACAGGCCTTACACACTAAATACCCCATATATTCTATTGATCCTTTTTATTTGTAATAATTTGTGTACAAGTAACATGTTTTGAAGGTTGTTGAAGAAAGCATGACCAACAAGGGTACACAAGCCCATCCACATTTTGATTTTTGCATGAATATGTTGACATCTAGATACATTGAGCAAAGAGAGGTCTTACTCCCTTTTATTGTACTTGAACAAGCAAGCATTATTAGTAATATTACCCCTACACACAAGGGAATATTGTAATAAAGTAGAAACATGGATTCCATTCATTAAAACATATTATTTTATTGCACATTGCTTGCTTTGTGATTTCGTTGCTAGGATGCCATTTTTTTTTCTACAATAAGTATTTTGTTTGGAATTTTTAAGGGCTTGAAGAGTGTCTGTTCCATACAATTATCAACAAATTTTTCTATAAAATTTTTATTCTCTCTCTAATATTTTCAAAACTTCTTGAATGGATCAAAGTAGATAACTGAGCACAAAGTTATATCCCTAATGTTTTGGTTAGTATCAAGAAATAGATTTTTGGATATTTTTGAGTAGCATGCTAACACACAGAACAAGATCAACAATTATCATATCTTGAAAAGACCACTACATCTGGATATGAATGCATGAACATCATATGTTCTTTTCTTGGATCCCACATTAATTGGTGTTTCATCCATTTGGAATGGTCTATTCGTATACCTTATGTTATATCAAAATTTTTACATGTAAATTGTAGCATTATGAATACTACTCCTATAAAATTCATAATGATATTATGCAGTAAAATTCCTTCTAATTGAAGCATGTTAAAAGGTATGGTTTTATGCAAAAATATTCTAGAAAACCTATTTTTTATCCTAATTACACTATTAGTGAAGAACATGTGCATATACTGAGAGGGGGGTGAACAGTATAAGATAAAAGATTTTTCTTTTCAAACCTAATGATAACATCAATAATATTAAAATAGTAATCATTACACAAAGCATCAAACACATGAGAGACATGATTTAATGTGGTTCACCCGATGTGGGCTACTCCATGAAGAAAATAAATTCTCTTGGAGATCCTTCCCTATTACAATGTTTATGGACCTCTATCCAAAGGAGACACCAATCCCCTAGTCAAGTTCATGTATATCTATCCACAGGAGAACCCTTTCTCCACTGCTCTGGATGATGAATCTCTCTAGAGTACTACTGCCTCCACTGAAATGGCTTGTGGATATCTCTCCATTAAAGACCCCTATTCTCATATAGAAGACCTTTGTCCTCACTGCCATGGCTGATGGATCTCTATCCACTCCAGATTATTATCCTCTACTCTATCACCTTTGAAGACTGATCTAAATTTACTCTATATTTGTCTCATATCTGTACTGAACACTATCCTCTATACTGCACAAATCTACTCTATCACCTTAGACCACATGCACATTTACTAAAAAAATAAAGTGCCTTTGCACACTCCATGGTGGGATTCGATCCCAAGTCAAACTGTTGCCTACGCCCTAGCCTGGCCATACTGCTGCATGAGCTATATGCTCATGTGGGAGGTCAAAGCACTTTGAGCACTTTGTTCCTTCCACTAGAACCAAACCAACAAAAAGCTTTATCCCTTTGCATCCATTGAGACTGGAACGTGACACCTCCGCATACCCTACACCTTAACCACCAAAAATTTACCACTAGCCTAACCCATTGGTTGGTGATAAGGTTTTATGCCTTGCTCACTTTGACCTTCACATTTTTCATTGCAATACAAAGTAATAATAATCTCTTGTTTTTTTTTCTCACAAACTTTTCGCATTCACTTTCAATTAATCGCATGTGCATTAATATTCAGAGACTTGCATTTATGAGGTAAACCTTATGGTATTTATACCATATGCCTCTTTCCTTCGAACGTCGATAGGGGAATAAAATATTAAATCAAATTTGCACCCAACCCTACTCTAGGTTTTAAATAATATTATTTTATAAATTAATTTATAATATAAATATTATAAATAATTTATAAATTACCTTAGGATTTTAATTTTAACCTTTAAAATTATAATAAAAATGTTATAATATTATTTCCTTTGGGCCTAGGTATTTTTCTCTTTCACCCTTAGACCTTTTCTGACCTCATTTAATATTATAATAATAAATATTATAATATTATTTCCTTTAGGTCTTTCCTTCAGGGTATTTAACCATCCTTTTGACCAATCATGTGAAGCCCTTAAACCAAATCTCTTGGGCTTAAAATATAATTATTTTAACCCTTCTTTTGCCAAGTCCTACACTAATCACTAACACTGACTCTTGACATCAATGCCAACACAACTAACTCAATATTTCTAACAATCTCCCCCTTTGTCATTGATGGCAACTCTTTTTTTGTAACCATTCCTTTTTCCTTTTTAAAAAACTTCTCCCCTTGATAAACTGCTCCTGCTGACTGAATGCTCTCTCCCTAACTCAAATCTCTCCCCATTTTTCATCAATGGAAAAGGGCCACATATGGGGCTAAAGATAAGACTCTTATCTCAGCCCCCTCCCCACCTCCTCTCCTTAAGGTGATTAATTTTTGGGTGGGATTAAACCTACTCTCAATCTATTTCTAAGATACTCAAAGGTCTCTTTTTGAAGTTGTTTAGTGAAGATATCCGCAATATATTCCTTTGTAGTAGCATATTCCAACCAAACTTGCTTATTTGTCATTTGTTCTCTCAAAAAATGATATTTGATCAAAATATGCTTTGTTCTTGAGTGCATCACTAGATTATTTGAGATATTTATAACACTTGTATTATCACACAATGTGGGAATAGGGTGATAATGCTTTATCTTTATATCCTCTAACATTTGCTTCATCCATAATACTTATGTACAAAAAGCAACTACTGCAATATAATTTGCCTCTGCTATGGATAAGGATACTAATACCTATTTATTACTTAGCCATGAGACTAAAAAGTATCCAAGAAAGAATGCTCCTCCACTTATGCTTTTTCTATCATCAATTTTGCCATCCCAATCTGCATCTGTATAAGTTGTGAGAGTGAAATTGTCACTTTTGGGATACTAGAGCCCAAAATCCAGTCCTTTTTAGATACCTTAGAATCCTCTTTACTACTACTACATGTATCTCCTTGGGTTTTGCTTGAAACCTTACCACTAAACCCAATACCTACATGATATCTGGTCTTGTAGTTGTGATATACAGTATGCTACCAATCATAGATCTATACAATTTCTAATTTAGCTCTAGATATTCATCATATTTATTTAAATTGCATCATGTAACCATGGGGGTACTCACTAGTTTACAATATTCTAGCTTGAGTTTCTTTATCATCTCTTTTATATACTTGGTTTGTGAAAGAAATACTCCTTTCTCTGATTGTGAAATCTAAAGTTCGAGAAATAAGGACAACTCACCAAGAATTGACATATCAAATTCATTTTGCATGTTATTTGTAAATTTCTATCACATATTATCATTGTTACCTCCAAAAATAATATCATCCACATAAACAACCACAATTAGTAAGTTATTCCCTTCATTTTTGATGTATAAGTTACTATCCACTATTCCTTTCCTGAAAACCTATTCCTATAGGTACTTATCCAATCTTGAGTACCGATATCTAGGAGCTTGCTTGACTCCATAAAGTGTCTTCTTAAATCTGCATACATTTTCTATTTTATCAGTCAAGTTGAATCCTTCTAGATTCTCAATGTAAACCTCTTCTTCTAGAACACCATTTAGAAAGGCTAATTTAACATCCATCTGATATACTTTGAAGTTTTTGAAACTTGAGAAGGCTAAGAACATTTTTATAGATTCAAGTCATGCAATTGGATCAAATTTCTCATCAAATTCAATTCCCTCTATGTGTGCATAACCTATTCATACTAATATTACATTATTTTTGACTACCTGACCATCTTCATTTAACTTGTTTATGAATACCCATTTAGTGCCAATCATATTCTTTTCCTTTGGTCATGGGACAAGTTCCAAAGACTTAATATTCTCTATCTAATCTAGTTCCTCATTCATTGCCTTAATCCAAATGTCATATTCACTTGCCTCATTGAAATATTTTGGCTCAATTTTAGATAACAAAGAGAAATGTACTTGCTGATTTGATGCTAGTACTCTTCTCCTTGTTTTTTTGTCATCTAGATTCCCAATGATTTGATCCCTTGGATGATTTTTCTATACATACCTGGATGGAGTCTTAGGAAACAATCTTTGTATTTTGTATTCTTCCTTTGATTCTTCACATAACTCTTCTTGATAACTTTCATCTCCTTTATACACAATTTCTTGAACTGGTTCTCTTGATCCTATCTTCTCATCAACTGTTACATTATAATTTATATAATAGTATGTGTTATTTTTTTATAGCATATATAGGCTTTGATATTAGTGGAATAGCCAAGAAAAATACCCTCATCACATCTTGGGTCAAACTTACCCTAAATTTTCTCTTTCCGTCTTATTTAAAATTTACTTCCAAAATTTTTGAAGTACTTTATAGTAGCTGGTCTTACTTTCTACAGCTCATATGGAGTTTTGTGATGGTTTACTATTACTTGAGCTCTTTTGATGATATATGTTGTTGTATATACTGCCTCTTTCCAAAAACCATCTAAAATCTTAGACTTATTTAACATGGCTCTGGCCATATTCTCAATTGTCCTATTTTTCCTTTCAACTACCCTGTTTTGTTGAGGAGTTATTGCTGCTGAATATTATAATTTGATCCCATGTTGTTCACAAAATTCTATGAATTTATTTGACGTAAATTCTCCTCCTCTGTCTGACCTTAAAATATTAATCCTTTTTCCTATTTCATTTTCTACTAACTCTTTAAAAGCTTTAAACTTCTTAAGAGTTTTTGACTTTTATTTCAGGAAAGGCTACCCAAATCATTCTAGAATAATCATCTACAAATAATATAAATTATTTTTCACCTTGTAAACTGTTTGTTCTTGTAGGACCACATTGATCAATGTGCACTAGCTTCAGTGACTTGGATGAGATAAATTCTTTTGACATGAAACTTGTTCTAATTTGCTTCCCATGTTGACATTGTGAAAAATTTGTATTTTGTGGCCTATTTAGCTTTGGAAAATCTTTGAAAACCTGATTTTTTCTTATGTTTATTATGTTTTCAAATTTTAAATAACTCATTCTTCTATGCCACAACAAAATCTCGTCTTCGTGTGATAAAAAACACTTTTCCTCTTTAATCTCACTTAACATGTAGAGGTTGTTTGTAGTTCTATTAGCATTCGCAATAAGTTTTCCAGTTTTAGAATTTCTAATATCATACCTACTTGGATGAAAGATAACCATGTGCCCTTGATCATAAATTTGTCTTACACTTAATAGATTGTGCTTCAACTCCTTGACATACAATACACTCTCTATTTTTATTTTTCCATTATCTAAACTCAGAGTTTCTTTCCCATCAATTTGTGTTGATCCATTATCACCAAATCTTATTGATCCTCCATCTATTTCTTTGAGTGCAAGAAATTTACTTTTGTCTCATGTCATGTGACTAGAACATCCACTATCAAGAAACCATTATTTTCCCTTATCCTAAACATCAAGAGCTATTTCTACTAGCATTGATCTAGATTTCTCATGCCCTTTTTATTCTTTCCTAAGTGTTGATGTTGTATTATTTTTTTTTTTTGGTAAGTAAGAGAATATTATAATTAACACCGGGTTTTAACTGGTTGACCCAAAACCATTTTACAAAATAGGGTCCACTGACAAACTGGACAAAGGCCAAGCCCTAAAATTTTAAACTGATAACAAAAAGGGCCAAGACCTATTCTTCCAACATAATACAGCCAAACTAAACTATGGAAGCCTAATAATATGGCCATCAGAAAAGAAATACGTAAAATAGAACTAACAAAGACAAAAAATAATCATGCAAGCACCATGCAGAGTAGCTTGTTCCCATATAAAAATAATAGAATATGGTCAAAAAACATCCCATAGAATGGATGCCAAGAGGCGGCTTCCTTATAGTCCTCATCTAACTTCTTATCATCCTCCTTGCCATCATATTTAGATTTTGCCTTCGATTCGTTGTGCCCCCGGACTGCCGGCTATAAAACGAAGATTTAGAGAATCACACGAATCAACATGGCCGATGAGGCCGGATAGACCCTTCAATCGGTTGATCTGTTGGAGGCGATGAAATTGTCATCTTCTCCAAGACTATTATGGTGGGGTCCGGACCTCATTGTCAGGGATCTCCAACACTTTGTTATTTCTTGCTAGGGCCCTTTTGCGACATCGAATCCAAACACACCTTGGGAAATACTTGAGGCCAAAGCGGATGTTTCCCATGCATGAATTTGTAGATAAAAACCTATATCGGTGCCCCACCAACTGCAAAAACACTAGCACATGAACAAAAAAAACAAATATGACAAAAGCCATTATACGGTTCAAAAACATATTTTTAAAAATGCCCCCATTTTCTATCATTGATCCATTTTGAGCCTTCCAATCTAAAATTTTTCATTATCTATCACCATTGAGACTGCATGAGGAAGATTTTCAGTCCACGTGATCAAATTTGCTGCTACAATGCCTTCATTTGCCCCCTTCCTGCCATGTTTGCTTCCCGAAAGGTATGCAAAATTATGGCCTCAGGTCGATCATGAATTAGAGCCCTTACTTCATGGATGTAGTCATCAAATCTCCAAGGAGCTCTCTTAGTGTTCTTTAGAAGATTTATAATAATAAGAGAATCACCTTCCACCAACTGCTTCCGGATAATTCTCCGCCACCTTGAGGCTCCTCCAAACTGCCCTCGCTCCCACATTGTTGGTTTGAGCTCCAAGATGTTCAGCACAAGCTACAAGCACCTCACCCTTGTGGTCTCTAAGTAAGCCACCAGCCCCAACTTCACCCGGGTTGCCCCTAATGCCCCATCAAAATTTAACTTAATCCACCCTAAGGGGGTGGGGTCCATGTGATCATGGTTCTAGGACAGACTTGAGGATGATTGAGGCCATCGGTGAGAGGTAAGTTTAATGACCGGCCTAATGAAGCTTCAAAAGGATTTGGAGGTCTAGATGCTGCGGGCACTAAACAAGCATTCTCATTAGCATATACTAAAATTTTTGACAAGACAGAGGATGACTGAGAAACCTTATCCAAGAAGGCCCGACGATTCCTTTCCAACCATATCTGCCACAAGTAGTGATGAAGGAAGACCTTCCACATATACCTAAGACGCCTATTTTTACTTGACTCATGCAATACCATTTTACACCATCTAGGCTTGTGACCAAAATTATTACACTTATAACATATGATATCATTATTCATAAGAGGTGCAAAAGAATTAAAATTTCTATCAACATCACTTTTAACATAGCCAGTGCAATGTACAACTCTATGACCATATTTATTACGTAAAAAATAATATCCATGGAAGATATTATGTAACCTGTTTGAATGCCTTGGAAAATATGGTCGAATGCTCATCCTTTTGTTGTGATTAATTCTTGTCCATGGTTCTACTTTACCTTCTTCTTTCCTGATGTCTTTTCCTTCTAAAGTATGAGTCACAATCTTATCTTTGTTTGATGTCTCTACCTCATGAAATATTGACTCCTCTTTCTATTTCCCTAACCTTACATCTTGTTGTAAATTGGTCTTTTCAACTTAATTCCTTAGACAAATAATTTATACTTCCAATATTTCACACTTTGTTTCCCTTATTCTTAATAGATCAATCATATCTTATTCAATTTTATTTTATTCTTCTACATTTATCTTGATTTATGTGAGACTTTGTAGAAGTTCTATCTTTGCTTATTTATCCTCTTCAATTTTATCTTTCAAACTTGAGTTCTTCTTTCTAACATTTTCTAGGTTTCTAAGAGCAGCAAATAATTCCTATTTTATGTCAAACATGGTCTCTTATTCATTATCTAAAGTCATGTGTATTTCTGATGGATCTTCCTCCAAGTTGTTACTCTTTTCATGGAGAGACCCGCTATGATACCAATTGAAGAACATTTTCTTATACTAATAGGGTGGGTGAACAATATAAGATAAAACCTTTTGCTTTTCAAACCATATGATAACATCAACAATATTAAAGTAGTAATAATTACACAAAGCATCACACACATGAGAGACATGATTTAACATGGTTCACCTAATGTGGGATATTCCACGGAGAAAATATTCCTTATAAAATTTTATCAATAAATTCTCTTGGTAATACTTCCCTATTAAAAATTTTATGGACCTTTGTCCAAAGGAAACACCAATATCCTAATAAATTTCATGGATATTTATCCATTAGATAACCCTTTCTCATCTACTCTAGATGATGAATTTTTCTAGAAGATTACAACCTCCAATACATTGACTTGTGGATATCTCTCCATTGAAGAGCATTGTCCTCACTCAGAAGACCTTTGTACTCACTGCCCTGGAATATGGATCTCTATCCACTAGAGACTCCTATATTCTACTCTATTACCTCCAAAACCTACTCTAACTCTGCTTTGTCTTTATCTCATATATGTATTGAACACTATCCTCTACCCTGCACAAATATGCTCAATATTTATCTCAAATATGCAATAAACACTATCCTTCGATATAGCACAAATTTTCTCAATCTCTATCTCAAATTTGCACTAAAAACTATCCTTCGGTCTAGCACAAATTTACTCAATCTCTATCTCAACTCTACTCAACAAGTCCTCTCTAGAACTTGTCCAATCGGCATAACAAGCCTTCACCAATACTTACCTCAAATCTACGTAGCTTTCACAAAATATCACACAAATATATCCTTAAGTCCCCTCTAAGAATTACTCATAACTATCCACTATATTTCACAAAAGCTTTATTCAAATTACAAATCTTGCATACATAACTCAATTTAATCCTTTCAGAAAACCTCTTTAATCACACAACCAAGTTTCACTCAGAATCTTATTTAACCATAGAAACATATGGAGAATGGTAAGAGACTCAATATGTTTCATAATCTCAAATCACTCTAAAACTTTCAAACTCACTTTCAAATTAATTCAAAAATAAAGAATAATTTGTTTCACAAATCTATCACTCCAATACTCTCAATTAATAATGATCAATCAACTTCACTCAACCATCCACTCAATGAAACACAACTTGTATACAAATCCTAACCAAGTGTTTCTCTATACTTCCAACAACTCACACTATAAACCTTGAATCAAGATGATTTTAGTTTTCACATAACAATGATACTCATGTTCTTTTATCACTCACAAATCATGCACATGAACACTCACTTAGATATTTCCAACAATATTTATCAAACAATCCTTTTCACTCCAACCTTGTATTTCATAACATTCAATTCAAAAAAAATTCACTCACAAGGAATATGTGCCCATACCTTTTGTTTTGATGGAGATATATCTTCAAAACCTATCTTAATCACAATCAAAACCTCTTTACCAATACTAAGGTTAGGTAACAACAATCTATCTCAAAATTTCCACTAAAAATTCTCCTCAATATTTATTTCACCATAAAAAAATAACAAGTCTCAAGTACACCTTATAATCTCCAATATTTTCAAAATATAACTATCAAAGGTTCAATTAAATCACTTCTAAAATAATTCACTTCAGAATTTTAATGCATAAAATAATGAAAATAACTTCCTTATATCTCCCTACTCAAAATACATTATCAAATAATCAACACACCTTTCCAAAAATTATTTTTAAGCTAAAATTAAATCCTCCTCAATATTCAACTAAGACACAAAATAAAATATATCAAATTACCTTATAACTCCCAACTTAAAAATTGTATTTCAAAATAATTAACACCTCTTATCCAAAAATAATGCAATTCACTTTTAAACAACAATTAAATCCTTCACAAAATTTAACTAAAATAAAATTTCTTTAATCACCTTATATCTCCCAAGGTGCTCACAATACAACCTTAGACCACATGCACATTTACTAAAAAATTAAAGTACCTTTGCACACTCCACGGTGGGATTCGATCCCAGGTCAAACAGTCACTTGCGCCCTAGATGCAGCCACATTGTCGCATGAGCTAGACACTCACGTAGGAGGTAAAAGCACTTTGAGCATTTTGTTTCTTCCACTAGTGCCAAAGCCAACAAAAGTCTTTGTCCCTTTGCAGCCGTCAAGACTCGAACGCGACACCTCTGCGTACCCTACACATTAACCAACAACAACTTGTCACTAGCCCATCCGATTGGTTGGTGATAAGGCTTTATGCCTTGGTCACTTTGACCTTCACATTTTTTGCTACAATAAAAATAATAATAACCTCTTGTCCTTTTTCTCATGAACTTTTTGCATTCACTTTCAATTAATCGCATGTGCATTAATATTTGGAGACTTGCATTTGTGAGGCAAACCTTATGGTATTTATACCATATGCCTCTTTCCTTCGAACGTCGATGGGGGAATAAAAAATTAAATCAAATTTGTGCCCAACCCTACTTTGGGTTTTAAATAATATTATTTTATAAATTAATTTATAATATAAATATTATAAATAATTTATAAATTACCTTAGGCTTTTAATTTTAACCTTTAATATTATAATAAAAATATTATAATATTATTTCCTTTAGGCCTTTCCTTCAAGGTATTTAACCATCCTTTTGACAAATAATGTGAAGCCCTTAAACCAAATCTCTTGGGCTTAAAATATAATTAATTTAACCCTTATTTTGCCAAGTCCTACACTGATCACTGACACTAACTCTTGACATCAATGACAACACAACTAACTCAATATTTCAAACAATTAGGGTATAACTTTGTGGTCAAAATTATTTTCTATCCATTAAAGAAGTATTAGAAATCTTAGAGAGAACAATTTTAGTGGAAAATCCTATGATAAGGTTTCTGGAAATTACATGGAAAAATGCTTTGGAATCTATTAAAATGCAAAAGCAAATTACTAATATTAGTAATTTTTTATTTTGAGATAGTCATACCTAAAATGCATCTCTAGAAATTTTTTTTATTGATAATATGGGGTGTTGAAAGGTCCCCAAACCTTGAACAAAGAGAAGAAGTAAAACCCACAATAGAAGCCTACACCGAGGCATAAGAGAAGGGAGGCTACACATGAGTCAACCTGATGCAAAAAAACTAGCAAGCCTAAAACAAAATGGGATCATCCCAAAAAAATTTAGAATAACCCAAGATCGAAGCAAACCACCAACACTAGGGAGGATGAGTTACACATTACTCATCAGTATTTTGGGTGCCAAGATCATCCTGAAGGTCCTTGATCACCTTGGTAATGGCTGGAGACCACATATCCATATTCTACTACTTCAATTTGTGAATCATATTCCCAGCAAGAATGAGCATAGACATGGCCAAGGATCAATATAGAAAACCTAGACTCACAACTCACACCAAGAATGATGACTTTACACAAAGGAAAATAGAGCATTTGAGATACATTTTTCCATCTATTTCACCCATATCTTCAAAGTTTTAGTTTTGTGGCCCAAGTTGGCCATAATGTTAGTTATCTAGTTGGCTTCATGATAAACATACCAAGTAGAAACTCATGAACATACAACCTTACCTCTTATATCATATTGGAAATACTCCATAGGGGGTTGGTGTTATTCTTCAATATATTTATGGTGTTGAGGGAATCCCCCTCAATCACCACATTCTGAATGTCGAGGTCATGGGTAGCCTTAATCCCCTACAACATTACCCAAGCTTCAACCATATTATTGGATTGGATTCCTATGAATTCACCATAAGCAACTTGAATTTTACCATGTTTATTTTTTATGATACCTCCTATGCTGGCACTCCTAGGGTTGCCTTCGAGGCTCCATAAAAATTAATATTAGACCACCCAGCCAGTGGTAGTTCTCAAAAAATACTATATCTGCTCAAAGGGATATCTCTGGATTATGCATCAATGAGGATATTAAGTTTTGAATAAATTTTAGACTTTAATTCAAACTTGGGGCGGTCTGAGGAAGTGGTAATATTGGCATTCTCAACATCAAACAATAGAAATTTGGTAGTAATGGCTTGATGATTTATAGAAATATTATTAAAGTTTATGTTGTTTATTTTTAACCACAATTTCCAAAGGTAATGGATAATAATTAATCACCAAGCACTTTTGAGTTGAGAAAATGAAAATGGGTTGTGTCATTGAAGGTAGAGATCTTCAATAGAATTGGGATAGGCCCAAGCAATGTGAAATTTCTTAAATAGAGATGAACGAACCTGACTGACAAAGGGGTAGGAGATAAATAGATGATTGACCATGTAGAGTAGAAAAAAATATGCACCAAGCAAAGGGAAATGAAAAGCACCTATCTATTTAAGCACTACAAAAAGTGACATTAAAGTAAACATAGAGATGAAAAATATGTGAAAAACATGGGTGGTTCTCTTTATATTGATTAATTTGTCAAATAAATGGTTACAAAATTTTCCCTTGAGGGCTCTTAATTGATATAATCTAATTACAATATTGAAGGATCCAATCCTTTCATAAATTCATGGTACCCTTTCAGTGTTTTTCTTGCACTCACAATTGAAGTGCGTGTTTTTGTTACCACTGCGATGAGCTATACGTCTTCAAATATTTATCTCCTTTCTCATTCACTAGAATACCTATACCTACACACAATAAATTGAAATGGGTTAATAGCATGTGTAGATTAAGGTAAAGTCAATGAAATGCATAAAATATATGATATAAAGATTGTAATAGAGAATGCAAAACTACTCCAAATGATACAAAAAATTAGCATGATGTATATTATCTTTTGGAATGATCTGTGTAGAAATTAAAATGAAATTATGATAGGAATCTATGGTTGTCCTTGGGTGGGACAATTAGGATTGTTATTATAAAAACCCTAATTAAAGGTCCAAAACTGCTTCAAACTTTACCAAATTCAATAATGATGCATATAAACTACTCTAAAAATGATCTACATTAAAATTGATTCAAAATTGTATACCAATTCATGGCCATTTTTGGGTGATCCAATTGGTACTATTAACCATCCCAAGTGGGGACAACCATAAAACAATATGGTTTTTACCACCAATTCCTTTGGGATCTAGTCTAGAATACTCCTAAGGGTATTTTTCTAAAATTCAATAACTTAACTCATAGAAATGGATGGGTTTTGTAAGGGATGTGTGTATTTAGGGATACCTTGAAAAATCCTTTGATTGATGAATATTCCAAGGGCAAATACAAGGGAAAAATATGAGAGTGAATATTGGTAGCACTTCGTGGTGAATACTTGCAAAGACCTCTCTTTGAAATTGAATGGAATCACTCCAATTTATAGCCCAAGAGGGAAAAAGTGAAAAAGGGGTAATTTGGGCATGCAAGGTAGGTGCCACCACTTGTCAAAGCCCTTGCCATGCATTGGGTGGAAGAGGCCTCCAATTTATAGTTTATGATAGCCTAGATAGTCTCCCAATCTATCATAACTTATTAGGTGGGATAAATGATAGAAATTTATTTCTATTTATCCCACCCTTGAGTTTTTGAGGGGTTTATATTATGGTCATACCACCCAGGGATGGTTTCTTGTGGCTATCTCTAGGTGGGATGGCCATGAATTATGGGAATCCTAGGGTGGGACGACCATGGCTACATGGCCCAAAAATTCCCAAAAGTTGGGTAAACCTTCTCAAAATTGGTTAGGATCCCTAATTAACCCTTGAGGGTTGCCCAATGGGGCTATATGGTGTCGATAAGAGTGGCATCATCACATTCTTATCCAATTGATGTGATTTTAATGTCTACAAATACCCCTTTTTGACATGCATTGTGTGGCACAAACTAGGGATAAAAAATAGATGACTAAAATATCAAATGATTAAGTTTATTCAGTAACCTAACCAACATTAGATGCCCTAGTCATGGAAGGAACATACATTCTTGAAATTCTTACTTTTGACATAATTGAAGGATTGATTTTGGTATACCTTTTAGCCATGTTGTTCAAACAATTTAGGATTAGGGTATACTTGGTCTTGGTTCCTTATTTAGGATATGTGTCCTGAGGCTTCAAGGAGACCAAGAATTTATTTTGTTGAATTAGTGTTGAATTATTTTCCCCAGTGTAGGCTTGAATTTTATCTTTGGCAAATTCTTTTGAATGTATGCAAGTTTCACTTTTGAGTGTTTACGTGTTGATTTTGATTATGAATTTGTTATAATTACTACCCCCTCAAGCGACAAGTCGATGAGGGCATGACCAATGATGAAAGTGATGATATGATTCACCAATATGACTTGATTGGAATTACCTTTAGTCTCATCATGATCACCACTATAGAGCGGAAAAATGGTGCACCAAGCAAAGGAAAATGAAAAGCACCTATCTATATAAGCACTACAAAAAGTTATATTAAAGTAAACATAGAGATTAAAATATGTGAAATAAATGCATGATTATTTTTATATTGATTAATTTTTCAAATACATGATTACAAAATGTCTCCTTGAAGGATCTCAATTGATAGAATCCAATTACAATGTTGAAGGATCCAATCCTCTAATAAATTCATGGCGTGCTTTCAGTGTTTTCCTTGCACTCATGATTGAAGCACAATTTTTGTTACCACTATGATGAGCTATCCATATTAAAATATTTAGCTCCTTCCTCATGCACTAGAATACCTATACCTACATACAAGAAATTGAAATGGGTTAATAGCATATGTGGATTAAGGTAAAATCAATGAAATACATGAAACATAGGATATAAAGATTGTAATAGAGAATGCAAATCTACTCCAAATGATACCAAAACTTAGCATGATGTGTATTATAAAATTTTAGAATGATCTATGTAGAAATTGAAATGAAATTATGAGCAGAATCTATGGTTTTCCTTGGGTTGGACAATTAGGACTATTATTACAAAAACCCTATTGGAAGGTTCAAAATAGCTCCAAGATTTACCAAATTCAAGTATGATACATATAAACTACTCTAAAAATTATCTACACTAAAATTGATTCAAAATTAAATGTAAATTCATGGTCATCCATGGGTGAGCCAATTGTAACTATTAATCATCCCAAGTGGGGACTACCACAAAACAAGGTGGTTTTTGCCACCAATTCCTTTGGGATCTGGTCTAGAATACTCCTAAGGGTGTTGTCGTCAAATTTGAAAACATAACTCACAAAAATGGATGGGTTTTGGGAATGGATGTGCGTATTTAGGGATACCTTGAAAACTCTTTCGATTAATGATGATTCCAAGGGAAAATACGAGGGCAAAATATGAGAGTGAATATTGATAGTACTTTTTGGTGAATACTTGCAAAGACCTATCTCTGAAATTTAATGGAATCACTACAATTTATAGCCCAAGAGGGTAAATAGGTAAAAGTGATAGGTTGGGGCATGCAAGGTAGGTTCTACCACTTTTCAAAGCCCTTGCCATACATTGGGTGGAAGAGGACTCCAATTTGGGCCTTTAATTTACATTTTATGATTACCTAGAAAATATTCCAATCTTTAATAAGTTATTGGGTGTGATAAATGACATAAATTGATTTCCATTTGTCCCACCCTCAAATTTTTGAGGGGCCTAGACCATGGTCATCCCACCAAGGGATGGTTTCTTCTAATCATCCCTAGATGGGATGGCCATGAACTGTGGTCATCCTGGGATGGGACAACCATGGCTACAAGGCCTACAACTTCCCAAAAGTTGGGTAAAACTTCTCAAAAGTGGTTACGACCCCTAATTAACCCTTGAGGGTTTCCCAATTGGGCCATATGGTGTCGATAAGAGTGGCATCATTGTAGTCTTATCCGATTGACATGATTTTAGTGTCTATAGATAGACTCCCAATCTAAATTACAAACATTGCATCTATTAGGTATGGTAAGACCTTGTGATATGAGATTGAAATTGGTTAATATCTTGGTTTGGATGACAAGCCATAGAAAATGAGCAATTATAGGGCTCATTTTTTAATCCATATTATATTGGAAGGAAACCACCCATTGGATAGATCAACCTGGATAAAGTAAGCAAATTTGATAGTAAATTCACCTAATTCAATCAAATACCCTAAGGGGTGGTCAGGAGGCATGTTTCTAAAAATAACATACCTTATAAGCATGGAAGACAGTAATTTGGATGCCTCAATATGTTTAGGATAATCCAGGTTATTATATAATGTTGACCAATAGGGATCATTATAATAGTCTCTAGAAATAAAATGGGAGACTAACCCTCCAAATAGGAAATCAATTATGGGTTTAAGTAATCAGAGAGACAAATTCTTAATGAGAGGTTGCTGAGAAATCCAAGAGTCTTTCCAAAACTAGATGGAGGAACCATTACCAACACACCATATCAATCATTTCTTAATTATATGTCTATTATGAACCATTGAGTTCCAGAAGGTAGAACTATCCAAAAAGGCATTATCTTCAAGCAAGGAGCACTGCTGAAGATATTTGCTCTTAATTATGTCAACCCACAATGATTTGGCATTTGAAACTACTTTCCACCCTTGCTTGCTAATTAAAGCTAAGTTCATCTTATGAATTCTTTGAAACCCCAACCCTTGATTTTTATTTGAGCACACCTTATCCCACACCAATAGGGGAAATTTGAATCTATTCTACACTCCATATCAGAGGAATCATTTTTAGATCTTCTGAATGCTATAGCAGATAGAAATAGGAACCTTAAAAATTGATAGAATAAAAACCAGGATATTCTGCAAGCAAGATTGAACTAAGGTAGCTTTAGCAGCTTGACTCAGGAGGGCACCTTTCCACCCAGCTAATTTCTTCATAATTATTTGTATGACATTATTCCACATTCTTGCAGTAGGTTTCCCCTGAAATAAAGGAAGGCCAAGGTAATTTGTTGGGAGAGAGGATATGGAGCATCCAATAATCTCGATGATTTTAAGCTGATGATCTCTAGGAGTATTGATGAAAAAGATGAGGCTTTTGTGGAAGTTGATATTCTAGCCAACTGCCTCCTCATAAGAATTGAGAATGGATTTGATGGTGTGAGCTTCTAGAATAGAATACCGAGTAGCCAATATAGTATCATCCATGAATTATTGATGGGATATGGCTGGAAGATTAGTAGCAACTTTAATACCTAAATTAATACCAGTCTGGAAAGCTATCTTAAGAGATCTATCCAAATATTATACAAGGATGATGAATAGGAAAGGTGAAAGAGGGTATCCCTATCAAATTCCTCTACTACTTTTGAAATAACCTGCAAAAGCACCATTGACTAGGATAGAAAACCAAGAAGTCATGATACACGATTTAATGAGGTTGATCGACTCACTGTGAAACCTAAATTTTTTTAAGACAAAAAAATGAAAGTCCTAGGTTACATGGTCAAATGCCTTGCTTATGTCAAGTTTGAGAAAAAAACCTAGATTTTTACTTTTGGTGATCGAGTGGATGAGCTCGTGCACTGTAATGATGTCATCAGTTATAGCCCTTCCATTGACATAACTACCCTAGAAAGAATATATAATAGTAGGGAGGAGCCCTTTCATATGGTTGGCCATGGTCTTAGTCAAAATTTTATATACCACATTACACAGACTGATGGGATGATAGTCAAAAAAGGTGGCACAATCAGCAAACTTTGGAACAAGGGTGATAAAGGTTGAATTGATATCTCTCGATAATTCCTTAGTCCTTTGAACCTCCTAAATAGTTGCAATAATATCATTGCCCACTATGTCCCAGTATTCTTGGAAGAATCTAGGAGGGAACCCATCAAGACCTGGGGCCTTATCACTAGGTATAGCAAATAATGCTTCCTTAATTTCATCATCGGTAAAAGGTTGGAGGAGAATATCATTAGAATTCTCAAAAACCAGGGTAGGAATATGCTGAAGAAGAGATTTTGATATAGCATCATGACATTCATGAGGTTGCCCCAAAATATCTTAGAAGTGATAGATTGCTTCAACCCTTATATCCAAAATGTCTTTCGTGTTGGACCCATCACTCTTCTTAATTTCCCTGATTTGGTTTGCACTTTTGTGGCGGAGAGTAGTGGCATGAAAAAAATTTGTATTTGCATCTCCTTCCTTAAGCCAAAGTGCCCTAGAATTTTGACACCAAAATATCTTCTCTTTAGAAATAAGGTCTCCCGTAGCGATGTTGACACATGATTATAAGACAAACATAAAATGACAAGTCATATGTAAGTATGTTTTTATCTAATTTACACTTTTTAACTCATGGAAGGTCAACACATTTTCATATGACTGACCATATAGCCTAGGGAAGGAAAATTATCACATTTCCATGTGGGTGACTTTTCATATTCAATATGGCATATTCCCATTGCATAAAATATATTTTAATGAGAGATGCACCCTTAATTGTATAAAATATTAGTAATGGATGCAATGTTATAGCCTCACATCTCTTCTTATAGTTTGCTTGCATTTTGCTCTATTTTTTGAGAAACTAAATTATTCTATTATTTTTCCTATATATTTATATGTTCTAATTTGTTATAATATATTATTTATGGATTTCTTTCTTTCTTTATCTTATCTAAATCAATATTTTAACTTTTAGAGTGATATAAAATAGTGGTTTATTAAAGTTTTTTGTATTCCAATTTCTATAGTCAATAATAGTAATTATAGCCAACAATGGTAGTTAACAATGAATACTAATAGCTAATATTTCTAACACAATAGTTCATAATACTTCTCCTCATGTATAGTAGATGATATGATTGACAATACAAATTAGAATTCAACACCTCTAACATTATTCCAATCATATCATCTACAAGATATGTTGGTAGAGGAATGCATTATGATTTGAAAGACAATAATAGTAGTGAATTCACTATTAGTGTGTATTAAATAATTACAACTTTTGAAATAGAAAAGTAAAAATAAAAATATTGTTACTTGGAGAATAAAGCTACACAATCCTAGTTTAATTCCACAAGCAAGAATGTATGATGTCTTGATGTCATATTTACAATCAACATTAATATCTATTTTTCATGGATTTGTTTTTGATATGCACTAGGGAATGTAATTGGATTGATTTTCCTACCCATAATGGCAAGTTTTATTTATAATTACTTCACAAAGTAGAATATAGCTTGAGCTATGGTAGACTTTGTAATAGACAAATATTATTCAATGCATAATGAAACCATGGATTAAACCAAAAATGTATGTTAATAGATTTTTTAGAATGATGTTGAATTGTAGCAATAATAATTAAATGTATGCACTCTATAAATATCCATAAAAACTCATTGACAAATGAAGGCTAATCTATGATTAAAAATAGATTAAATGATTATACTATGTTTTTGTATTTCCCCTAGAAATGAAGGCCAGCAGATGCATTATTATATTATCATGTTGTGCATTACAAATTTGTATTCACCTTGTTAGGATTCTATAGATGTAAATATATTATCTTCTATTTGGGAACATTAAAATTCAATAATACATTCTTTTTCATGGCTAAATTATAATTATATTGTTCAATATTTAGATAGTCTTGATTCTATTATGAGTATTTCACTGGAACAGGTGTTGGTAATGGATGATCCTTTCAAAATCTAAAAGTTGGGGAAAGAGCACAAGCTATTATTTCTATTGTAGATAATATATTATGGATAAAGTGGTTAAAAAAATCATATAATAAGTAATTTTTTTAATAATCCAATTTCATAATCACATAAAAATAGCTATATAATAATATCTATTATTTTTATTACTTCCTATTAATATTAACAACTAATTTAACACATTACATTTTATGACAAGAACAATAATATTTGAAAAATAACATAATATCAATTCATCAATTTGATTACATCCACAAGGTGACTACAATATATAATAAGACTTTATCAAACGCAATGTATAATCACATTTTTAATTAAAGAAGCTTGTTGTTTTAAATCAATATAGAAATAAAAAAGTACATGAGTTAGAGTTTGAAGATCATGAAAATATTAGAATAAGTCAATATTCTCTTAAGTTCTACTAGGATACACACTTGAGGTTCTACTCCTCCATGTGTTAGGAGAACTCTCAATGGTGTCTTAATAAGGTTTGATGAGTTGTTGTAATCCAATGGCTCTCAATGATCAACTCTACTATTTATACAAAGTTGATCCTAGAGATAAATCAATTAGTTCCACTCTTCTCTTCATATTTTGTGTAATGCTTTGCATATCTATTATTGTGAAATTCTAACATGGTATCAGAGTAGGATAGATTTTTCTAGTATTCTCTCTTGAAGGTTCTAGGATCTGATTTATTTACTTTGAATATTTTTTTGGCTATCTAACTTCAAAGTTTGCATTAGTCTCCTTTTATCCATTGTTATTTTTTTACTCTTTCAACATATTTATTTTTATATATGTTGCATATTCTCTCATATCTATATTGAATTCGTGCTTGAGGAAAATTTTTAAGAAAATATATTTATTTCCTTTCTTTAAAACACGTGGTTTACCCTGTGTGAAGGCGCTTTTCTTGCCCATTTTTCAAAGGAAAAATAGCCTCTTTATTTTCTTTATTTATTTTTTTCTCTCAACGTATTCATGTTATTCTACCACTTAGAGGCCCACATATCTAGTTATATCCCTTTTCTTTCGCTTATACTTATAGCAAAAATCTCGGATTAACTTAAAGTGTTATCTTAGAGTATTTTTTGAGTTTTTATTCACTCATGGAGGAAATAGAATCCCTCACTAATAATTAATAAACTCAAAGTTCTCTGGAACTCTCGACCTTGGACCTCAAAGTTCTTTGGTGCTCTGTATTATTATTAAATTCATAATATTGACGTTAGAGAAGACTTGACGCTCTCGTTGGTGCTATTATTAATTAAACATTGAGTTACAAGTTTGTGGTGGATTAATAAGAGTTATTAGTTCCATTTCTACTTAGAACTTAAAACATTCTCTCTAGCGCACTCAACGTTGAATTTAGATGTCTCCCATTTGCCCGTCTGTTTTGATGTTCCTCTCAGAGTTATTTTCCACTGGCGCTCTCTCTCATTCAGTATTTATATCAACTCCTTGCAGTTCATTTCGAAATGATTATTGCTTTATATTTTTTTTGTTGTCTAAAGCAAATGTGAAATTGTATGCAGCTCCTTCCTTTTAGTCGTATTGTGCAGGTTCGCTCTTCATCCAGGAAGCGCTCTAACTTTTGCCCCTATGACACTTTAGGGGGAGGCATCTCCTTTTAGTCGTATTATGTTTCGCTGGTAGCGCTGCTCTTCCTCTGCCATTTTTTTTTGTTTAAAGCAAATGTTAAATTTATGCAGGTTCGCTCTTTGTCTAAGTAGTGCTCCTTCTACCCATTCGATGCATTAGGAGGAGGCATCTTGTTTATTTGTATTATGTTTCTCTGGCAACGCTGCTCTTCAACTACCCATACAAACAACTTCCTCTATGTTTAATGTTTTCTACAGTTGTCCCTTAGAGTTCGATTCCTTCTGGCACCCGCGGTAGCTCGAACGACTATTTTTTTTCTAGTTGGCTCAATGGTGAACTCAAAATGAATCTCTCTAAGATTTATTTCCCTTCTTCGGTGCTCTATCAGTTGGTCCTTATAACCTGCATTGTCTGCTGATCGCCATCATTTATAGAGTATATTAGGTTAAAGTTTTTGTAGCTCAATCTAGTTGGCGCCCTCTGGTTAAAGTGTATTTTATAGATTACCCTCTGGTTACGTATGTGCAATATAAACACTAGTTATTTTTATAAAGTATTTTTTGCAGGAGCATGATAAAGTGTTTTGTAGGTTAAAGGAGAAAGGGTTGACTTGATGCAGTTTAACGTTCCTTTGAGGAACACTATTTATATTTTATATACAGTGCTTTTGCAGGGGAATCTAATGTGTTTTTTGCAGGTTTCCTCTTCTGAAGGTTAAAGGACCATAAGATCGAGTTTCTTTCAGCTTGATATAAGTCTTTTGCCCTTGTCGATCTAGAGTAATTTTGGGTAATTGTGTTCCTTTTCTTCCCCCGTTCTCAAAATATCTCTTTAGAGCACAGATGGTCGGCTCACCGAGTTTCTAAAGCATCTTCTCCTTTCGGTCATGGAAGAGTAGCACCTTCATTGGTTTTCTAGAAATTATATAATTTGTTTTGCAGATTTTAGACCCGAGTGTATTTGCATTTTATTTCATTCGTTGTCTTCTATCGTCACATTCTTTAATTTCTTTAGTGTTCCCTATATTATTTTTTTTTAAAATAGGTTATCCCTACTTTGTCTCTGGTCCTTTCATCTATTCTCAATAGGCTCTTATCATGAGACACAATTGTACTTTTTTTAATAAAAGTTTTTTTTTTTGGAAGGGGGTGAGTGCATTTTTTGCACTCAATTGGTCCATAATTTAAGGGGGGGTGTGCTTTCTTTTGTCTATCCTTATTTCAAGTAAATTTATGAGGTTATATTTTTTAAATGTTAATTTAAATTTCATAGAGAAAATCATATTAAATCCTTAAATTTGCTTTATACAAAAAGGGGGGGCCTATCTTTAAATTATTGCTATCTTTGTCTTTTATTTAATTTAATATAAACTTTAAAATTTCTCAAGTTTACTATTAAATTCAAAAAATTTAAGAGGCCCATCTATTTTATACAAACAATTTTCTCTTTGGAAATTATAAATTATATTTTTTCATTATAACCTTGTTTGAAATTCTAACATTTCGAAGAAACACCTTTGTCTCCTTTTAAGAAGCCTTAATTAATTTTGGCTCTCTTCAAATCATGACACCCTATTGTAAAATTTATTAAAAAAAAAAAAAAAATTGGGGGGGGGGGGGGGGGGGGTGGGTTTGGGTGTTTTTAAGCACCGATCGTAGTTCGGGGAGGGGAATATGCTTGTCTTTGCATCTTTTGCATCTCGTCTATCTGCATTTTACTTTCCTTTTCTTATTCTTTGCATATAGTCTTAAGGAAAATATTTTTTAAATTTATTTCCTTTCAAATATTTTGAATGCAAAGGTCTTTATTTATTTTATTAATTTTCTTGATAATAAAAGTATTCTTAAAGTTAAATTTAAATTATAGATATTGGGAAGAAACTGATGAGGAACATAAGGTATATATTATTTACAAGTTGTGTTACAATATATAGGCATAAAGCCTATGATGGAGATATGACAAGTGTCATAAGCTCCACTCCAAGTGTCGAAATAGAAGACACAACTCCAACTCAAGTTGAAACTGAAAAATAGGACAAGTGGTAGAACTATAGAAGGGCATAGTGCACATTATAATAATATTCTAACAATAATTTTCCCTTAATGTGCACTATCCTAAAAAGATAAGTCAACATTAGATAGCATTCCCCCTTAATGTTGACTTCTATTACATAGATATAGCAAATTTCTAAACTGAAAAAACTTATCTTTCCCAAGTGACTTGGGAAATATGTCTGCCACTTGATATTGAGTTGGTACATACTCCATGTGTATAATGTCTTCTTGGACCATTTCTCTGATGAAGTGATGATGGATCTCAATGTGCTTTGTTCTTGCATGGAAAACCAGATTTTTGGTCATCTTGATGGTACTTTGATTGTCACAATATATATAGGTTGGACCATGTATGTATAGCCCAATGTCCTGAAGTAATTGCCTCAACCATATTGCCTCCTTAGTTGCCTCAATTGCTGCTCTATATTATGCTTCTACTGAATATAATGAGACTGTGATTTACTTCTTTGTGCTCCATGAGATAGAGCCTTGGCCTAATTGAAAGCAATAACTTGATGTAGAACTTCTATTTTCAAGACAACTAGTCCAATATAAATCTGTGTATCCAATCAAAGAAAAATCATCACTTGATGTATACATAAGGCCATGATGAGGTGTGGCCTTGAGGAATCTGACAATTCTCTTAGTTGTTATCCAATGGCTCTTCTTAGGATCCTGCATGAATATGGAAATAAGGCCAACTGAATAGCAAATATCTGGTCTAGTTGAAGTTAAGTACATCAAACTTCCAACTAGATACCTATAAAGGGTACCATCAACTCTTTCTTCATCATCACTATTGACCAATTTCAACCTGGTTTCCATGGGAGTGAGAGAGGGCTTACACTCTTCCATGTGAAATCTCTCCAAAATAGACTAAATGTATTTAGCCTATAAGATAAAAATATTACCAGGTCATTACCATACCTCTATTCTTAAGCAATAGTGGAGGAGGCCTAAATCTGTCATCTCAAAATTCTTGCTTAAGTCCTCCTTGAGAAACCTTATTCCTTCTGTGTCATCACCTATAATAACAAGATCATCCACATACAATGTAACCATAATGATGGGATTCCTCCAATGTTTCACATAGAGAGTAGATTCTGCTGTAGATCTAGTGAAACCAAGGTTGAAAAAGTAGGAGTCAATTTTGGCATACCAAGATCGGGGTGCTTGGTTTAACCCATATAGAGATTTCTTTAATCTAAGGAGTTTTTTTTCTTGTCCTTCAACTCTGTAACCTGGTGGTTGTTTCACATACACTTCCTCCTTCATGTGAATATTGAGAAATACACTTTTGACTTCCATTTGATATATAGGCCAATTATTTTGAGTTGCCATAGCAATAATTGTCCTAATTGTAGTCATCTTTGCCACAGGAGCAAAAGTCTCCTAAAAATAATTTCCTTATTTTTTCTTATAACCTTGAGCTACTAAGCAAGCCTTTTAGTGATCTAGTGAGCCATCTACTTTATACTTTGCCTTGTATACCCATTTTGTGCCAATGGTATATTTACCTTTGGGTAAATCAACTAACTTCCAAGTGTGATTCCTTTCAATGGAATCCAATTCTTGATCCATGGAATGAACTCATTTAGGATGACTAAGTGCTTCTTTGAAATTAGAAGGTTCAGGTTGATAAGGACTTTGGCCATGAGGGCATAATTCACTTGGTTTCTTAGGGTTGGAGTCCTTTTACCTGTATAAGTAGGCAAATGAGTTTGGGCTTCATCTATTGTGGCTTGAACCCACTTAGGTAAAGGATTGGATGATGTTGCTTGATCATTAGATGGAGGACATGGATGATTTGTAGGAAGTTCTTCTTGTGGATGAATTTATTGATTTCTTGATTTTTAGGAAGTTACCCTTAGGCCCTTAGACGACTGATCCAGTGGCAATAGATCCAAGGTAGTGGCTGACCCTAAGGCAATATTCACCAAGTCAATTTATTCTTCGCATTATCTTTAGTTGCGAGAAAAACTTGAAGTATTATAGCTGCATTGACAAAGAGGTCTTCCACCTCTCACTATATTATAAATGAGTGCCTCATTAGGTCTTCTTATTGGGACTCATCATTTTGTTGTATAGGAGGACAATATTCACCATCCAAAGACAAGCCTCTTTCATACTTCTTTGCTTTTTATTGATGGCTTTTCCCACTGGTTTTTTACCATCACTTCAAAACAAAGGGGTGATAGTTGGTTTTTCCCCACAGGGGTTTTTTCCACCAACTATCTATATTGTACATGAGTACCTAATCAGGTCTTTTTTTTGGGACTCATATTTTATTTGTTAAAGAGGACAATCTTCGCCATCCGAAGACAAGCCTCTTTCATAATTCTTTGCTTTTTATTGATGATTTTTCCCACTAGGTTTTTACCATAATTTCAAAATAAAGGGGTGATAGTTGGTTTTCCCCACAGGGGTTTTTTATGCCAACTATCTATATTATACATGAGTACCTAATCAAGCCTCATTGTCGGGATGCAATTGTAAAATCTCCCTAGTATCACTTAAGGGGGGTGTTAGAATAAGTGAATATTCTCTTAAATTTTACAAGGATACACACTTGATTTTCCACTCCTCCATGTGTTAAGAGAAATATCAGTGGTGTCTTCATCAGGTTTGATGAGTTGTTGTAATCCAACGGCTCTCAATGATCAACTCTGCTATTTATACAAAGTTGATCCTAGAGATAAATCAATCAGTTCCACTCTTCTCTTCATATTTTATGTAATACTTTGCATATCTATTTTTGTAAAATTCTAACAAAAAAGGATTCATACATGATGCCATAACACTTATTTAAAATATTTGTAATCCTCATAATAGTGAATAAAAAATAAAACTAATACTATTTTTTAAATATTAATAAATTAGTACTATTTTTAGAAAAATCATCTAGGAATAGACACGATCCTCAATTAATTGGTTTGAATTTGTATTTGAATGAGGGAATTTCAACTAAATATATTTTTTAAGGTTGAATATTAATTTGTGTGCTCCTTCTCATTGAGAAACTATTTTTTACACAATTTTATCAAAAAATATGAGCTGAGAAGTTCAAAATTGTAAGGATTCCTTCGATTATAATTATATTTCGACTTTTGTTAAAATTCAATTTATTGAGCACCTTAAAATTATAATTATATTTGTATAAAAAATACTTTTAAACACTTATTTTCCTACTAATTGTCTATTGCTATGTTATATTGATCTCAAATTTAAAAAAAATAGCATTTAACAAGTCAATTAAGTTGCTTGTCATGTAAAATATTCATTTGTTGATCTAATTTTTTCTTTTACCTCATAGTGACTATCATTCATATGGATTCACACTCTCACAATTTTAGACATCAAGGTATTTGATAGGTGTATTGATTAAAACTGTGTATCTATAAACTTGTTGAGGACAACTAAACATAACTTGAGAGATTTAATAAAATTTATTTATTTATCGAAATAGTCCAATTAATGCGTCTAGATATTTTCATGCTTTAGGGGTGTTTGATAGTTTTCAAACTTACTCCACATCAACTGGTACTCTTGGCAAGAAGTCTATGCAATAGCAATTACTAAAAACCACTATAATGAGGGTTGTCTACAAGAAAAACTCTATTTTGTGTTATGAGGAATGCTCTATTATGTTGTGAATATATTTTAGATGCTTGTTTTCTTCTACCTTAATATTTTTTTGCTTTGAATATTTTAGAGGAGAAATTCTCAATCCTCATTGTACAATTGCTAATTTTAGTGAAGGCAACATGTAAATATGAAGTGTTCTCTTTGCTTCTAATGTAAAATATCTTGGATCCCTCTGCCTCCATTAACTTCGTACTACACAATATAATGTATCTCTATGAAGGCTATCAAAAACTCATTATCTTTCTATCATTGCACTTTTTGTTAGGACTATAAATTAATGGCTATATGTTGTATATTTTGACCATAAGTTAGAAGTCAAATTTAAAATTGAATACAATTAGTTAAAAATGTAGACTTGACATGCTCAACTATACGTTTGGCCTATATTTTATTAGTAAATTATTTACATTCTATAAGTATTTAAATCTATTATATTTTATAGTCCTTTAAATATTAAATTTGACTATAAATTTCATAGTTGCTACAACTTCCAATTGTCCAAAACCCATGAATATATTTTATATTTTAATTTTTACTACTAGTGTTGAACAAATTTGCTTCATATGCATCCATGTATGATGTCAGACCATCATCAAATTCAAATTATATAAAAATAAAATTAAAATAATAATAATTAAATTATAATATTGCTAATTCTGATCATTTTATATTTTTATTATTATTTTTAAATCAAACCTTTGTGTAACTATTTATGTTTCTAATATTGAATGATATTTTTTGTATTTTTATGAGTTAATTTAAATAGAAATATGACTTTTAAATTAATGCTAAATATTTTTGTAAAGATTGGTATTTAAGAGTCGTGATGTTTTTGTCATATAGAAGGAGAAAGAAACAACACATAGAAGGCCAAGGAAGAAAGGTAATGGAAGAAACCTAATTTCATTGACCTTGAAACATGTGGTAAAAATAAATCTATTAAATTTTAAGTTTACAATAAAGGAAGAAAATGAGAAAATTATACTTTTTCTAATTTATCGATGCAAACCCTATTATTATGAATTCAAATATGTCTCTCTCACATTATATATATATATATATATATATATATATATATATATATATATATATATATATATATATATATTATTTATAAAGTATTTGTAGTTACATTAGTAAAGTATACATTAAAAAATTTGGCATTGTTTTGAATGTGATTTTCCTCACAGAAATCAATATAATTAAATAATATTTTTGAAAAAATATCAATTACAAAGTTTATGTTAAACCATAGTTTGGAGGTAAGGACCATGCTAGACAAGTATTATTAGTTTAGTGATAATATATATAAATAAAAGAGAGAGTATGCATTGAAAAGCCTTGTTTTATTCTTATTTTAATTTTTGAAACAAGGAAAAAATTACCATGGCCAAATAGTTGACTCTTTGCTTTATAACACTAATAAGAATTGTTTTTGGTAAGATCGAAAGAAGGGGTTTTGAAATGATCCTTGAACCTTTTACATAATAACATAATTGTCGAGGAGATATAGAACATAATATAACACAAGGATAACAAGAACCAAGTCCAAAGAAACCACCTTCTAGACTAGAGGTAGAGGAGACCCAAAGACTCCTAGTAGATAACATATTATAAACCTTCATTGAGAGGCTCATAGTATCTTATTTCTACCATAATGATTTCGTATGAAAAGTTCTCTTTCCACACCATCAATCCTTCAATTTGGGTACCCAAGTTTGCAAGAAGGTATGTAGCTGAGTTGCCTTCTCTATAAATATACTAGTATTACAATCTTCAAAATTACTTAAGAACCTCTTTAGTTCATCCAAAATATTAGACATATTCCAACTGGTGGAGAATATACCACTTATGCTATTGATGATATTAATAAAATCTCCTTCTATAAATACTTTTCTGACATCCATCCCAGAAAGAAGGGCAAAACCTTGGAAGAGCACTTTTTCCTCAACAAAATGGCTAGTTTGAGTTCTAATATTTTTAGCAAAGGTGACAATGATCTCCCCTTCTCATTATTAATAAGACCTACATACCTTGATGGAAAATATTACCTTTAGAAGCTCCATCAAAATTAAATTTTATCCAATTACTAGGAGGAGGAGTTCATGATCTTTATCATCTTGAAGGATTGGCTTGGGGGCCTTTTGGGATAGATAGGTACATGCTAGTAATTAGGAAAGCTTTAGAAGGAGTGGGAGAAGGACTAAATGGGATTCTATAAATATTGTTAAAGGCCCTATTATTATGATATTTCTAGCCCCCCCAAAAAATATGGGGAAGGTAAAATTTCCATAGTGCATGACAAAAGGGGGAACAAAAAGGAGAAAGGGACCACTATTCAAAAATCTCCAACAGACAAGTAGGAGCCACTCAATAGGTATTAAAGGAATAAATAAGTAAGGAGATGATATCTAGGGAGAAGAGGTACTCTAGAAAAAAAAATTGTATGGTCTCTTGTTAGGAACCTAATATTAAAATAAACTCACTCACACAAAATTCTGTAAATAAACAAAAAATCATCAAATAATAGAATAATGCTATGCTGAAAATAATTGTATAATTAAAACAATCTCACAAAAATTCTTAATATCATGGGTCTTTTTGAGGGGGCAACCTCCTTCAATATTTCATTAACTTGCAAAATATACATTTGTACATGGCTCCTTATATTTTAATTAAAAAGGCCTACCCGTGCAAACGTGAGGGGGTT